>CM062819.1:1139828382-1140306940 GCA_031772625.1 Pinus tabuliformis | reverse complement strand
CCACACCAGATCATTAATAAGAAGATCCAAGGGTTTGAATATTTTATGTCTATGGGTTATTGCAATCCATGTGAAAGGGACAGAGATACAACCCATCGGATCCGGTCATTGAGAGAATTGTGGGAAACATTCGATTGTAGAGTCGTTGAGTATTCACCAAGTTGTCTTCTGCGAGAACCTGTGTTCTGTTATAACCTTCTATCCTATTCATTGATAAAGATGACCGCTAGCCTCACCTGTCTGTGGCCACGTTCAATTTGGATAGCTGGAAACATTGGTCGAATGTCCTTAAATAGAAATTCTCACTGCTCATAAAGGCTTAAGAACTGTTTTTAAGGGAAACTGATATATGAAAGTCACAAATAACTTTTTTTTTGGGTAATACGATTGGATATTCAACTATATGTTTTTTATTTTGACGTTATTCATTTGGAATTTAGAGGAATCATCTTAACTCCTTTTCCCGTAATTTTTTTTATCATGTGGTAAAAGTATTGTGTTATGATATATTTTTTATTAGATTTTTTTAATTAAGAAAATAGGTTTTGTGGTATTTTTATCTTGCAAAATTTGTTATTTTAAGGAGTAATTAAGTATCGAATAAAAAAATGAGTTGTACTTGTGAGGATATTAAAGCGGTTACTTTTTTGGGATTATGAGATATTTTTCAAGGCTTGTACAAGTAATTTGGCACAGCCGTAAGGACCCATTTTGGTTGGAAAGAACACTGATTTTTGGTCTAGTAGAATGAAGAGATTTTTACAGCTACAAGAATGTTGGGAATAAATTGAGAATGGATTTACATACTCATATCAAAAAATTCTGCGGGGCATGTCTAATAACTAGGAAAATAAAATTGTTCACAGAAAGGAAATTAGGGCTATTTTTTTTGTTCTAAATTTAGTAGATGACTCAAGTTTTCTTAAGATAATGGGAGTATCCAATGCAAAGCAAGCCTAGGATATCATAGCATTAGCATATCAAGGTAATGACAAAGTGAACACTGTGAAGCTTCAAACCCTTAAGAGAGAGTTCAAAACATGGAAGATGAAGGATACAAAGAAAATTGACCATTTCATAACCAAAGTGAATGTGAATGAGTTCATGACTCATAGGGAGACAACTGAAGACTATAAAATGGTGGAGAAATTTCTTTGGAGCCTACCTAAGAAGTTTAAGATGGTTGTTATTTCCACAAAGGAATCCAAAGATTTATCCAAACATAAAGTTGAAGAATTGAAGGGAATTGTCCCATGAATCAAGAATCAACATCGAAGAGAAGTCCTTAGAACATGGGTTCAATACTTAGGTATCAACTTGCAAAGAAAAAGGTAGAGTAAATATAGTGGAGGTCAAAGTGGCCAAAGTAATCATGAGTCAAAAGGAATATATACACCAAAGCAATCACAAAAATTAGATCAACCTAGACAGAATCAGAGGGGAAGAGGAAGAAGATTGAAATACAAGTCAAAGGTAGAAGTTATTACTACAAGAAATATCGTCACTATGAAAGTGAATGTAGAAAGCAGTAGCTAGTTCTGAAAAAGGGCATAACACATGTATCCAACACTAAAGATGGGACAATTAAGTCAATGTTCATCTCCTATCAAATAACTCAATAAGATTATGATTGTAGTAATCATATGATGGAGAATAAAAAAATTGTTTTCTAGTATTGATAATTATGTTCAATTTGAATTTAGTGTAAGAGATGATCATCATGTGAAGGCCATAGGAAAATGTATTGTATATGTTCTATCCAAACAAAATGAGAGGAAATATGTCCATGATGTTTTTTATGTACCAAATCTCAAACACAACTTATTAAGTATTATCGAGTTGAGTCAGCATGATTATAATGTCATATTTAAAGAATCCATGTGCACAATATTACATAAGTTGTCGAGTAGAAGAATCATTGCAAAGGTCCAAATGACCAATAAAATAATGTTCCCTTTGAAAAGTGAAAATATGTCACATTCATAGGCACAAAATGCCTCAAGAATATCTGACACTTGGTTGTGGCATCTCAAGTATGGTCACTTACCTTTTAGGAGTCTTAAACTATTGCAGAAATAGAAAATGGTTAAAGGATTCCCCATGTTGAATAAATAAAAAATTAACTTTTGAAAGTTGAATTCTTGGGAAGCATCAAAGAGAGAACCCTCCCATATAGAGAAGGAGCCTCTAGAACCTATAGATACAAATATATGTGGACCATACATACTCAATTTATTAGTGGAATCTTTTATTTTCTAGCAGAATGTTTTGGGGATATATTCTCTAGAACAAATAAGATACATTCACAAAGTTCAAAGAGTTTAAAGTTGTTGCAGAAAATAAAAGTGGAAAATATGTCAAATTGCTTAGATCAAATGAAGAAGGAGAGTATGACTCAAAAGGAGTTTTGGAACTTTCGCAAAACACATGGAATCAAAAGGAAGTTCACCACGAGATATACCACATAGAATAATGGAGTAGTTGAATGAAAGAATGAAACTATTATGAACATGACAAGGAGTATACTTAAAGCTAGAAAATTTCCTAATGTTTTTTGGGTTGAATTTGTTGCTTATTCAATATATATATTGAAAATATCCCCCAAAAATGTCTTGAAAGACAAAGTGTCTCAAGAAGCATGGAGTGGTATAAAGTCAAGGTATTCTCATTTTAAAGTTTTCCATGGTAGTGCTTTTGCACATGCTTCAGAGAGATGAGGAGGAAGCTTGTCGACAGGAGTGAGAGGAAGCTTGTCTATAGGACTGAGAAATGAATTTTTCGTCGGATATAGTGAAGAGTCCAAAGTCTATAGGTTATATAATGGAGTGACTAAAAAAATTTTGGTGGGCACAGATGTAAAATTATTCAAATACAAATCTTTGAGTGATCAAGAGAATGAAGTAATGGATAAAGGATATCTATTTTTTCCAACAATTGAACAGTAAGTCCCTCCACCAAGATTTCCAAGGTTGAAAGTGCAAATGCAAGTAGAAATTCCTACTTCTAGTAGAGAGTGAGTAGATCTAGTGAGAAATCAAAGAACAATGAGCTTAAGGGAAATATATGATAAGTATGATGACATGGATCAATAAGTGAATTTTCCTTTACTATCCTATCAACCTACCTATTTTGAAGAAGAAATGAAGGAAGAGAATTGGTTATAGGCCATGAATGAAGATATTGAAGCTATTGAAAGGAATGAAACTTGGGATCTTGTGGATCTCAAAACAAGTAAAAACAACATTGGTGTTAAGTGTACAACATAAAATTGGATGAAAAAGGAAATGTAGAGAAATATAAGGCAAGGTTGGTTGCCAAAGGATTTTCTCAACAACCAGGTATTAACTATGGTGAAACCTTTTCTCCAATAGCAAGGTTGGATACTATTTGAGCAGTGTTAGCCATTGCAACCAAAAATAAATGGTGAGTTTATCATATGGATGTGAAGTCACCTTTCTTGAATGGAAAACTAGAAGAGGAGGTATATATTGATAAACCACTAGGATTTGAAGTAAAAGGTGAGGATTATTAAGTGTACAAGTTGAATAAAGCCTTGTATGGTTTGAAGTAATATCCAAGAGCATGGTACAATCAAATTGACTCATATTTTCTCAGCAATGGGTTCAGTAGGATTAGTAATGAGCCCACTCTCTATACCAAATCATATCAATGTAAATCCATTATAGTTTATATTTATGTTGATGACATGATATATACAAGGAATTTGACATTAAATGTATTCAAAACTACTATGAAAAAATAATTTGAGATGATAGACCTTGGTCTCTTGAGGTACTTTTTGGGAATTAAAGTCAAGCAAGCACTGAAGGGATTTTTATATGTCAACAAAATTATGGTATAGAGATATTAAAGAGGTTTAGAATGGACAAATGCAACTAGCAGAGACACCTATTGGAAAATAAATAAAATTAAGCAAGGAGGATGATTGACTAATAGAGGATTCAACTATGTATAAGAGATTTGTTAGAAGTCTCATGTGCCTTATGAAAATTAAACTTGTTATTATGTATGTAGTTAGTTACAATTCCAAATTTATGGAGTCTCCAAAGTAATATCATTGGAAAATTGGAAAAAGGATTTTGATGTATATTACAAGTACAACTAATTATGATTTTCGTAAACAATTTATGAAGACAATAGGCTTACAAGTTACACACACAATGATTTTTCTACTAGTATCGATAATAGAAAAAACTCTTTAGGATTTTCCTTTCATTTGGGCACAAGTTAGATCTCATGGGTATCTAAGAAACAATTGATTGTCCCAATATCTTTCACACACGTAGAATATGTAGCCACATTATTATAGCAACATGCCACGTAGTATGGCTAAGAAGACTTTTGAAATATCTTGCACTTGTTGAGAAGGATCCAACTACTATCTTTTCCAAAAATAATTCAAAAATTGCATTGTCAACGAAACATGTGTTTCACAAGAAAAGTAGGCACATATACACTCCCTATAACTTCATTAGAAAGCTTGTCAACAATGTTGGCATATCACTTTAATTTTGTGGATCTAGATATCAACTCACACATATCTTCACCGAACCATTGGGAAGATTTGATTTTGAGTTTCAAAGACAACACTTGGGCATTGTTAGTGTTGATAATGCAATAGTTTAGATTAATAATGGAGTGCTCAAAATAATCTCTAGTAGTAAGTCTATCTAGTTAGGTAGTTAGCTATTAATTTGAGTCTAGTTAGCTATTTTTAAAAAGTTGTATTTAGCCTAAATATTTTTGGAAAAATTATGGGCTCAAAATATCTTCAAAAACAATTAGTTATTATCATTCTAAAAAAGTCCAATCAAAATCTATTGAATTATGAACAAAAGATTACAATTCTCCAAATATATTTCCTCATTCTCTCTGCGTCTCTATAAATCTTTTCATTTAGAAAAGTGATGGTGTTATCATATCATCTAAATAAATTCTCCAATGAGTTTGTGATGCACACTTGATCTCTATACATTATGTTTTATCACGCCGATAGGTGTCCCCCCTATTGGAATTGGGCACATCAATCATTTTCTTAATTATAGGTTCTAACCGGATGATTGGAAATAAAATATGTTGGCATATTCTCCTCGTTGTGACTAAATCAATGGATGGAATGGATGAAGGTAACTTCCTTGCATATCTAAATCAAGTGATTAAACCTTGTTCAAATTATTTTTTTACCAAATTAAGATTAAAAATTATCGTGCTATCTATAATTGACCAAGTATCAAGATGAACAAAAATTAGATTCACTTCATTGAAACGTAGCTTTGTGAAACATCCATAACCTATTTTTGAAATGTGTCTCCACTTTGAAAAGACCAATTGGATTATGAAAGGTCTAGTACAACCACATGTCCAATTCCAAATAATAATAAAATTGATGGTAATATTTTTTTAAAGTGTAATTGTTTCTACTCTGCCATATTAATGAATTTAAATTCTGAATAATTGTATCTCCCCAGTCTGTGCTTTTGAATTGTAGGTTTTAACCCTGTACAGAAATTACATGCATACGAATTCTAAAAACAGAAAATAAACAATGGCGGGAGCATAAAACATAAAATATATACACAAAGATTTTCCCCTCGATCCCAAAACAAAAAATACTATGTTGATTTTTCATTATATTCCATTCAATGTTATAAT
This sequence comes from Pinus tabuliformis, assembly GCA_031772625.1. Taxonomy (NCBI): domain Eukaryota; kingdom Viridiplantae; phylum Streptophyta; class Pinopsida; order Pinales; family Pinaceae; genus Pinus; species Pinus tabuliformis. The sequence goes on along the minus strand of CM062819.1, from coordinate 1,140,301,267 downwards.
GCATATATATACATGTTGAAGCATCCATAAACCCCAATCCATTAACCCTACATTAGAACATAACCTTAGTTCCCTTGATCAAATCTACAAAATACCATGGGCAGAAAACCATCATACTCAAAAACATGTTCGAAATCTATGCACAAAACCGTAGGTAGGTCCAGCCACCTAATATAGTGTCCAAAAAAAAAATTATGAGACCCAGTAGAGGGGGGCTACCACCCCCCTGGTCGCATGTGGGGCTAGATGTGGAAAGAATATAACACACACCCAACATGAATTCTCCATTACTTATTGTCAATTGGATTATAAAAGATCTCTGAACACCACATGTCCATTTCTAAATAATAACAGTTTGTTATTCAAACTTTTTTTAGTATAACCATTTCTACTCTCCCTTGTTCATGCATTTGAATTTCCCATTGTTGTATATCTCCCCTTTCGAGCTTTTCAATTCTCCATCGGCACAAGAAATTTACCTGACAAAGCTTTAACTTTGGCTGAAAACACATTTCTTCAAGAATAATTTTCTTCAATATTATATTAAATTGTGTTTAGTATAGGCAACCTTGAATGTAGTCCTTTTATAAATTTTGTTTAGGTATTCATAGTGTTTAATGTGTTCGTTTTATTAAATTTTGTTGCAATGTAGATTTCTTTTTTCTTTTTCCTTTTACATTCTCGTGTAAAATATGTATCTAAAAAGTTGTGTGGCATTTCTTATTCATGTTCAAGATACAAAAAAATTATTGGATATCACTCGCATGTAGACCTGTACTATCAACAATGCAACATTCATTTTTCTCAACAAAAGACCTCAACCAAGGTCATGGAAATATGTTACTAATACTTGGGATATTTGCTAGTGAATCTTTATGCATACATTTAGGTTTTCCTCACTTAGATGCAAGGTATAACTCCACATATTCCTTTTAGAATTTCTCTATAATTTTTACTATATTTTATTCACCCACCTCTTGCTTTTAAATCCTTACCAAACATAGGTTTATAGATTAAGGAAATGATCTTATCTCGTGAAGAATAAACAATACAACAAAAAGAGGTCAAGGAGTATCATTGTTTCAATATGGAGCCCTATGATTTCATACACACATTAACAAAGAAAAAGATAATACTAATGTTATTTGTATCATATTTTTAAATTAAACAACATAATTTTAAATTATAATTATTCCTATATTATATGATATTTTTAAACTAAATATTATGATGACATTATCAATATTTTTAAATTAGAAAGCTCAGAAAATTAGATGCTTGATAAGCCAACAATAAATATGTAATAGATTAATAACTTAAACATTTCTTTAAATCTATTACTTTAATTTCATTGTAATTGAAAATAGATATATAAACTTTATCTATGAGAAAGGACAAACAAGAAAATAAGTTATTTTAAACCTATACTATTATATTTAATCTATTCATTTATGAAAATGAATGAATATATGAATTTAAATTTAAATTTAAATTAAACGTACACCATACTATATAAAAAATAAAAGTAAAAATAATATGCAACACAGCGATACATATTAATGATTGAAACACATTAAAATGCTTAACCAAAACTAACCATTGTAAACCAATATACAACTTGCACATATACAGAAAAGCTTAAAAGCCTTTTTGACAAAGAGACAAAAATAATCCTTTAATGGACCAATTAAAAATATATTAGGGTGATTCCCATGTTTATGGAGTGAGGCTTGAATTTGATTAAATAAAACCCCTTTCAAATTCACAACTCCCTGTTGATGTTTGTTTTAATTATATTCACTTTAGTTTTATATATATATATATATATATATTATATATATAACAAAACCCTAAAATAAACATAGAACGAGGATAACTGTAAGGTCCCCGAGTTGTGCACGGTTGAACGCCGAGTGAATGAGCGCGTGCGCACGACGAACGCGACCTACGACGGTGCGACGGAGTGCGGAAATATGACGATCGTGTGAACCATGTGCGACGAAAGGGAACCTCCACGAAAAATCAGCTAAGTGTCAACACGTGTACGCACATGTTATACGGGTGCACCAAGAGTTTATATGCGTGGGAGCGTTGGGCATAAAACTTACCCAAGCCGACACCATACGACGTGACTTGGGGGCGTTTATAATGAAGTTAAAGGTCGGCCCAAAGGCAATACGCGTGGGGAGACATGCGTATAAGTAAGGTGAGTTGCACCTCATTTCAACCAAGCAATCTCGCACTTCTATACAACGCAGAGGGGTAAAACGCAACTGCGCAGGGGTAAAAGGAACGCATGGGTAATGCGTAGTTCCTCCTTTGTGCAGAAAGGAAGTTTCAATCCCGGTTAAAGTGTGAAGGCTGGTTATGGTACGGTATTGTGCACAAGACTTGGTAGAGTTGGGTAGGAGACTCGGGTGAGTCCTCCACTTTGTGCAAGAAGTGCACATTATTGTAAAAGGACTATTCTATGCTTTGGATGTATAAATATTCTAAGTGTTGGCTTGAAGATTGCCAAGCACACTTTTATTGTAAATTTTGAAGAAGTTGATATTATATAAATGTTGGGCAAACTTTCTAGGAGTTGCCCCTCCCTTTGTACTTGCTTATTGTTGATGTTCTCGGTTTATTGTTCATGGTTAATAATTGAGAATGGTCTTCACTAAAGTATAAAGGATAACCCTTTACTCGGTTGCAAAAAACAAGTTAAGGTATGTACATGTTGGAATAGGCGTAGTCCATAAATGTTAGTATTGTTAAAAAGAAAGCGTTCGTTGGTGCACACCTCACTACAAGCAGTTGAAAGATCACCGCAAGTGTAGGGGCGTGACAGTTGGTATCAGAGCTTCGGTTCGGTGAAGTTGTTGAGCAGGGTTGCTCGTGACAGGTACTTTCATGTGGAGGAAACCGTTTCACACGAAGTGGAACAAGGGTTGGTTCATGTTGCAGATGACTTGGTGAATATGGAGAAGACTGAAAAGGCAGTGATGGTAGATGAACCTACAAAAGGTGAATCTAGCCATAGTGCAGTTAAAGCTCTCCGGTACGAAGTGTTGGAACATATGAGTCGATGGAGTTCAGAATGGGTCTTGATGAAGGCCGAGAACATGAAGATTCGAGAGAGCTATTCGGAACTAAAGAAGGAACTTGAAGAACTCAAGAACCAATGCGGAAGTACGACAGATGTTGAACTCAATGAACTTGATGAGGAGATCCAACGAAGTGGTCTTGATCTTCAAGAGCTCTTTGATGAAAGAGCCCGGTTGAGAAAGGAAAGTGCCAGGGTGGAAGCCGAAATCAAGCAGGTTGAGGAAGAGATAAAGAAGAAGCTTCTTGGTAAGAAGGTTGTTGTGATTGAGCAAGAGGAGCTCGACTACATTGACAGGTTGGGAACTCACTACCGAGATCATCAAGAAGGCATTCGGAAGCTAAGTTCCATGAACTTGGTCAATGGACACTTGGTTGGTGCACTTGAGCAGAACACGGTGGAAGGAAAGCTTGAAGCAAGTCAAGCTAGACCGGGGCCGAGTTCCCTAGAAGGGCCAAGCAAGGAGGTGAAGTACCTTAAGAGGAATTTCAAGAAGGAGCATGAGCCTATTGACACTTTTGAGGCCGAATTCTTGAAGAAGGTTGCTAAGGTGAGACACAAGACAAAGCCAACAGAAGGAGGTGATTCCTTGAAGCTAAGTTTTGTCCAGGTGACCGTGAAGAGGAAGAAGTTTGCAGCTTTGGTTGATACGGGAGTTACTCATAGCTTCTTGAGTAGGAAAGCAGCAATGTCCTTTGGAAAGAAGACAAAGATGGAAAAGGAATGGAGTGCTTTCAAAGCTATCAACTCTACCATTAGAACAATTGATGGTGTATTGAAGGACACATAGGTGAAAGTAGGACCATGGTTCGGAAAGTTGGACTTGAGGGTGGTGGACATGGATGATCATTCTATGGTGTTGGGGTTGGACTTCATGGAGCTAGCACGAGTCGTTCCAATGATGGACCGGGACATTCTCTTGATCACAGCGGAAGGAAAAACCACGATAGTGCCTATGAATAGAAGGAGTTGCTTGGGATACAGACCAAGGATGAATTCTATGATCTTGTATCCCAAAGATCCTAATGTGAAGCATGAGGATGTGGAGCAAAAAGGACTTGGGAGTATCGTGCAGACAAAGGAGAAGAAGTTGGTGGACTTCTTAGCAAAGGCTGGAACTAAGAGTGAAGGAAGTGAGAGGAAGGTCTTACGAACTTGGAGACACTTGATGGGAGCATCTTCTACTAAGGATCTTCACAATGGAGTTGCAAATGAAGGAAGCCCGAGTGCTACTTCAAAGGTAGTAATTGATGAAGATTATGAGGGTAGAGATCCTGTTGGGATAGTGGACTTTTGCAGATATGCCATGGGCATATATGACTTTCAATTGACAAAAGACAAGCTAGGTGAGCTTGGTTGTACATGTGAAGAGATTGGGGATGTGCACAGATACTTGAAGACACAACATCAATCTGATACATGGGTGGATGAGAGTCAGGGAAGAAGCTTCCTGACTTTCCTCTCTCGATGAACAACCTTGAAGGAAGGTTGGTGTGGAGACCTTGGTAGGAAGGAACCACACCAACTTTGCAAGGGGCCTTGATAGAAGGCTTATTTATGATGATGATGATATGGTTGAGTGATCGAGTTCACTAAACCAAAGACTTGGGTGTGATGGCCAATTGTTGTGATGAGTCTACTTGATTGGACTACATGGGTAGCTTAGTCATGGACATCAGGTTGGAGACATGAAAACATGGAGAATGGCAGACCCATGCAAGGACATTATGTGGAAGCACTTGCAGAGATGTCAAGGGGCATCCAAAGAGGAGTGCCAAGATAGGAATGTTGTGCAGATGGATTTGCTGAAGTGACATGGAGACTTATTACCATGGACTCATGGTGGAGTTGGGCACTTTGGTACAACAAGCCATGAACTTATATGGACTTGTGAGCAGCTATGGAGCATTCCTACCACATGAGGGAGTTGAGGCATATTGTATGCTTCCTGAGCTGTTGATTAGGGATGGCTTATGAAACTCATGAGGACATGAGATTGTTGTTCATGTATGGTGGACTTAGAGGATTTGATGCATTGAGGAGCTGAGGTCAGGTGACTTTGATGCAGTATGGAATGCATACTTCCAAAGTACATGCATGGGCATGGCTTGGAAGAGTGACTTGATGTAGAGGATCGTTATGAGACACTTCGGGGTGATGATGCTTTGGTGATATACTTGAGCATAAGTTGAGCTGAGACTCAACTACTTTCTACACATGGGAGCTGGTTTGATCAAGGATCATGGGCAACACATGGGTAGGTGAGACAAGTGCATACTTGTTTCTATGAAGAATTGAGGATGGCATATTGAAGATGATGGAGAGGGCTTCATGGACCTGAATGGGGCACATCGAGAGTCGGTTTGATGAGATGATCTCTTCACTTTGGAGGAGACACACACATGGACAACATATTGCAAATGACAGTGGTTCTACATATGTTGTGGTGATGTTTGCCTTATGTGGAGGAGACAACATCATGGATGATGGTATGTTGTCGAGGACGACAACGATTTCAGGTGGAGGAGGATGTAAGGTCCCCGAGTTGTGCACGGTTGAACACCGAGTGAATGAGCGCGCGCGCACGACGAACGCGACCTACGGCGGTGCGACGGAGTGCGGAAATATGACGATCGTGTGAACCATGTGCGACGAAAGGGAACCTCCACGAAAAATCAGCTAAGTGTCAACACTTGTACGCACATGTTATACGGGCGCACCAAGAGTTTATATGCGTGGGAGCGTTGGGCATAAAACTTACCCAAGCCGACACCATACGACATGACTTGGGGGCGTTTATAATGAAGTTAAAGGTCGGCCCAAAGACAATACGCATGGGGAGACATGCGTATAAGTAAGGTGAGTTGCACCTCATTTCAACCAAGCAATCTCGCACTTCTATACAACGCAGAGGGGTAAAACGCAACTGCGCAGGGGTAAAAGGAACACATGGGTAATGCGTAGTTCCTCCTTTGTGCAGAAAGGAAGTTTCGATCCTGGTTAAAGTGTGAAGGTTGGTTATGGTACGGTATTGTGCACAAGACTTGGTAGAGTTGGGTAGGAGACTTGGGTGAGTCCTCCACTTTGTGCAAGAAGTGCACATTATTGTAAAAGGACTATTCTATGCTTTGGATGTATAAATATTCTAAGTGTTGGCTTGAAGATTGCCAAGCACACTTGTATTCTAAATTTTGAAGAAGTTGATATTATATATATGTTGGGTAGACTTTCTGGGAGTTGCCCCTCCCTTTGTAGTTGCTTATTGTTGATGTTCTCGGTTTATTGTTCATGGTTAATAATTGAGAATGGTCTTCACTAAAGTATAAAGGATAACCCTTTACTCGGTTGCAAAATAAAAGTTAAGGTATGTACATGTTGGAATAGGCATAGTCCATAAACGTTAGTATTGTTAAAAAGAAAGCGTTCGTTGGTGCCGCACCTCGCTACAAGCAGTCGAAAGATCACTGCAAGTGTAGGGGCGTGACAATAACTCATTGTTCGCATTTTTTTAGTTATGGTCCATTGATTAATAATAAAGAGAGAGTTGATAATCGTTCATTTTTTAGTTATAGTCTCTTAATTAATAATAAATAGATAATTGATAATCATTAATAATATTGTCTTTTGCTTTGATTTAAGAAACCCTAAAATTATATAATCCTTTGTTTTTTAAGCGGTAGGCAACTATTTCTGTTGGTAAGCTAGCAATGATTTGTTTTGATAAGCTAACAACTCAATATAAAAGCCATTAGCGTGAAGGTATGCTACACGCAAGTTCAAATTGGAGAGGAGCCACAAGTAATGTGCAACTTTAGGTTTATAATGTTTTAATATTTTGATTTAAGAAACTTTAAAAATATATAATCTCTCATTTTAAGAAACCCTATCATCATACAAATCATGGTATTGCTATGAACTTTAGTATTAAACATACGATTTATTAATATTAAACTTAATAATATTAATATAAATATTAAAATTTATTTTATTATATTTAAAAAAAAAATTAAATATATAATATTTTATTTCAAGAAACCCTATGATCATACAAATTATGTTATTGATATGAACTTTAATATGAAATGTATGCTATTTATTAATATTAAACATTTTAATATTGAGAATGATATTAATATAAATATAAATATCAAAATTATTAATAAGAATTAATTTTATTAAAATATTATTGATTTAATATGATCGTGTTTTTTATTAAAATATTATTGATTTAATATTAATATGTTTTGATGCTATCTTTATATAAATGTTTATTATTATATTAAGTTAAAAATTTTACTATTAAGTTTTAACGTTATCGAAGGTTTATAATATTAAACTTACTATTTATTAATATTATTATTAATATTAATGTAAATATCAAAATTTAATAACAATATTATAAATCAAGTTTAATTTTATTAAAATATTATTAATTTAATATTAACATGGTTTGACGCTATGTTAGGTTTATATTATAATGTTTTAATGTTAGGTTAGGTTATATTATTAAAGTTTGATATATAGGATCTATAATATTTTTTTTTTCTAAGCAACATTACCTACTTTGTATTAATATTTACAGCGGAAAATTACATATGATATGTCTTGCTGCTCATGTGGCTCCATGGCAGCTGTAGCATAGTCCCCCAACCCATTACATTTCTGAGAAACCCACCTGAAGGTACCTAGATAGCTCCCTAAAACCACCAACAAAAAGACAAAAGGCATCTCTGAAAAGCCCACGCAGGGGCAGAGCTTGTCACATAGAACCAGGGCTTGTGGAGGTAGCCCAAGCCAAACAAAACTCCATTCCGTTACGGAAGAGTAACCAAGAAACAGCAGAAGATACATATGACCGAGAACCAACATTTAACAGAAAGAAACAAACTAGAACGACTAAAGACAGCAGGAGAGAGAACCGACCACGATCCCACACGCGTCCAGACTTCATGCATGAGAGCCACCTGGGCTTAGTCCTCCTTCTCGTCATCCCCTGGCTCGTCCTCTGGCTTAGCTTCCCGAATCCAAGACCAACCATGTCCTTCTGGTAGGCCGTCCAAGAAAGCCGGTAGTGCAGGTTCGCTCTCCCGCAATTCCGCCTCCCTTGAGCTTGAGGCCTCCCCCAAAGGCCTTTTACCTTTGTCCACGAGCCTACATTCTTCCTCCATAGCCTGAGGCAGATTTCCCTCTCGCACCGGGTGAATTCTCTCTTCATTGTCCGAGGGATGCTCCATTGCAGGTGGCCGAGGCAGGCCGTCTTCATTTTCGTCCGGTATTCTGGTAAACAACACAGAAATATGAGCATTGATGCCCAAATTTTCCCTGGGATTGCGCAGTGAGAAGATGACAGAGCCGAATGCAGGTAGAGTTTGCTCGCCATTGCTGGACCCTCCAGCTTCCACAAATTGACTCGCCTGCACCTGAGGTGCTCCTCCTCGTCGGTAACAGTAAACACAGCAGCAATGGTGGTGTAGGTCAGCTGCAGGCCCGCGAGCGGATCTGGCTCTCCCTGAGCCTCGGCCCCGACGGCATGGCATTCGTTCACGCACCATTCTTCCAAATTCCGCTTCCTCAGACGAAGCTTCCTCCCAATTCGGCTTACTATGACAGACAAATGACTGTAGGCATGAACCAGGGAGGACCAGCAGTCGACCAGCCTCCCCCAATTCCACAATGACTCCAGAAATCTCAGGACGCAGAGCAAGAACACCATCGCTGTGGGCTTCATCTGCTTCCGAATCGACATACTTAACAACCCCTTCATTCCTTCGGAATGTCCCCGCATTGAATGCGGCCATCCTCCTCCGCTGTGGTTCCTGCGCCTTCATTAAGGCTCGAGTGCTGCATTGCTGGTCGATGGGAGGTGGCGGCGAGGAGCCTTAATGCCCTCCGTCCGTCGCGTGTCCTGTCGACCGTGGCAAGTGGCCTTACCAGGTCATGCGAGGTGGCACCCGCATCCGGAAATAGGATCTATAATATTAAGTTATATTTGGCTCACTATAAAATTAATGAGGTATTATTAAGAAATGATACTACATATTTATAATGTCTTAATTATAAAAATGGACCTATAATATTTGGTTTTATAATATTGAATTTATATTGGGTATTAATAAATCTAAGAGATTAATATTAAATACTATGATTAATATTATAAACCTTAGAGTGAATATTAAGCCCTAGGATTAATATTATAAAAATAAGGAACTAAATACTTTAGAGTTAATATTATATACTCTATGATTATAAACATCAAGATTATTATTATCATTATCCAATTTTAAGGTCACGACAAAGCCATACATCAAATTGGTGTATGAGATCCCCTTGTTTATGGGACAAGGGACCCACCTCCGCGTGGCAATTTGACTGCTAAGTTTATGGAGGCATACATACTCTAACCCCCTCTCGTTTTGAACCTACGACCTCTTAGGAGGAAACATATTCTCTTAACCATTAGGCCCACTCAAGTTGTATTATAAACCCTAAACCCAATATTATAAACCAAATATTAAACCACAATTTATTCAATGTCGTAATGCAACATTAAATAAATTGTAATGCAATCTTATATATCAAATGTTATGAACCCTAATGTTATAAACCAAATATTATAGAGTTTATAAACCCACATGATTGACATTATAAACCTAAGGGATTAATAAACCCCTTGGGTTAGTTATAATCCTTTGAGTTTATAACTATATCCAACATCGCACTGTCACAAGCATCGTCGCAATGTGACAAGCAATGTGTCAATCATAGTCATAATGACATATTACATTGCAATATATTCAATGTCCCATTGCTACATTGAATAAATTATGGTCTAATATTCTAGTTTATAATATTGGGTTTAAGGTTTATTTTGGTTTATAATATTGGTTTTAAGGCTTATTCTGATTTATAATAGTGATTTTAAGGTTTATTTCTCATTTATAATATTAGGTTTAGAGTTTATAATGATAGAGTTTCTAATATTGATTCGAAAGATTTTAATTCCTTGGTTTTATAATATTAATCCTCGAGTTTATAATGTATTTGGTTTATAATATTAATCTTAAAGTTTAATATTATTCCCTTGGGTTTATAATATTAATAATTCTTTGTGTTTATTAATCACTTGGGTTTAGTAATATTAATCCCTTAGGTTTATAATTGCTTGGGTTTATAATATTAATTTTAGGGTTTATTATATTAATCATAGTGTTCAATATTAATCCCCTCGGTTTATTAATTTCACAGGTTTATAATATTAATAAATGATTCAGTTTATCAATCCCTCTGGTTTGTTAATAAACACCAGATTCTCACAAACATTTTCTCAATATGAAAGACAACTATGGTGCGACGTTGCATTGTGACAAAGATTGTTTCCATATGAAAATCAATCATGGTCAAACATGGTCAACCATGATCCAACATCACAATGTGACAAAGATTGTCTCAATAATAAATCCCTTGGGTTTATTATTCCCTTAGGTTTATAATAGAAATCCCTTTGGTTTTTAGTTTAAATCTCTTAGGTTTATAAATGAATCCTTTAGGTTTATCAATCTAAGAGATAATATTCCTAGGGTATAATATTATTGATAAGGTTTATAATATTAATCCTTGGCTTTAATATAAATTCTTCAGTTTTTTAAACATGTTCAACAATGGTTCAACATCACATTCTGACAGATTTCTTTATATGAAAAAAATTATGATACACCATGTCATATTGTGACAAATATTGTTTCCATCACAAAATCAATCATTATCAAACATGGTCAACCATGGTTCAACATCACAATCTTACAAACATTGTCTCAATATGAAAACAACCCTTGGTAAACCATGATTATTTTAGGGTTTATAATATTTATTTTAGGGTTAATATACCTTGGTTTTAAAATGTTAATCCCTTGGGTTTATTATTATTGTGTTGAATTTATAATCCCTAGGATTTTTAGTATTAATCCCTTCGGTTTACAATCCCTTGGTTTTTTAGTATAAACCAATTCAATTTATTATTCCCTTGGGTTTATAATATGAATAACTTATGTTTATTAATCTAACGGTTCATATTGCTAGGGTATAATATTATTCATGGGATTTATAATATTAATCCTTGTCTTTAATATAAATTCCTAGGGTTTATAATCATGGTCGGTCATGGTCCAATGTCACATTCTGACAAACATTTTCTCAATATGAAAAACAACCATGGTGCAACATCACATTGTGACAAAAATGATCTTCATATGAAAATCAATCATGGTCAACCATGGTTGACAATGGTCCAATGTCACAATGTGACAAAGATTGTCACAATATGAAAATCACCCTTGGTAAACCATGGTGAACCATGATTATTTTAGGGTTTATAATATTTATCTTAGGGTTTATATACCTTAGGTTTATAATATTAATCCCTTGGGTTTAATATTATCCCCTTGGGTTTATAATCCCTAAGGTTTTTATTATTAGTCCATTGGGTTTATAATATTAATCCTTGGCTTTAATATAAATATCTAGGGTTTATAATGATGGTCAACCATGGTCCAACATCACATTCTAACAAAGATAATATTTATCTTAGGGTTTAGAATCATGGTCAACCATGGTCCAATGTTGCATTGTGACAAAGATTGTCTTGATATGAAAATCATCCTTGGTAAACCATGGTGAACCATGATTAATTTAGGGTTTATAATATTTATCTTACAATTTATATGCCTTGGGTTTATAATATTAGTCCCTTGGGTTTAATATTATTCCATTGGGTTTATAATCCATCGAGTTTTTAGTATTGATCCCCTCGGTTTATTATTCCCTTTAGTTTATAATACCAATCCCTTCAGTTTTTAGTATAAATCCCTTGAGTTTATTAATCTCTTGAGTTTATAATATGAATCTCTTAGGTTTATTGATATAAGGGTTCATATTCCTAAGGTATAATACTATTCATAGGATTTATAACATTAGTCCTTAACTTTAATATAAATTCCTAGGGTTTATAATCATGGTCAACCATGGTCCAACGTCACATTCACACAAACATTTTCTCAATATAAAAAACAACTATGGTGCAACATTGCATTGTGACAAAAATTGTCTCCATATGAAAAGTAATCATGGTCAACTGTAGTCCAATGTCACAATGTGAGAATGATTGTCTCAATATAAAAATCATCATTGGTAAACCATGGGGAACAATGATTATTTTGGGGTTTATAATATTTATCTTAGGGTTTATATACCTTGAGTTTATAATATTAATCCCTTGGGTTTACTATTATACCTTCGGATTTATAATCCCTAGGGTTTATAATCATGGTCAACCATGGTCCAAATTCACCTTATGAAAAACATTTTCTCAATATGAAAAGCAACCATGATGCAATGTCACATTGCGATGAAGATTGTTCTTGTATGAAAATCAAACATTGTCAAACATGGTCAACCATGGTCGAACACCACAATGTGAAAAACATTATCTCAATATGAAAATCACCCTTGGTAAACCATGATTATTTAAGGTTTTATAATATTTTTCTTAGTGTTTATGTACCTCGGTTTTATAATATTAATCCCTTGGGTTTATAATATCCCTTGGTTTTATTGCGTTGAGAGGCACTCTACAGCCGAGTATGGGGGTAGATCTCACATAAAAATGTAAATGTAAACATAAACTTAATGATTAACATTTCTGATATAAACAAATGTAAACGTAAATGTAAACAACCTAGTATGCGGTAGATCTGACATAAAAAATGTAAACATGTAAGATCTCACATAAAAACGTAAACATGTAAACATAAATGTAAATGTAAACATAAACTTAATTCTTAACATTTAACATTTCTAATCTAATGTGAGACCTATTTAAAAATCAATCTAATTAATAGTATGTATAAACACAATATAAATCTAAAATATAAAGAGGTTTACGAACACTCAAAAAAGATGTATGGTAAATAAATAAAAATATAAATAAACAAGAGGTATGGTAAATAAATAAAACATTTTTCTATATTTACTCAACGTAAATGTAAACGTAAACTTAATGCTTAACATTTAACATTTCTAATGTAATGTTGGCCCTATTTAAAAATCAATCTAATTATTAGTATGTATAAACACAATATAAATATAAAATATAAAGAGGTTTACGAACACTCAAAAAGGATGTATGGTAAATAAATAAAAACTTCTTTTATATTTATTCCATAAACCTCTTTATATTTACAAAAAATCAAAAAATATGTTTTATTTAGGTGAAGCCTATGTGCCAAATACCATGGAAAAAATAATTAATAATACCATGGACCAAATACCATATTTATAAAAGAGGTATAAAGAGGTATGATAAATAAATAAAAATATATCAAATAGGATTATAAATCAACATCTAATTATATACCAAGCCTATGGGCCAAATATCATGGTAAATAAAAGAGGTATGATAAATAGATAAAAATATAAATAAACGAGAGGTATGGTAAATAGATAAAACCTCTTTTTATATTTACTCCATAAGCCTCTTTATACTTACTAACACTCAAAAAAGAGGTTTTATTTAGGTGAAGCCTATGGGCCAAATTATTATTAATACCATGCAAAAAAAACATTATTAACATTAATATTAATATTAAAATATTAATAATAATATTATTATTAAATCTAATACTCATATTATAATATTATAACATTAATATAATTAAATTTAATAACTTTAGATTAATACAATATTAAATTTGTTATATTATAATATATATTAATATATCATGATATATATTAACTCTAGATATATATGGGAGGGAAGAACAAAGACACAATGATAGAGGTGGAGAGGTAGGGGGGTGAAAAGGGAGAAATGGAGATAAACTTAAGGATAGGGAAGAGAAGGAATGAAGAGAGAGAGAGGGAGATGGGTGTGAGAGGAAGATAAGGGTAGGAGAGGGATAGGAAGACACAAATATGGAGGGGGGGAGAGAGAAGTAGAGAGGGAGGGAGATAGTGAGATGATTGGAGGGCAGAGAGAGAGAGAGAGAGAGAGAGAGATGGGGGATGTGAGACGAAGGTAGGAGAGAAAGAGAGAGAGAGTGTGTTTTCAAGAGGGAAGGAAGAAGAAAGACATAGAGAGTGAGAAGTGGAGAGAGAGGGAGTTGCAAGGGAGAGATGGAGAGAGAGTGTGTATGTTTAGGGGTGAGATAAAGAGACGAAGAAAAAGATATAGAGAGAAGGGGGGAGAAGGTGAGATGGAGGGATATAGTGACGTAGTTGGAGAGAGAGAGAGAGAGAGTATTGGAGGGAAGAGAGAGAGAGAGAGAGAGAGAGAGAATTTGAGAGAGAGGAGGAGAGTGATAGGGGAAGAGAGAGGATTGGAGGGCAAAGAGAGAGAGAGAGAGAGAGAGAGAGAGAGAGAGAGAGAGAGAGAGAGAGAGATGGGGAAGTGAGAGGGAGGTAGGAGAGAATGGGGGAGAGAGGAAGTATGAGAGAGCATACTTGAGAGAGAGGAGGAGAGAGGGAGGGAAGAATAAATACATAGAGAGTGAGAAGTAGGAAGAGAGAGAGAGTGACAAGGGTGAGATGGAGAGAGTGTGTGTATGTTTGGGGGTGAGATAAAGAGAAAAATAAGGAGAGATGGAGAGAATGGGGGAGAGAAGGAGAGAGGAGAGAGGGAAGGATATAGTAACAGAGTTAGAGGGAGGTAAAGAGAGAGAGAGATAGAGAGAGGATGTGAGAGAGTGGAGAGAGGGAGGTAAAGAAAGATGGAGCTGGAGGGGGAGAGAGGGAGGTAAGAAGAAAGAATTAGAGAGATAAAGGTGCAGAGAGAGAGGGAGTGATAAGGAAGATGCAGAGAGGGGGGGAGAGGACAACAAGAGGGAAGAGATATATAAGAAAGGGAGAGGGATAGAAGGGGAAGAGAGATATAGAGAGAGGGAGAGGAGGAGGTTGGGATAGATAGATATATTGGAGAAAGAGAGTGTATTTTTTGGGGTGATATAGAGAGACAAAGGGTGATAGATATATAGATGGAAAGTGAAGAGAGGGAAGAAGAGAGAGATGGAGAGAGGGAGGGAGGGACAGAGAGATTGATAGATATGGAGTGAGAGAGTGGGTCTGTTTGGGGGGATGACATAGAGAGACAAAGAAGGAGAGACCGAGGGAGATATAGATATAGATGGAGGGGGGAGAGAGGGAAGAAGATTTATTGCACTAGATGCATTGATTTCAGTTTAGATGGTGATTTCTAATCCTATTTCATTACTTGCACTAGATGCATTGACTTTAGTGCAGATGTTGTTTTTTAATGATATTTGATTCCTTGCACTAGATGCATTGATTTCAATGTAGATGATTTCTAATCCTATTTGTTTGCTTTCACTAAATGCATTTATTTCAGTGTAGATGGTGATTTCTAATGCTATTTGATTTCTTGCACTAGATGCATGATTTCAATGTAGATGTTGATCTTTGTTTTGATGTAATTGGATGTATGATGGTGCATTAATTTTAAAGTGATTGGATTAATATTGTTCATTGATTTTAGTGTAAGCATAAAAAATATTGACAATGTACATTGATTTTTGTGTTATAGTAATTCAACCTATTAATATTGGAGAGAAAGAGAGACAAGGTATAATGTTTACTAAAGTATCTCGAGCTAAAGATTTAAATGTTCTATGGTTTAACCTTTACTTTCATATAATCGATATGAAAATACGACAAAAGTAACAAGGGCGACAATAAGAATAGTAGAAGAAAATATTTTGAGATTAATCACAATGAAGACTATTTCTAATTTATGATATTCTTATCATTCACATTTTATATCATTCAACATTATTACATTGTCACTTTACATTCAAAATTTTTATTTTATCATTTTTCATAATTAAAGTTATTCACAATATTTATCACTCAACAAACTAAGGTAACTAAGAAAATTTAAAATTAAAATGACCATATTAATCTGAGACATATTTAGCATATTTAAAATGATTATATTAATATCAGATGATTTTACATATTTTTGATAAAATTAATCATATTTTATTTAGTCACACACGACTAAAACCAGCCTAGATCCATCTTAACTCCAGATCTATCAAGCACTGAGAGGGATCAAATCGCTCAAGGTGAAAACCTTTCCTCAAGTTTTGCACTCAAAAATGAGATTTGCACCTCGAGAGATTTGATCCCTCTTGGCACTTGATAGATCCAGAGTTAAGATGGATCTAGGCTGGTAATATTAATCTTAGAATTTAATGTTATTTCTTTGAGTGTATATCCCTTGGGTTTGTTAATCCCTTGAGTTTATAATATTATTACTATATTGGGTTTATTAATACTATTCCCTTAGATTTATAATCACTTGAGTTTATAATATTAATATTAGGGTTTAATATTAATAAATGTTTGGGTTTATTAATCCCTTGGGTTGATTAATCACTTGAGTTTTTAATATTAATAATCCCTTGGGTTTATCAATGCATTAGTTTTATAAAAATAATAATTCCTTGGGTTTAATAATCATCGAGGTTTATAGTATTTATAATCCCTTGGGTTTATAATATTAATAATCTCTTCAATTTATAACATTTTTTTCCGCTGGAAAAAAGTCATAATTTTCATTAATAAGGAAAATTATATTATGCAGATGCAATGGCATATACTATACTTTGGGCTAAAAATCCTATCCTGTTTCAGAAATCAAAATTTGAGGTGTAGTCTACACAAGGAGACACTACTCTGTTTCTGAGATTTTCAATATAAGATATTTACTTACTCTACGCAGAGAGTATCAAAAAATAATTCTCATGTATATGTCTGCTTCATTGTGCATATATATAAGATCATATAAACAAATAATCAAAAATATATTTCAAGCTCCTTCAAAGCTATCTAATCTGATATGTCTATAAAAGGTCGATGATAGTACTGATGGAAGGTTCCATCCTTTTGCTCTAGTATGCTCCACGTTCCTATAGGCCTGTGTGCTGCTTCCTTGGATAGTAAATCGGCAACTCTGTTCCGCTCCCTGTATATATGTTGACAATTAAATGTGTCAAAAATGCTTATGAGTTTATGGATTTATTCCATGATGTTTCTCATAGAAAAAGCATTAAAATTTGCATTTTTATTTATCCAATTGCATACTATTTTTGAATCTCCAAAAAGTTGTAAGTTTCTGCATTGTTTTTCTAGTGCAAAATGTATGGTGTATTTTGCTGCTGTAAGCTCAGCAAAATTGTTCATCCCTCTGCCCAAGCCCATTTTTATTTTGTAATAATGAGTTGTTGAAAGATGTAGGATAGCACCCACTCCCCCCCACATCCTGTGTCTTGTGCTGAGCCGTCAAAATATGCCTAGGGATGTGCTTGGTTTATGCTTTTTGGTATGATATGCCTGGGATTGGAACTAGGTTCCTCTTCTGGGATAAGTTGATAGTCAGCTAATATTCGGGCAGTGATGGCTGGCCAGTGGGGGAGGGAGTTCTGAAAAATATATCTATTTCGGGCAATCCATATGGCCAAGCAAGTAAGTATGGTGTTGTTGGGAAAAGTATCCAATACGGAATGACCCTATCCCACTCTAAGGGTGATAGTACCTCAGCAACAACTGAATGCAAAGCTATTCAAGATTACTTCTTTATGAGATGAGAGAGAGAAGAGAAGGATGATCTACTAACCGTTATCTTGCGCTAATGGTCGATCCAATCCTCACTCCTTGCTGCTTGCTCCTAGTTCCTTGCTCTTTCACCGGCCCAACTACACAAAGATCCTGTAAAAGCACAAGAAAAGGAAACTACAAGAAGCATACATCCATAATCGATTCAAGGATTAGCATAAATCAAATATACAAGCATCAATTCACCATAGAGACACATGCATATAGAAGAACCTCAAATACTTTATTAATGGAAGAAGTAAAGTTCTGAGAGAGTTACAACCATAATAGGCCCAATCCAGAAACACCTCCCAGCAGAAAGAAATCTCCTCTTCACCTCCTTCAAGCAAATCACCCAATAATTCTATACTCAAACCAACAACACTTCCTTACTTGCACAAAATTCCAGCCTCCCTAGACCTCATGAGATAGATCTATATATAGGGTTTTGGAGAAAGGATGAGTCATCTTGAGACTGACATGAAGCTGACTAGTGTCCTCTCCCACTTCAGTTATTCTTCAGTTCTTGAGTCCACTTGGAGATTCTTGCTTCCACTTGGAGATCAAGACGCTCTTACTCATCACAAGGTGAATTCCTTGACCCAAGTGTCAGTTTGGAAGCTTCCTGGGCAATTGACACCTTGCAGAATGACTGTGCCACTTGGCCAATCTCGCCCAGCGCAGGTAGCCTTCATTAGATTTGACATTCAGTGCAGGTACAGAGTGGAGCAGTTGACATTCAGCGCAGATGCTCAGTGGAGCAGCTGACATGATCCAGAAATAGCTTGTTTTTGAGTGTTTTCAGGTGGAGAACTGATTTTCAGTGCCGTGGTTTGCTGACCTTGTTCCTCCAGGGGTAAGAACAACATGTTTAGGGACTTTGGATCCCTCAGATTATTGACATTTCATGCTTCATTCTGTTAGGCACAAAAATGTCTATAACAGTTGCCCCCTAAAGTATGAGGTCGTTTATCGGGTGAAATGCTTTATCAGGAGGATCCGAAGTTCATTCAATCACTGAGAGGTGCCCTGCAATAAAATACAATACAATATATTATTTTTCATTCTGCTTTCATGATCTAGCTGAGGCGGGCATTCCCATGCTCAGCTTTATAAATTTATTTTGGTACATATAACAGACGACCGTCTGATGATAGACTGATAATTCTCTGCTGAAATTATCATCCTTTGAGTAGGATGATCATCTGCTGCAATGATGTACATATCAAATGTATTTATATTTCCTGAATATATATCGCAGCCCGGATGGATGAAACTAGATCCGGGGTCTTCAAACTCGTTCGATCTTCACTCTAAGTACAAGTCGATCCATGTGAGAATTGCGCTGAAGTCGAACATGGAAAGACATCGCTCGATTACTGGTCAATAGTGTAGGCCGTTAACAAGCACGAGAGGAATCACCGATAATGATAATGACCCTCAAGGTACTATAGTACAATTCACATGGTGTGAATAAAGGACTTGGCATCGAACACCACGCAAAATCTTCTGGTCAAAGGTCATTGATGTATACCTATCGCCGGAAGTGAGAAACTTGCCATTGAGGCATGCAAGCTTCAAATTACTGGGGGGGGTGTTCCTAGATCAACTTCTTGGATAATGAGCTGAAGTCGACAAGAAGCGATCCGTCAAAGGAGGGCCTTAATGAATCCCACATCAGTGACACGGAATGGAGCTAATGATTTTAATGGAGGCGAAAACAATCTATGAAATATGATTCAGGGTGGCGATCATGGGTGGATGAAGGATAATGTATGGCAGTGGATGGGACACGGTTGACTCTTTCTGAACACATCTCCTGAACATATAACGACACTGATGTGATGGATCGGTAGCATTACCCCAAATACGGATGGTTTGGCGAAGACCATGGTGATGAGACCGGTGAATGAAACAACCCAACCCGATGTGATACAGAGGACAAAGTGTCATGTTCAAGAGCGACTTGCTACCATTAAAGCTTTGAGGTTCTCCCAATTTTTCCCTAGTCATTTCTGACCAGTACCTCTTTATTTTTGTCAAGCTTGAGGAGGATAACATATGCTTGTTCTATAACCTGCCCTTTAGGCAAGCCCATCGCTATGTTTTAACCAGCCTAGCGATAGGGAAACTCGTTCTCGTCTAAAGACAAGTTTGTCGCTATTTAATCATTTTAACGAGTCTAGCGACAAAGACAACTCGGTCCTTTTCATTTTTAGAGAGTCTAAAAAGGTACAGAAAGTTAACTCCAAAATTCCTTTTTCGTCATCTAATCCCTTAAGTCCGAAAAAGTATAAAACAATACAGAAGGGATGAATTTTCGATAACTTTAACGAGCCGAATAAAACAAGCGCTCGACCTTTTTGTGCAATAATCCCTCAGGTCCAAAAAGATTAAAATCTAGAGGAGGGATAGCTCTTCCGGTCCTTTTAACGAGCTGGAAGGCCAAAACTCGGCAAACTTTTCATATTTTACGATTCAATTGAAAAGAGCTCAAAGACGACTCGTCTTTTGAGGAACGAGTGATAAACAGGGATAGCAGCAGATTCCAGGTACAGGTTGGAATTTTCCAATCACGGCAGTGTCACAAGGATGGCTAAGTGAAATCACTCTTCGCAGCTGTTCCTCAAAATGGGTAAACAATCATATGGGGGTGAACGATCGGCCAAATGGAATGGAGGTGGCAAGTGCAAACACGACCAAGGCTTTTATGGCTAATAAATTTACGATCACAATGGTTATTTACCGGAATAGGTTCTTTTTTTAGATAAAAATGAGCTTAAACTCTGGAGGAAACATTGCTCACTGCTTTTATTTATTTTTTAACGAGCATGAAGACCGCGTCAAAACTGCTCGGATCTTACGTTTATTTTTTAACGAGCATGAACTTTATGCTAAAACTACTCGATATAACAGTCATAAGATAAGAATGTCTCCTGAAAGATCCCATTTTTTATAGAGCTTGCGCCTTACCAAAGCTATGCTCCCTCTCATCCTTTCTTCATGCAAGTTCGGAAACGGCTAATCCCAAAACAGATAAATAACCACCCCTAGCTTGCACTCCAAAAGGTTCGCATGCCCCCAGGTATAAGGTACAATTTCAAGGTTGCCCCTACTTATCCTTCAAAACATTTGTTTTGATGGGTGAGGCTTGCCTTTTTCAGGTTATCCAAAAAAAATGGTTTTATTTGCTACCGCAAATGAAACTCTTTCTTCGGCGATGTCTATCATTAGGTTACTCAAAGATGGTTACAATTTTTTGCAGAAAAGGAATCTCTTTCTTTGGAGGCTGCCCCTACTTATCCTTCAAAACATTTGTTTTAACGGGTGAGGCTTGCCTTTTTACCCAAAGATGGTTACAATTTGTTGCCGCAAAGGAATCTCTTTCTTTGGTATTGCCTACCTATTTAGACAAAGGTGAATTATTAGAAATCATCAAACACATAACTTTGACAAAAGAACCTTATTCTAGAACAACCCTCTCTTCCTTTTTCGGAGGGGGTACGGACTAGTCATATTCTTTCGCGGAAATTCTACCTTATACCCAGGGTTTCCTCTGCCCGAAGCAGACCAGGATGCATGCCCCCTGGGTTCCAATCCCATCTTTCCGAATCACTCGCACTCATCGGGAAGGAGGATTGGGGGTGGAGACATTTCTTGAGTGAATAGACCATTGAGGGTTGGTATTTGACTATTTGCGATGTGTGATCCCGGAAATGAAAGTTGGTCTACGAGCTTGACCACCCTTCCTTCATGTGGAAAACACATTACTCTAAAGAGTGAGGAGACTATAGCTCCCATGCAATATATATAGTCACGTCCAAGGAGTAGGTTATAATCCAAGGGTCCTTGAACGACCATCACGTTTATTTGAACGGTCTTCCTTTCAATGTAACAGGCACATTGGGGAGGATCCCTAACGGTCGACTGGTTACTTTATCAAAGCCCGAGAGATTTCTTATCTCAGGCAAAAGCGTCGGGGAACCCAATGCTTTCCAAGCAACTGATGAAAGGATACTCACAGACGCCCCTTCATCAATGATAGTTCCAGCCATCACCATTCTATAAATTTGGACTATGATTCTGAATGGTATACTGGCTGGTAACCGGGGTCTGCCCAGTTGGTTCCAATCAAAGGAAACAACCAGTTTGCTTGGTGGTGGGACCGAATACACGGCCAGATATGATCCTGACGATGTTCCTTCCTGCGATAAAGGAATGGGCGCATTGCCCTGATGCTCATCAGAATCTGTGCTGATGAAAAGAATCTGGATGGTGTCATCCTTATTCTCTTCCGTGAGGTTGTCATTTGAAGATGAATCTTCAGTGACGGTGTCATTTGAGGATGAAACCTCTGAAGGAAGAACCGGGTCAACTACCGTATCGACCTTTAGACTTTCGTCTGGTCCGGATTCAGTAGGTTCATTTTCAATGACTGACGCCTCAGCTGACCACTTGAGCGGGCCAGCTGTGTTTTCAACCAACGAAGGACTTGGCATGAGTTTTTTGTATCCAGGAGGAAGTCTCAACGGTGAAACCGCATGATCTTCCAAAAATCTCTTCGCTTCGTCTAAGAAGGGACAACGGTGGATGGCGTGATCGCCTTCACACAGTCTACAGGGGGATTTTTCTCCTCCTTTTTGTCTTGAACCTTCGCTTTCCCTGGTTGACAGTAAGCACTCAACCTGGCTATCAGAGGTTGATGCTCCCGAATTGTGCAACCGAGGGGACCAGTCCCTCAGTATCCGGGGAATACAGGGACAATCTCTATGGAAGTGGTCTCCTCTACATATGAAACATGGCGATTTAGGCCCGGTTTGTGGTGTGTGTGGGTTTTTGTTACATGTCTTTTGCTTGCCCCCAGTCGCCTTAGGCTCCTTCTTCTTCTTCTCTTTCTTCTTCTTTTCCTTCTTCTCCATGGGAGCTTGGCTTTTGCCGGCTCTACCTTTCGAAGATGAAGGATTGGAGGAAGGATTAGAGGAAGTAGAAGGCTGGTGGGAGGCTCTAGACTCATCTAACTGTTGACTCGACTGCTCAGGAACCATGGTGTTCTGAACTACATTAGTTGAGAACAGCCAAATAGGCAGGCCAATTGTCAGTCCTGGAAGCGACAACGTGGCCATGTGGGGCGCACCAACTTCTCCCCAAGAGGAGAAAGGACTAGGATTTCCATCATGTGGAATTCCTTGGTTGGGGCGTTCCATGTTCTCAACCTAAAGATCAACGCGGGAATAGAAGGTGATTATGTTCCGTTTAAAATAAATTTTATAACGACGCTTAGACACAACTTGCTTTTTCACTTTTTAAGAGTCGAGAAAAAGCTAAAGATGACTCTAGTCTCCTTCGATGTTTTAACGAGCCCGAAGTGACAAATGCTCGGATGGACTTTTTCAGTTATAGAGTTTGAAAAAGGCCAAAAGAAACTGCTCTGGAGTTCTAGGCAGAGGGTGTGCCAAACCTTTCGCAAAACCACAGAATACGTTTTACGGTACGAGTGGTCGATCTTCGTGAATGCTGTGTTCACTGCATTGCGATCAGTACGGCGGCCGACACGGTTTCCTATGGATAAAGGCTTTGATCCTATAGGGGTCTCCCAATATATACGCGACGGTACGTGGGAGCACAAGTTCGTATTGATACTTATTGCTTCATCGTGGAGGAATCACCCAACCACTCAACGCTAAGATATCACGTTTAACGACGCCAGAACACATCTCTAGCTTAGACCTCTATGTGTTTGCGTTATGTTTCAATGCGTTGTTATGTAAATTCAATTTATTTTAAGGTTGATCTTGTTTAGCAGTTTGCCTTTATGGATCACCACGAGATGTATAGTAACACTCCTAAATGCAGTCTAAGATGATAAGCAAGCTTTTCAATCTTCCAACTTTGAAAACCTTAACTACTGAGGGAAAAGAAAGATAACACCATTTCACACAGACCATAGAGCACACACTAATGCATTTTTTCTTAAATCAACATGCAAACTGTCATAATGCAGATGCACAATGCAAGTATTTCTTTTCTCTTTCTTAATGTTGGTGAAATGCAAAAAGAAAGTTGTTGTATAACTTTGAATTCAATTTCAAGCGAAAGCAAACAAGTTCGTCCAAAATCAAAAGACACCTTAAGATTTACTTGTTTCGACACTAGAAATATATAAATTCAAACCATATGACGAAAGCGACAAGCTCAATCAGCTATGAACAGCAAACAAACTAACTCTTAAGATCAAAATGACACTTAATCACAGGTCTAGATCTAAGAGGCCACAACAAGACTGGTTCACTTTCGTTATGGGAAACTGTAAATGCACAAGAAATACACAAAGAACAAACACAGTTTCTTTATACAACCGAGGCGGAATAGTGATAAGGAAAGTTGGTTTCAGATAGGCACTTTGACTGGTAACAAACAGCAAAAACAAGAGTGAAAACAAGGCAAGAAACAGCAGGAAACCCTAGTAGCACAAGGCAAGACTGGTCCAGCGCAGGTGGTACACTGCCTGTTTGACCTTCAGCGCAGGTAGCCCCTTCGGGAAGTGCGCTGAAATGCAAACAACCTTTGTACAGCCTGCACTGAAGAACGAAACTTTCGTTTCTGGTGGTTTCCGGGTCACAGATTGCTCAAAAATTCACAGTTTTTGCTCAAATAAGAAGCTATCAGTCAAGGACACACTAAGGGATGACAAGGAGGATGAAAAGCTATCACTAAGAGTTTATTAGAGTCCTTGTGGATCAGCTCTTCAAATCATAAACTTGCTCAGAAACTGAGCTAGAGTAGCTACCCTCTACTTTGTATTTGATAGATCCAAATACAGTTCGATTCGGTACTCCCTTTGTTTATGAAATGAATAGCAAAAAACACAAACAACCAACAAGATACAATCCCCGGCGGAGTCGCCAATTTTTTGTTGGGAAAAGTATCCAATACGGAATGACCCTATCCCACTCTAAGGGTGATAGTACCTCAGCAACAACTGAATGCAAAGCTATTCAAGATTACTTCTTTATGAGATGAGAGAGAGAAGAGAAGGATGATCTACTAACCGTTATCTTGCGCTAATGGTCGATCCAATCCTCACTTCTTGCTGCTTGCTCCTAGTTCCTTGCTCTTTCACCGGCCCAGCTACACAAAGATCCTGTAAAAGCATAAGAAAAGGAAACTACAAGAAGCATACATCCATAATCGATTCAAGGATTAGCATAAATCAAATATACAAGCATCAATTCACCATAGAGACACATGCATATAGAAGAACCTCAAATACTTTATTAATGGAAGAAGTAAAGTTCTGAGAGAGTTACAACCATAATAGGCCCAATCCAGCAACACCTCCCAGCAGAAAGAAATCTCCTCTTCACCTCCTTCAAGAAAATCACCCAATAGTTCTATACTCAAACCAACAGCACTTCCTTACTTGCAAAAAATTCCAGCCTCCCTAGACCTCATGAGAGAGATCTATATATAGGGTTTTGGAGAAAGGATGAGTCATCTTGAGACTGGCATGAAGCTGACTAGTGTCCTCTCCCACTTCAGTTATTCTTCAGTTCTTGAGTCCACTTGGAGATTCTTGCTTCCACTTGGAGATCAAGACCCTCTTACTCATCACAAGGCGAATTCCTTGACCCAAGTGTCAGTTTGGAAGCTTCCTGGGCAATTGACACCTTGCAGAATGACTGTGCCACTTGGCCAATCTCGCCCAGCGCAGGTAGCCTTCATTAGATTTGAAATTCAGCGCAGGTACAGAGTGGAGCAGTTGACATTCAGCGCAGATGCTCAGTGGAGTAGCTGACATGATCCAGAAATAGCTTGTTTTTGAGTGTTTTCAGGTGGGGAACTGATTTTCAGTGCTGTGGTTTTCTGACCTTGTTCCTCCAGGGGTAAGAAAAACAGGTTTAGGGACTTTGGATCCCTCAGATTATTGACATTTCATGCTTCATTCTGTTAGGAACAAAAATGTCTATAACATATGGGGAGGTTCCTAGCTTTCACCGAGGGTACAGTAGACCACCAGACTTCCCAGGCTTCCCGAACAGTCGTGCCCTACCAATGTGGGAGCGAGAGTATATGAGAGTGAATAGTAGTCCATAGCTCTTTTATGGATGGGCACATAAGGAAGAGATGGTCCCCTGTTTCGTTGTCAGATTGGAAAAGGTTGCACCTGAAGGGTCGATGAAAGGATCTTTTGATAAGATTTTCTCCTTTGGGGATTTTATATCTCAGAATGGTCCACATGAGGAGCCTCATTCTCGGAGGTGATTTTAGTTTCCATAAACTTCGCCACCAAATTTCGCACAGTGGAGGTTTCAATGGGTTCATAGGGGTTATATAACCCACTTTTGGTGAATATTTCCCATGCTGAGCATGTGCCAAGATTAACTCATCCTCCCCTTCCTATATCCTGATGTGAGATTTCATGAGGGCCTTTATGTATTATTTCCAGTGTTGTTGCCATGGTTGTGGGATCTTCAATACCCTCCCAGATTTTCGGCCTTGTTGAAAAAGTGTAGAGCGATCATTGTCCTCTATATGACTAAGATATGTGATTCCTCTAGCAGTGAGGTGTGTCCTAAGCTCCCGTGGGAGCCTATGTGCTTTGAACCCACATCCAATCTAGGGATCAATCCCTATTCTGACAGCATTTCTCGACTTTATTCTCCATGTGAGGCCTTCCCTAAGGGGCATTTCTTGTAGGACTTCTTTCCATATGTTTCATTTTCCATCGTGTATCCACTGGGGTTGTCGTAGCCAATCCATGAGGGCTAAAGGAGCTATGTATTTTAAGATAGCCACCTTAGTCCATAGGCTATGTCATTTGATTAGCTGCCACCCTAGTTTTGCTGCCAGGGCTATGGAGAAAGTGCCAAGGCTTTTGATTCCCCATCCTCCCCACTTCTTTGGGAGAGCCAGCGATTCCCAATTGGCCCAAGCAAATATCTTTCCTGGCTGCTTCCCTTTCCACAAGAATCTGCAACATAGGTTTTTGATTCTGGCCAGGATTCCCCTTGGTATCCATGCTAAAGACATCCAATATACTATGGTTGCTTCCAGAACTGCTTTGATGAGGATTTGTTGGGTTGTGTTATATTCTTTCCACGACTAGCCCACGTAGTTAATGGGGGGCTTAGAGGGGGGGCAGAGCCCCCCTTCGTTGCGCCGATTGTGTAGTGGGGGGGGGGGCTGTCACAAGGGTTTTGAGGTGTACCTGTAACCCCACTTTATGGGGTCCAGGGCAGCGCCCCAGAAAATTTTAGTTTTGGACCCTATTTTAGGATGGGTGGACCCACCTATGGTTTTGTGCATGATTTTCACACATGTTTTTGGACCTGATGGTTTTTGGTCCATGGTATTAGATGTGATGGTTTTCGGTCCATGGTATTGGATGCTTCGGCATGTATAAATATGTATTATAACATTGAAAGGAATATAATGAAAAATCAAGTTGGTAGTCTCGGTTTTGGGATTCAGGGGAAAATCTCTGTGTATATGTGTTTTATGTGTTATTCTCTCGCATTGTTTATTTTCTATGTTTTAGAATTCGTATGTAGGTAATTTCTGTACAGGGTTAAAACCTACATTTGTTATGAGAGCAGTTTTGGCTTCAAGGGGATGCCTTTGTTGCTGAGGGGTTTCACTCGGGCCTGTGGTAGACCCTGTTCAGCGGGAGATCTGCGAGATTGATTCTGGTGGCAAAAGAATATGGTGAGCAGTGGAAAGATAGAGATCAAGAAATTTAATGGTCAGAGTTTTGAGTTGTGGAAACTCAAGATGGAGGATCTGTTGGTGGATAAAGATCAGTGGATCGCGATAGATTCGGGTACTAAACCAACGGAAGGGTTCGATGAAGAAAGGAAGAAGTTGGATCAAAAGGCAAAGAGCACAAGATGATTGTGTGTCTCAGATTCAGTATTGTTGAATGTATCAGGGGAAGCTACGACGAAGGCTTTGTGGGATAAGTTAGGGACTTTGTACCAATCTAAGTCTCTATTGAATAAACTGTTCCTACGGAAAACGTTGTATAACCTGAGGATGAAAGATGGAGACTCGGTGACAGAACATCTGAACGCATTTAATACTGTGGTAAGTCAGTTAGCATTTGTTGATATTAAAATTTCAGATGAAGATATGTGCATCAGTTTGTTGTGTTCTCTACCAGATTCGTGGGATAGTCTGGTTATTGCAATAGGTAGCAATGCAACGGCCTTGCAGTTTGATGAAATGGTCTCATCCTTGCTGATGAAGGAGATGAGACGGAAAAATATGGAGAGCCGAAATGGTGATGCCATGTCTATACGAGGATGGTCCCAGAATAGAAACAAAAATAAGTCATCGAGTGGGAGATCTGAATCTAGAGGGAGATCTAAATCTCCAGGAAAACCTGTAAAGGTGGTGTGCTGGAAATGCGGAAAGGAAGGCCACTTCAAAAGGGACTGTAAATCTAAAGCTCCTGGTAAAGGAAAGGGATTTGATGATGCTCCTTTTGCAGAGGCGAAAACCACCTCAGGTGAAGGTGGGGATGTGTACTTGGCTTCTTCAAGTACACATGTAAATCATGAGCCATGGTTGATTGACTCAGGTGCATCCTTTTACTTCACTCCCCATAGAGAGTGGTTCTGCGAGTATGAGAAATATGATGGTGGTGGTGTCTTCTTAAGGGATGAAAAGAAGGCTAAAATTGTTGGTCATGGAAAAGTAAAGTTGAAGTTGCAAGGTGGAAGGGTTAGAACACTTCCGAGTATTCTACATATTCCTGCATTGGCTAGAATATCTAATTTTTGTAAGCAAGCTGGATGTGCAGGCGTAAAAATAGTGTTCGAGAAGGATACCTACAAGATGGTTCAGGGAGCACTGGTATTGATGCGGGGAGTTCAGATTGGAACTATGTACAAGCTACAAGGTAGCACGGTTGTTGATGGGTGCAACAGTTCTGTGGTTCATGAAAGTGGAGCAGAAAATCTAGTGGTCTCTGGAGAGAAGACCATGCTGTGGCATCAAAGGCTTGGACATATTGGAGAGAAAGGCCTTCAAATACTTCATGGTAAAGGCATGGTATAAGGTATAAGTAATAGCTCTTTGGATTTTGATTTCTATGAAAATTGTGTATATGGGAAGCAAAATCGGGTGAGTTTCCCCTCTGGTGGTGAGAGGGCGAAATAGATATTAGAGCTTGTGCACAGTGATGTGTTTGGACGTGTGAAGATTCCATCTGTTATGCTCTTAACCTGCAAAGCGATACCCAAACATAGAATTTGCGAAGAAAAGATACCGAGAACACAAAATATGCGAAGAAAATATACCCAGAGCACAGAATAGCAATGATTTTATTATCCAGAGAGAAATGTTCACAGGCCTCTTCGAGGGGGCAACCTCCAATAGAGCAGAGCTCGATTACAAAACAAGACACAATGCTCCTCGCAGGGAGTCTCTATCCTTTATATATGACTCATACATGCAATACCACGAGCCAATATCGTGGGTTTTATTAATACCATCTATCTAATACTACCGCCCATTTACCATCTAACTAATACTACCGCCCATTTGCAACTAACTGTGGTCCCGTCATTAATTGTGGGTTAACCACTTACAATTATTAATATGGGCTTTATTGACTCTTGACTATGACGTGATCCCCTGACATAAATAAAGGGGTTAGGGTGGGACCCTAACATGCCCTCCCCCTTAAGACTAGCCTTGTCCTCAAGGCTGAAACTGCGGAAACTGCTGAAGAATAGCGGCTGGTTCCCAAGTTGCATCTTCCGGCGAGGTGTCTTTCCATTTGACTAGGACCTCCTTAATCACGCGGCCACGCAGGTGCTTATCTCGTGTGTCTAGAACCTGTTAAGATTGAAGCCAGATTGATCCTTCTTCATCCAATTCAGGTAGACTGGTTTGAACTCGGCAATTGTTCCCAATCACTTTCTTGAGGCACGATACATGGAAAACTGGGTGGATTTTTGCTGTAGGTGGCAAAGCCAGCTTGTAAGCCACTTCTCCAATGCGCTGAAGTACTTGATATGGTCCGTAGAATTTTGGAGAGAGCTTTTGACAGCCCTTGTCTTTGAGTGATGTTTGCTTATATGGTTGCAGCTTCAAAAAGACCTGATCCCCTTCTTGAAATTGGCGCTCTGAGCGATGTTGGTCAGCATTTTGCTTCATACGGTTCTAAGCTTGATGAAGATTCTCGCGCAAGTGGGCCAACATGGTTGCACGGTGTTGTAAGAGTTGATCCACCACTTGTACTTTGGAGCACGCCGTGAGATAAGAAGTAGGGGACGGCGGAAGTTGTCCATAGACTGCTTCATAGGGAGTCATTTTGGTGGTGGCATGATAGTTGGTGTTATACCACCATTCCGCCAGAGGTAACCACTGTGCCCAAAGGTGTTGTTTTTCTGAAGTGAAACACCTAAGGTAGGTTTCTAGACATTTGTTGACTGCTTCGGTTTGACCATCTGTTTGTAGATGATATGAAGTACTGAGTTTGAGTTGAGTGCCTTGTATTCTGAAGAGCTCCTGCCAAAAATTACTGGTGAAGATTGGGTCGCGGTCGGACACAATCGAAGTGGGAATGCCATGCAATTTGAAGATTTGATCCATGGAAGTTTGAGCAACCAAAGTAGGTGTGAATGGTTGGGGTAGAGCGCAGAAATGAGCATACTTCGATAGTCGGTCCACAACCACCATGATGACTAACTTGTTCCCAGAATTTAGAAGACCTGTAATGAAATCCATGGAGACCTCCATCCAAATTGACGCCGGAATGGGCAATGGTTGTAATGTGCCTGGTGTGTTGACAGTTTCCCCCTTGTGGCGTTGACAGATGTCACATTCTGCTACAAAAGTAAGGAGTCTTGTTTCATGCCGGTCCAAAAAAATGATCTTCTGGTGCGAGCGTATGTCTTCTAAAAGCCCGAATGTCCTGCAATGGGAGAGGAGTGCAATTCTTCCAAAATGCGACTTTTGAGGGTGGAAGTTGGTGATGTGACGACTCTGTCCTTGTAGCGAAGAATATCATTCTGCCACGAGTAGCCCTTGCTGGAATTAGGATCTGCCTGTAATTGAGAAATGAGTTGGGAGATCTCAGGATGTGAAAACCATTCCCCGCGAGCCTCTTCAATCCAGTCTGGAATGGGGAGGGATATTGCGAGCAGAGTACTTTCCTCCTCAAATTGGCGTGACAATGCATCTGCTACCCTGTTGTCTTTCCCTTTCTTGTAAATGATCTCATAATCATAACCCAGCATTTTGGCTAACCATTTATTTTGTTGGGGGGAAGATAGGTGTTGCTCCAAAAAATATTTAAGACTGTGATGATCTGTGCGGATTTGGAAACGTCGCCCCAACAAGTAAGGTCGCCAGGTCTCAACTGCATGTAAGATGGCCATCATTTCCTTCTCATAGGTAGATTGGCCCAAGTTCTTCCCACTTAGTTGTTGCCTGGTGAAGGCCAATGGTCACCCTTCCTGCATTAAGCCTGCTCCAATACCTGTTCCCGAAGCATCAGATTCAATGACAAATGTTTTGGTGAAGTCCGGTAGTGCTAAGACCGGAGTGGAACACATGGCGGTTTTGAGAGCGGTAAATGCCTGTTGTGCTTCTTCGTTCCAGAAGAAGGAATTTTTCTTGAGAAGTTGCGTCAGGGGCTTCGCTATGCGGCCATAGTTGCGGACAAATTTACGATAATAGCCTGTGAGACCCAAAAATCCTCTCAAGCTTTTCAAGGTCTTAGGTTGAGGCCATTCTTGCATTGCCTGGATCTTTTTGGGATCAACCTTGACACCTTCAGGGCCCACAATGTGGCCTAAATACTCAACTTCTTCCATGCCAAACACACACTTAGACATCTTGACAAATAGTTTATGCTTGTTGAGTAGTTGCAAGAGGATATCTACATGCTTAAGATGTGCCGCCCAAGTGCCACTATAGATGAGGATGTCATCGAAGAAGACCAGGACAAATTTTCTGAGATATGGTCTGAGGAGGTGATTCATAAGGCTCTGAAAAGTAGAGGGGGCATTACAGAGACCAAATGGCATGACCAAGAACTCATAATGGCCTTCATGAGTTCTGAAAGTTGTCTTGGGAATGTCAACTTCCTTCATGCGAATTTGGTGGTAGCCTGAGCGAAGATCCAATTTAGTGAAGAATTGAGCCCCATTGAGTTTGTCCAGCAAATCGTCAACCACTGGGATGGGAAATTTATCTTTGACTGTTAACTTATTGAGGGCCCTGAAGTCTGGACACATCCGCCACTCCCCATGTTTCTTGAGGACCATGACGACTGGAGATGAGTAAGGACTAATACTAGGACGAAGGACACCTGCTTCCAACAATTCCTTGATGATTTTTTCTATTTCATTCTTTTGGGTGAACGTATGTATGTATGGCCGCACATTTGGGGGTTGGGCCCCTGGGACCAATGTGATGCTATGATCATGTTCCCCTCGCGAGGGTGGAAGTTCATGAGGTTTGTCAAAGACCGTCCGATGTTTATTCAAAATCTGTTGCATCTCAGGATGAATTGGCGAAGACATGGTATCTACTACCTGTATAGCATTAAATTGAGCTACTACTCCATGATGGCCCTTTTTTAACAATTTTTCCATACGATGCAAGCTTATGATAGAAGGGGCTCCCGCTTGTAGCCCACGGAGGGTATGTGTGTAGTCTTTCTGCTTAAAACTCATATATAACTCCTGGAAATCCATTGTGATTGGCCCAAGAGTGCGGAGCCATTCCGCCCCTAGGACAATGTCGCAACCCCCCATGTGTATTGCAAACATGTGGGTTTTCAATTGATAATCCCCCATTTGAATTTTGACATTTTCACAGCGACCTTCACATTTCATTGTGCCTCCATCTACAATCTGGACTTGGAAGTTAGAAACTGCTCGGACATAACAATGTGTTGCTTCAGCGATCTTTTGGTGGATGAAATTATGGGTACTTCCACTATCAATCAAAACTATTATTGGCCGATGTTTAAGAAAACCCCTGATTTTGAGAGTTTGAGGTGAAGAAATTCCTGCCAATGCATGTAGCGAAATCATTGGTTCATCAGATACCATCTCCTGTTGGTTATCTTCTTCGGTCGCCTCTGGTTCCTCAAGTGGTGGATCTTCCTCTGTGGAGCTGTAGTCAGTGGCATCTATTTGAAAAAACTTGTGCTCTTTGCATTTATGACCCGGGGAATATTTTTCATCACAGTAGTAACATAGTCCTTGCTTCCTTCTTTCGGACATTTCTGCAGGTGACACCTTTTGAATCTTAAGTGTTTGGGTCATATTGGGAGCCTGTGAGGGACGACCTTTAGCGGGAAAGTTGGGACGGCTGGATTGAGCTGTTAATGCCCGTTCCACCTTACGGGCTACCTGGCAAGCCTCGTTCCATGTGGGGGGGTGGTGGAGTAGAACCTGAGCTTTGATGGCTTCTTTAAGACTGCTGATAAAGCATTCCATGTAGAATTCATCTGTGAGACCCTTAGTGCGGAAGGCTAAGGCTTCAAAAGCGGTAATATATTCATCCACTGTACCCGTCTGTCGGAGCTTAGTGAGACGCCCCAAAAAGGAGTCTTCCTGTTCAAAGCGATTTCGAAGAGCTTTGGTAAATTGGCCCCAATTCTGAAATTGTCCATTGCAACGCTGATACCATTCCTTCCATTGCCATCGTTCACTGTCCAAGTACATGGTGCCCACCATAAGCTTAGTCCCCTCATCTATGATATGATTCAATTGAAAATACTGCTCCATTTGTGCTAGCCATGTGGACGTGTGAGAACCGTCAAATTTATGCATATCCAACTTGGGAGGTCTTTGATTGGGTGGTGGATGGGTGTGCCAGATGTGAGGAGAGTGGCTAGACTCCCCCTCATGGTATTCATGACCCTTATACGCCTCCTCGTGGGCTGGCTCCTTGCCCTTGTCCTGTAGTAGGCAATCTAATCCTTTAAGATGATTTTCGATCCTTTCCACCACAGAGTGGAGGGAGTGCACATCTTCTTCTATTTTTTCTATCCTTTCATTGGCCATTGCTTGAGTCCTTTCATTGGCCATTGCTTGAGCGCGAGTTTCTACCATACACCCGTCTGACTAAAATTTGGGACCGCCGAAATTTTTTTTTGCCAAGAATTGAATGGTACCACCTTGCTCAGCTCGTCGTCCTGATTCTGATGGGCTAGGTCACCAATAAGCGCCCTGGAAGATCTCAGACTTTTTTTTTTTTTTTGAAAACTCCTAACGGAGTTTTACTCCTTTCTGATCAATATTGCAGTCGCCAAATCCTCAAAATGTCAATGCCACCAAAAGTTCTGCGAAAATTATATCCAGGTACAGGAACCCTTTCCAACTACTCCGATCTGGCGAATCTGGGAGATCTGAATGGTGGAACAACTGCTGCTGCTGATCTGGAATATCCGATCTGGTGGATCTGAGAGATCTGAATGGTGGAACAACTGCTGCTGCTGAGCTGGAATAGATGATGTGTGATCCCTCGAGAGAAAGGGAACTATGGTCTTGGGGAGTGTCAGGTGCTACAGATCGCAATATACATAAGGGTCTGACAGTAGTACTCGGCCCAATGTTTCAGGGCTCTAACTAAGGAGGATCGACCGTACCCTTAGCCGTACAACCCGACTACCCTATCGTACAGGCGAGTAATCTCTCCGAGTGCTGTTCTTGGTGTACTGTAGCAACAAGACGGCTGAAGGTTTATCTATGGCTAGGTTTCAAGGGAGCTAGGGGGCTTCCTATATATCCATAGGGTATGTGGAAGACAATCCGTGCGCGGTTCTGTCTAATGCGCTACTACTCGAAGGGGTACCCACAGGGGTTACAAGGGAGTCCAACAGACGTGACCACCTCTTGTATTTCCTGCGTGCATGCCTCCCCAAATCCGCAGGTTTATGCGCTTAACGATAGATCCCGTGGTTTAAAGACGCTGGAACACGTCTCTAGCCTAAAAAAATTTTGCTAAAATTTGGAGATCCCACCGAGCCCTGGAAAGTGCTCTGATACCACTTGTTATGCTCTTAACCTGCAAAGCGATACCGAAACATAGAATTTGCGAAGAAAAGATACCGAGAACACCAAATATGCGAAGAAAATATACCCAGAGCACAGAATAGCAATGATTTTATTATCCAGAGAGAAATGTTCACAGGCCTCTTCGAGGGGGCAACCTCCAATAGAGCAGAGCTCGATTACAAAACAAGACACAATGCTCCTCGCAGGGAGTCTCTATCCTTTATATATGACTCATACATGCAATACCACGAGCCAATATCGTGGGTTTTATTAATACCATCTATCTAATACTACCGCCCATTTACCATCTAACTAATACTACCGCCCATTTGCAACTAACTGTAGTCCCGTCATTAATTGCAGGTTAACCACTTACAATTATTAATATGGGCTTTATTGACTCTTGACTATGACGTGATCCCCTGACATAAATAAGGGGGTTAGGGTGGGACCCTAACACCATCACTGGGTATGTTTGTGTACTATGTATCATTTATAGATGGATTCTCAAGGAATACATGGATATATTTCCTTAAGAAGAAATCTGAATCCTTTGACAGGTTTAAAGAATTTAAGGCTCTTGTGGAAAACCAGACAGACAAGAAGATAAAGGTGTTGAGGACAGATAATGGTGGAGAGTTTTGCATCAAGGAATTTGAAGAATTCTGTAAGAAGTGTGGTATAGCACGGCAGGAGACTACTCCATATACACCTTAGCAAAATGGAGTTGCATAAAGAATGAACAAGACATTGATGGAAAGGCAAGAAGCATGCTTAGCGGTGCCGGGTTAGGACAAGAATTCTGGGCAGAGGCGGTGGATACTGCATGTTACCTGATCAATAGGTCACCTTCATCAGCTTTGGAGGATAAGACTCCACAAGAGGTATGGACTGGTAAGAAACCCTATCTTTCACATCTGAGGGTATTTGGATGTGATGCATATGTACATGTTCCAAAGGAGAAACGAACCAAGTTGGATAGTAAATCTGAAAAGTACATCTTTATTGGGTATAAGGATGGTTTAAAGGGTTATAAGCTTTGGAACCCAGTAACAAGGAAGGTTGTGTACAACCGAGATGTGGTGTTTAGAGAGGTGAAAGATGTTATTAAACATGAATTCCAACCACAGGAACCTGAGAAGATAGAGTTTGAGCTAAAGGAGGAAGAATCAGACTCTATAGCAGAGGAGGAATCAGAAGATGAAGAGCCACAAACTCTGGGTGTGAGAAGATCAGTTCGAGAAAGAAGGCAGCTAGAAAGGTATAGTCCATCTGCTTCCTATTCAAATTTTTATTTGTCTGTTACTGATGATGATCCTAGAACTGTGAAGGAAGCAGTGGATTTAGAGGATGGAAAACTCTGGAAAGAGGCCATGGTTGATGAAATGGCATCTTTGCACAAAAATGAGGCTTGGTATCTAGTGGAGTTGTCGGCTGGAAGGAAACCCATTGGCAGCAAATGGGTGTTCAAGAAGACAAAAAATGCAGAAGGAAAGGTGGAGAAATACGAAGCTCGGTTGGTAGCAAAAGGTTATTCCTAGGTGCCAGGAATTGATTTTGGTGATAACTTTTCTCCTGTTGCCAAGGTAACTTCTATTAGAGTACTTTTATCTGTTGCTACTACTTTTGATTTTGAGGTAAAACAGATGGATGTGAAGACAACATTTCTTCACAGGGATCTGGCAGAGGAGATCCACATGAAGAAACCTAAAGGTTTTGCCGTGAAGGGTAAGAAAGAACTAGTATGCAAGTTAAAGAAGTCTCTGTATGGGTTTAAAAAGTCACCAAGGATGTGGTATCAGAAATTTGATACATTTATACACGGACTTGGCTTCACCAGAAGCAAATCATATCACTGTGTGTATTTTAAATTAATTGGTGACCGTGTTATTTATCTGGTCTTGTATGTGGATGATATGTTGCTGGTTGGAAATGACAAAGAAATTATCCAGGATTTGAAGACCCAATTGTCCTCCAAATTCGACATGAAAGATCTTGGTGCTGCAAACTATATTTTGGGCATGGAAATTAAAAGAGATCAGGAAAAGAGGAAGCTCTGGTTAAACTAGAGGAAGTATGTCGAGACAATACTTTAGAGGCTTAATATGCAGGATAGTAAACCGGTGAAGGTTCCTATTCCTGTAGGTGTGAGGTTATCTGTTGAACAGTCTCCCAAGACACAAGAAGAGGAAGAGGACATGTCCCGTGTTCCATATGCAAGTGCAGTCGATAGCCTAATGTATGCAATGGTCTATACTAGTCTAGACATTACACATGCAGTGAGAGTATTGAGCAGGTTTATGTCAAAACTAGGGAAGGAGCACTGGACAACAGTGAAGCGGGTTTTCAGGTATTTGCGTGGCACTAGTGATTATGGTTTGTG
Organism: Pinus tabuliformis; assembly: GCA_031772625.1. Taxonomy (NCBI): domain Eukaryota; kingdom Viridiplantae; phylum Streptophyta; class Pinopsida; order Pinales; family Pinaceae; genus Pinus; species Pinus tabuliformis. The sequence continues at coordinate 1,140,264,111 of CM062819.1, read as the reverse complement.
CTAACAAGGAAGATCAGGATTGGACAGAATGTTGGATACTCGTGGCTTTGTTGATGTAGATTGGGCTGGAGATCTGGATCAGAGAAGATCTACAAGTGGTTATTTGTTTAACCTATTTGGAGGTGCAGTCAGTTGGATGAGTAAGAAACAATCTGTAGTGGCACTATCAACTATAGAGGCAGAATATATGGCAGCCACTCATGCAAGTAAGGAAGCATTTTGGTTGCAGAGATTGTGTTCAAGTATGGGGTTAGTATAGGGAGCTATAAGGATAGACTGTGATAGCCAAAGTCTAATTTTCTTGGCAAAGAACCCCGCATATCATTCAAAGACAAAGCACATTGATGTTCAGTATCAGTTTTTGAGGGATATGATAGAAGACAAAAAGGTGTTGCTGGTAAAGGTGGACACTTTGAAGAATACTGCAGATGCATTGACAAAATCTATGAGCTCTAAGAAGTTCTCTTGGTGTAGAGAGACAATGGGTGTTTCAGGGCTGGAAAAATGACTAAGTTCTCTTGTGGCCCCCTGTGGAAAGAAAACAACAAGTGGGAGAATGTTGGGTTGTGTTGTATTCTTTCCACGACTAGCCCACGTAGTTAACGGGGGGGTTAGAGTGGGGGCGGAGCCCCCCTTCGTTGCGCCGTTTGTGTAGTGGGGGCGGGGGGTCATAGGGGGTTTGAGGCGTACCCATAACCCCACTTTATGGGGTCTGGGATAACACCCCGAAAAATTTTGGTTTTGGACCCTATGTTAGGATGGGCAGACCCACCTATGGTTTTGTGCATGATTTTCGCATATGTTTTTGGACGCGATGGTTTTTGGTCCATGGTATTCAACGCGATGGTTTTCGGTCCATGGTATTGGATGCTTCGGCATGTATAAATATGTATTATAAAATTGAAAGGAATATAATGAAAAATCAAGCTGGTAGTCCCGGTTTTGGGATCCAGGGGAAAATCTCTATGTATATGTGTTTTATGTATTATGCTCTCGCATTGTTTATTTTCTGTGTTTTAGAATTCGTATGTAGGTAATTTCTGTATGGGGTTAAAGCCTACAGGATCAACCTTCTTGCTCTCGATAAATGTTTTTGGAACCAAATGTTTAGCCTTTTTTCCATTTTGGTTATAGGCCAGATCCAATTGGTGTTCTTATATCCAAGGGGCTTTAATCTATAGCCCAAATATTTGAGTCCCTCATCCAGTTGCTAGAGGGTATAAGGGAATCTTCGCATGGCATATCGAATCTCATATGGTGAGCACCCTATAGCCATTATAGTGGACTTTGCATCATTCACCATCATTCCAATGGCTACTAGGAAGGTAGTGAAAGAGTTGAGAAGAGTAGTCACATCACCAATACTCCCATTTAGGAAGAGCAGAACATCGTCTACAAAGAGCAAGTGTGTCAATGTGCATCCTTCTGTGATCCGAATCCCCCTTAGCCTACCTCATAGGTGTTCCTCCTTTAAGATACAGTTGAGACCTTCCATGATGAGTAAGAAAAGTAGCAGGGACAGTGGGCATCCTTGCTTGAGACCTCTTTCGGAGTGGAAGAAAGGAGAGACCGCACCATTTATAAGAACACTGAATGTTACATTAGTAATACAACACATAATCCATCTTATGAAATCATATGGAAATCCCAAGTGTGTTAATATCATTCTAATGTATAGCCAATTTACTCTGTCAAAGGCTTTCAAAAGATCAACTTTCAGGACCATACCTTTGAGCTTCTGGGTCTGTATAGAGTGTAGGATTTCTTGAGTAGTACCGACCGCTTCATGGATCTATCTATTCTCAAGGAAGGCAAATTGTTCAGCTGAGATGTGGTTTGATAAGATCGGCAGAGGTGATTGGCTATGATCTTGGAGATGATCTTGTAGATACAATTACACAAGGAAATGAGCCGGAAGTCATTGAAAGAGGTAGGGTTGTCCGATTTGGGTATGAGGGCGATGAAGGTTGAGTTGAAAACCTCATACATTCTTCCATAGGATTTGCATTCTTCAATAAATTGTAGGAGGTCCGCTCCTAGAGTATCAAAGAAGGCTAGATAGAATTCCACATTCCAACCATCTAGGCCTAGGCTTTTGTCCTGCTTAAACCATTTTAGGGTGGTTTCCAGTTCTCCTAGGGTGACTTCCTTAGCCAAATCCAAAGCTTCCTCTTGATCAACAAACCTTGGAAATAATTGATCTGTCCTCATGATTTCAGCAAGGGTGGCATTTGGGGGAGCCTTGTAGATGTTTCTAAAGTGGGTTGTGGCCATAGCTGCTAATTGGGGGAAGGTGTTCACTGGTTCTCCTTGTTCATCAGCTAGCTGCCAAATAGTATTTATAGCTTTGCACCCATTCGCATATTTATGGTAGAACTTGGTATTATCATCCCCTTCCTTAAGCCAAATGGCTCTGCTTCTCAGTCTCTAGCTATCCTCCCTATCCTTAAGAATTTGGCTTCTCTTATCCAGAAGAGAGGTTATATGTTCTTTGTGTTCTGGAGAAGAGAAAATCCCCCCAAATTCATTCTCGTAATCCTCTATGGCTTCTTCAGTCATTTTAAGGATATGGTATTCCTGGATTCTCTTTTTATGTGCCCATTTTTTAGAGATATTTTTTAGTTCTCTCAAGTTTTTTGCAAACCCTTTCGAGATAGTCCTATCTGCCTCGGGGGGATGGGCCTTCCAGAATTCGGTTATTAGTCGGATATAATATACGTCTCTTAGCCATGCAGAGTTGAATTTGAAGGGGCCTTTTGGTTTGTGCATACCCCCTCTGATTTCCAGATAGATCGGCCTATGATCCGATAATCCCCCTGAGCCAACCCACTGTCTAAATCCTTGACCCATGTTTAGCAGTTGCTCCTTTATGAGAAATCTATCTAGTCTTCTAGAGAGACTGTCCACCCGTGATCTGTTGTTTCTCCAAGTAGGTAAGATTTTTGAGGAGGGGATATCAATGAGGTTATGATCCTCCAGTCTGTTCTCAAAAAAATCTGAGAGGTTATCTCTTTGTGCATTGTGCCCCCATGATTCCACAAAGCCAATGGAGAAATTTAGAACCCCCCCCCCCCAAAATGAGCTTGTCATTTTGAAGGATGTGAGATTCTAGCAGTCTGTTCCAGAATTCTTCCCTATTGTGACAGGGGCCATATATGTTGATAATCCTAAGCTCAGAATCGAGTTCAGAGGAGTATATATCTGCTCCTAGGTGACCAGAGCTTCCCCAAGTATTACAGATTCTGATGGAACGGTTGTTAACACCTAGAGCGAGACCCCCAGAATGCCCTGTTGCATCTAGGGCATGAAATGTCCATCCAGGTAGCCACGATTCAAGAAGGTGGGTAATGACACAACCCTGACCTAGGGTTTCTTGTAAAAAAAGGATATCAAAGGGTTCAGATAAGAGCAATCTACTCATGGCTAATTTTTTGTCAGGGCTAGCCAACCCTCTACAGTTGAAAGAGAGTATTTTCATGGAGGAGGGTGCTCATGGGTATTCACTGCTCTAAGTACCCAATCGATGGATTTTTGTTTGCCAGCAATGATCTCTTCCCCAGCTTGTTGCTTAGCTTTTGATAGGGAAGAGGGTCTGCCTCTAGTCAGCTTTAGAGGAGGGGGAGAGGTAATCAGACCAATACCCAGGGTATCAGGAGCCTGTGATCGAAGCCGAGAGCGGATGGGGTATATGTTCGATGGAGGGCTTGGACGGGGTGGGGGGGAGCATGGATGTGGGGGTTGGGAAGAGGTTCCTCGGGAAAATATGGCGGGGTGTAGGAGATGGTGGGGGAGGAGGGTTTAATAGGGTATTCCAAGGTTATGGGAGGGTTATAGGTGTGTACATGGGGCTGAACAAAATTTTTATCAAAGCAATGTGATGAAACATTAGAGTAAGCAGAGGATGAATTTTATTTCAACATACCCGTAGAGAATGCAGCCTTAGTAGCCGCCCTTGCTCTGGTCAGAGGAGGAGAGGGTGGGCCGATGGGTGATTTCCCCCTCTTCTTCCTAATCTCCTTTGTAGGTCCTGGTACTACATTTGAATGTGCTAAATTTGTTGTTTCTTCAGCCACTCGGGGGCTACCCTGTTCTTGTGAGCTTTTCTGCGGGGTTTCCTTCCCCTTAGCCCCCTCGCTCGCCTTCTTATTCAGTGGGCAGTCCTTGAACAAGTGTCCCACCTTGTGGCATCGTCTACAATAGAACGAGACTCCTTCATAATCTAGAATTTGCTGACAGGAGAAGGTTCTCCATTGTAGAGTGATATGCTCCTGAAGCCCCCCGAAGTGTCCAGATGAACTAGTATCCTGGCATATGCCATCATGCCAGTAGCCAGATATGATCTATCATGCTATAGATAGGTTCCTAGAGTGTTGCAAATGCGCCGAAAGATATCCTTTGACCAGAATTGGAGGGGTAACCCAGGGATCCGAACCCAAATATGCCCAAATCCTATCTTCTCTTTTTCCAGATCAAAAAGAGGGTTCCATCAGTGGAGAAGGACTGGAGCATGCTCAAAATGCCATAAGGAGGACAAGACCCAATTTGTGTGCTCGTCTCTGGCAAAGCGCAAAGAAAACCAACCCCTAACAAAAGTTTGAACAAAGGGAAGGTCGGCCAGGTGATGCCCCCATACCTCAGAGGTCCACAGCTTGAGCCTAGCTGTTGTGTAGCTTCGGCCACGTATCCTTCCAACCAACACATAGTCCGTCGTGTCCATGGTGTTTCCCCACTGAATATCCTCCCCAAGTCGAAGTATTACGTCTTTGCCTCTGGCTTTGAAACACTTTCTCTTCTTGACCGGCTGAGCTGCTTCTTCGGGGGTGTCCGAATGATCCTCTGGCTGGTTAGGGTTTGTAGGAGGGTTATCAGAATAGAGATGGTCGACCGCTGGAATTGGTTCCGAAAGCGGGGGTACAGCCATGTAGCTACCAGATGGAGGTGCCTCAGGTACTGTAGCTTCTGGGTTACCCAGAGCCGGGTTAAGGTGACATGGGGGGTTGCTTGTAGATTTGACAGGATGGGAGGAAAGGGGGGTTTGTGGGTTTGTAGCCTCAGGGTTATGGTGGAAGCAGGCAGATGCAAAATTAGTAGCGGAGGGTGACTGCGGTAGCAAGGGTGGAACTGGGCAGATCAGAGGAGGCTCGGAGAAGGTCACAGTGGAGCAGGAGGGTCCCGAGATCGAGGGTAGACCAGCAATGGTATCCGTTAGATCGCAGCGGAAGGGAAGGAGGTCATCTACGGCAGAGCGAGGAGTTTTCCAGATATTAACATTCTCCAACGGGTCCTCCGAATAGTCTACTAGGTCTATCTCCATCCCTGTTCTGAGAAGTTTTCCGCTCGCTGCCTCCGAGACTATCGTAACTGTCGCCACGATAGAATGTCAGAAATTAGTGAGTATGCAGTAATCAGGGTGGAGGATGGGGTAATGGAAATATTACGAATGGCCTCGACAGGTTACGGGAACCGTCGCGGTGAAGGTAGCCAAAGCAAGTAGAAAATGACAGCTAAGGTAGGTAGGTTGGGTAGGGTGCAATCATGTCGCTCGGCTGCAAAAATCCCTTACCCTTTTCGGACAGGCTTTGTAGCTCCATCCTCACTCTCTTCAGCTGTCGATCACACTCATATTTACATCATATTATATCTATTCTAATTCTTATTATTCCAAGTTAAAAAAGCGATAGAATCTCTTTTCACTTAAAAAAAGGATTTCTCTCTTAACCTCAATTTGTAACATTATTTCCTTGGGTTTATTAATATCTTATCTTTATAATATTAATCCCTTTAGTTTATTATGATGTGTGTCTTTATAATATTAATCCCTTTAGTTTATTATGATGTGTGTTTATAATATAAATTTAAAGGATTTATAATTTTAATCCATTGGGTTTTTAGTATTAATGCCTTGGGTTTATAAAATTAACCCCTTAGGTTTACATTAATAATCTCTAAGGTTTATTTATCCATTGGGTTTATAATTTTAATCTGTTAGGTTTATTAATCATTTGGGTTTATTATTATTACCATGATTTATCATTATCATCATTATTTTTTTTTCATAGGAAAAAAAGACAAACTTTATATTATAAAATATGAGTTACATCATTTGTGTTTCTGGCTTTACCAGACTATTCTGTTTTGAACATAGAAATTACTATCTCAATTTTTATCGTTGTGATTTTCTCCTTTCTACATAAGTATGCATGTCTAACAAGATATCTTCTTAGTACAGTGACTTACATTTCTAAATGTAACAAAAAAACAATACAATTTTCCCATCATTTTGAAAACTTGTTATGTCTTCTAGTAATAACATGTTCTGTCTTTTAGTAATAATCTATGCTGTCAATATTGGTGAGGATGTCCTCCTCATAAAAAGCGAAGAAAAACTTACCTGGAACCATAGTGATGCCCCTTTTTGATAGGTTTTCTGTGATCGTGTTTTTGAATAATGAATCCATACATGTGGAGAAACTTTTCAATAAGAAAGGAATAACCTGTTTAATGAGTTTTAACCCAATGTTTCAGACTTCCAAGTGAGTCCATCCTTAGGGGCTACGCCAAGATATGTCATGGAAGGTGCTTACCAGTGTCGTAATGCAAGACATCCAGTTTGATTGAATTGGAGGGTTAAAATCTGTATAATCCTTTACCCATTCTATAATGGCCTTTGTATCACCATAAATTTGTTGATGATCCAGATCCAACCACTTTTTCATTAAAAGGATGCCCCATAGTGCAATGATTTATGCCTTGCTACTTGTCCCTGTACCCCCCTCCCACCAGTAGTGGTAGAAATGACCAGTTTCAATTATAATGTATGCACCACAACCACATTTCCTCTGCTCGTAGGTCCCATCAAAAAACATATGGGGAATTTTCTGTTAATTTTTTTGTTTTTGTGCATTGCTTTCTAGGTGATTTTTGTCCTAGTTCCACATTATCCATAGTATGCCACTGACTCAAGAGTGGCTTCTTGGGTCACTCACTCTTTTGACTCAAAATTTTTAGTGTTTCTGAAACTCCAGATAGTCCATATAATGAAGAATGGAAGGTAGTGATGTGATGATTGTTTTTTAATCCAATGTCCCATACATTTTTCCAGTGTAATGTGTACCTTCAGTGTGCCAATGTTTAGTGTGTCCAACACTCCATCCCATACCACCCTTGCAAAAGGACATCTTATTAGTAGATGATTTGCGTCCTCCGCTTCCATTCTGCACATGTGACAAATATTGGGCCCGTTGAATCCCCTATGTTGTAGTTGATTCCATGTTAGGATACGACCATGGATGGCCAACCACCCGAAACATATGATTTTCAGAGGTATTCCCTGCTTCCAAGCAATATTGAGCCATTTATAACTTGTGTAACTTTCGTTTGATTTTATAATATTCTGATATATCTCTTTTACCATTGGTTGTTTTTTCTTATACCTTCCATCCCATATCATCCTATCCTCCCTTTCTGTAATGCATATTCCTATTGCTTGTAATTTGTTGGTATGTGTTTGCCATTCAATTGCTTGATTTCCCATGAAGCCCAAATCTGTTGCCCTGTACCAGTTTTGTATATAAGATAATTGATTGTGGTCCTTCTTGATCTGAGATATGTATTTGATATCCCTGTTATGGAGGGAAAGTATTATGTCTGTCAATAAAGTGTGGTTCCTCGTGATGCCCTTGATGGCATCCAAGCCAATCTCAATCATCTGACCGTTTCCTAATTTCCACTTCAGAAAACTCACCATCCAATTACAGTTCTTTAACATGTTGTTCCAGATATATGAAGTTCCCTTCTGTCCTTTGGCTCCTTCCCTGATCCATATGGTAAAATGTTTTCCATTCATATATTTGTCATTTATAATCTTGGACCATATGTTTTCTTTTGACATCACCCTCCACATGTTTTTGATGATCAGGGCCCTATTAAAATGATGAGTGTCCAGAATGTCCCATCATTATCATCATCATCATCATTATATATATATATATATATATATATATATATATATATATATATATATATATATATATATAACCAGCTTAGATCCGTCTAACACCGGATCTATCATGCACCGAGAGGGATCAAATCCCTCGAAGTTCAAACCTTATTTTTTGAGTGTAGAACTTAAGGAAAGTTTTGTACCTTGAGGGATTTGATCCCTCTTGGCAGATGATAGATCCTATGTTAGATGGATCCAAGGTGGTTCCAGTTGAAGGCAACAATGTCACATTTTTAGATTATCATTATTATGTATATGTTTCTTGTTTGGCATGACCATATCATTCTCTTCTTTAATTTAGTTTGAGTTGCTTGAATTGAATGGTGTGTACGTCTTTGTTTGGATGCTTTGAGTGGTTTGTGTGTTTATGTGTTTGGATTTGGATGATAATGTTTTTGAATGTTACAGTTGTTGTGTTATATTTTATATGTGTATGTAAGTGTCTAATAGTAATTAGTTGGTGATGAAGAAGGGAGACAATCTTGTCAATATTTTGTAGGAGGATTGATACTGCACATCTATTTCATTTAATTTTAGGTATCACAACTTCTCACAACTAATTAATTCTCAATAGTGTCACTCCAGATATTACTAAATCTAGCTTCAAGAGTAGTTTTGATAATTTATTACTTCAATATTACTCTTGAAATAATTTATTTCCTTCAAGAATATTTTGATGATTTTTTATCTATAGTCTATTCAACAAAGTCAAGAAATAATGTATTTTTTATTTTTTTTTAATGAGTGGCTAGAATTATAAAATATTTACATTATTTGTTTCTCCAAACAATTATCACATCTCCTTCAAGAATATTTTGTTTTTTTTTTAATGTTATAAATATATCTTTTCCTCCTCTAAATGTTATGAATACATTATTATATGCAATTATCTATTAGTAATTTTGAATATATTTTGAATATATGTAATTGTCTATTAGTAATTAGTTGGTGATGTAGAAGGGAGACGATCTTATCAAGGATTAATTTTCACTTTGCAGGAGGATTGATTCTACACATCTATTTCATTTTAATTCTAGGTATCACAACTTTTGACAACTAATTAATTCTTAATAATGTCCTTTTAGGTATTACTATATATCTTGAAAATATTTTTTCTTAATAATATACAATGTCAATATTAAAAATATATGGAAGCAATCAAATAAGATTATGAAACAACATCTACACTAAAATCAATGCATCTCATGCAAGCGAACAAATGATATTAGAAATCAATATCTACACTAAAATCAATGCATTTAGTGAAAGAAATCAAATAGGATTAGAAATCCAAATCTACACTAAAATAAATGCATCTAGTGCAAGCAATAAAAAAGGATTAGAAATCAACATCTACACTGAAATCAATGCATCTAGAGAAAGCAATAAAATAGGATTAGAAATCAACGTCTACACTGAAATCAATGCATCTAATGAAAGAAATATTCTTCCCTCTCTCTCCCCTCCATCTAATCTTGAAAAATATTTTTAATAATTTACAACCTCAATATTAACAAAATCCAATCCATCTAATGTGAGCGATCAAATAGGGTTAGAAAACATCTACACTGCAATTAATGTGTCTAATATTGCAAGAAATCAAATAAGATTAGAAATCAACATCTACACTGAAATCAATGCATCTAGTGCAAGAAATCAAATATAATTAGAAATCAACATCTACATTGAAATCAATGCATCTAGGTTTTTGTTTTGAAGTGTGAGGGTTTTGAGCTCTGCAACTTGATGGAGTTTTGACATTGGCACCAAGTTTTGCATTAGGGTTCCATGGCGAGACGCGTAGGGGGGAGCGTCGCTCCCTCCTACAGTCAAGCAGTCACAAAGGGAGGAAAGGAAGCAGGAGGAAAGTATTTCAAAAAACCATTGGAAAATATTTCAGAAGCAAGAGGCAAGGAAACAGTGGGAAGAAACGAAATCCAGGATCAGGAAGGAAAGCAACAGGAAACAAGTAAAGACAAGGAGAAGGGAGGTAGCAGCAGGAAAATGCCTCCCATGAAAACTACGGGAGTCTACAAACCCAAATCAAGCATCATCCCCCGGGTCATATTGAGTGATCTGGCGATTCAAGTGCATAGGGACCACATGAAAGAACATGCGATCATTTGCAAGTTCATGGGGTTATGGCCAATGGAGAGGGCATTATACATCTGGATCAGGAGTCATTGGAAGCTAAAGGGGGAAATACATTTACATCTGGGCTCCAAGGGCTTCTTCACGGTGGTGTTTGGGAGCCTAGAGGACAAAGATAGAGTATTTGAAGGGGACCTTACTTCTATGTTACGGCAGGACTCTACATGTGGCCATGGATGATGAATTTTGTTCCAAAACGTGAAACATTTACATCATTACTAGTTTGGATCAGACTATACTCACTACCCATGGACTACTAGCAACCAGAATCCTTGAAAACCATAGGCAACAAGCTGGGGCATTTTCTGAAGATATCAGATCCAACTCTAAAAGATAAATATACCTCCTTCACCCGAATATGTGTGGAAATGGATCTATCTGGAGCTCTTCCCGAAGCAATAATTTTAGAGGTGTATGATGAATAATGGGTGCAAATGGTGGACTATGAGCACATACCATTTAGATGCTACAAATGTCATGAAAACAGCCGCCTATTCAAAGACTTCCCAACAATCAATATGGAAGGAAATGGGAAAACCTCTGCGGACAGAGATCATGAGGGTTTTACCAAGGTTGGGGGCAAAGGGAAAGGGGGTAAACGATCACACAAGAAGACTAGTGAAGACAGACAGATGAAACACAATAGTTTCAAAATCCTAGAGGAAGTGGAGGAGAGCGTGGAGACAATCCAGGACACGGAGAACGCACTTAAGGAGCAAGACATGGAAGCTGAAATGGAGGACATCCCAGCAAATAACCAGCAGACGGAGGAAATGCAAAGCGGCATGGAGATCAGCAAGGACCAGGAGATGACTCCAAGTGAGGCAGGAATGGAGGACCAAGAACTACAGGAGATTCTAGACAGGGAAAATCTAGATCTAGAACATTTTCTGGAACAAGGAAAGAATAAAGGAGTGGAATCATTGCCAAAAGAAGACTATGATCGAGTCCAACAACTTTATTTATGGAGGGCACAATCGAAGGGAACCGGTCTCAAAAGAAACCATGAAAGCTAGGAGCAAAGTGGGGTCAGAATGATGGAGAACCCACAGACACAATCTCCAAAGAACCCAGGGAGGAAAAGAGGAAGAAAAAGACAGAATGAACTGCTAAATGAATGTGGGAAACTACTGATTAACTCAGGTAAGATGAAATATCTTACCAGCTATTCCTTTACCAACCTTTCTTAATGAAGCTCACAACCTGGAATATTAGAGGTTTAGGTAGTAGAAGGAAATAGAGGAATCTAAGTAACAGAATAAAAGAAGAAAAACCAGACATGGTCTTTATTCAGGAAACCAAATGCTCAATGGAAAAAATAAGAGAAATTCACAATAAGTGGTTAATCAAGTATGAGTATTTAGAAGTTAAATCCAATAACTCTGCAGGTGGGATTCTCACGTTGTGGGATCCACAGAAATTTGGAATCCTGGATGCTGAAGCATCTAGGAACTATCTTTCTTTGGTGTGTAGTCCTTTAGGTGACAAAGAGACTTACATGATAACAAATGTTTATGGACCTCAATAGAAAGTAGATAAACTCAAGCTTCTTGCCTCCCTGGAAGGTCTCAGAGCACGACATCTTAGTATTCCTTGGATAGTTGCAGGTGATTTCAATATGATAAGATCTCTTTCAGAAAAAAAGGAGGCACTAGACAGCTAGGCAGAGATTCTGAAGCTTTCCAGGATTTCATCATGAACATGGGACTAGCAGATACAGAGACAATAAATGGAACCTTCACTTGGAACAACAAAAGGGGAGGGGCATCCCAAGTGGCGTCAAAACTTGATAGATTTATTGTTTCTGAGGATCTCCTCCTAACAGGACCAGCCATCACAGTGTCCATTCTGCCCTTTGGAGGTTCGGATCATTGGCCAGTTCAGCTAGAAGCTACCTTTATGGGCACTCCGAGAAATAGGCCTTTCAGATTCGAAAATGCCTGGCTCTCGCACCCCAATTTTACCAGCAACATTGACAAATGGTGGAAGGAGGATTTGAACATTCAAGGTACTAAGATGTACATGCTTCAGCAAAGACTGAAATACATTAAATTCAAACTCAAGAATTGGAACAAAGAGGAATTTGGAGATATCATCAAGGCCAGAATTGAAACTGAGCAAAAACTCCAGGAAGTCAATCAGATCAATATCTCAGAGGGCTTCAATGAGGAAAGGCAAAAACTAACTAACACTTTGCAGGGAGAATGGGAGGATCGTTTCCTACAAGAGGAAACTTTCTGGAGACAGAAATCCAAGATTCAATGGATTAAAGAGGGAGAAAGAAATACCAAGTTCTTCCACAAATCCACTATGGCCCACAGGGCACATAATAGAATCACAAAAATTAAGGATTCTCAGGGTATTGAATTGGTCTCTCACAAGGATATGGAATCGAACCTAGTTCAACACTTTTTTAACATTGCAAAGGAGCCTATGGAGGATAGATATAGGTACATTGCTCAGTTCACACAGTACATTCCCAAGTTGGTCACCAGAGAGGACAACCATAATCTCAACCGGCCAGTCTTAGAAGAGGAGGTCAGTGAGGTGATCAAGGAAATGCAAAGTGGAAAAGGACCAGGACCGGATGGTTTCAATGTTGACTTCTTCAAAGCCTGTTGGAATACAGTCAAATAGGATATCCTTGAGCTTGTGGAAGACTTAAGAAGAAATAAAAAGGTTATGAAAGCACTTAATGCTTCCGTCATAGCTTTAATCCCAAAAAAGGAAAATGTTATGACTCTGAATGGAGTCAGTCCATAGCCTTGTGTAATGTGGTGTATAAAATCATCTCCAAAGTGCTATCCAATAGACTTAAGCCCCTACTACCTACCCTCATCTCGGAAGAGCAAACATGCTATGTGGAGGGCAGACAAATTCTCAACAACATCATCCAATCATATGAGGTGGTACACTCACTCAAAAAGCAACAAGCAAGCAGGGATGATAATTCAGTTGGACCTTGAGAAAGCCTATGATAAACTCAGCTGGTCTTATATAAGAGCTATTCTTAAAGCCTATGGATTTGAACAAAATTGGATAAGATGGATTATGGCACTAGTCACCACGACCAGCTTTTCCATTTTGCTCAATGGAGCTCCTTCAAAAACTTTCACACCTTCCAGAGGGCTTAGGTAAGGAGATCCACTCTCACCTTTCCTCTTTGTCCTCATGATGGAAGGGCTAGGTAGGGCAATCAAAATGGCAAATGTTGAAGGTCGAATTCAGGGGATCAGGCTCACCCCGGATGGAGAGGCTAACACTCATCAACAATTTGTGGATGATACTATGTTGCAGGGCATACCCACAGTTAGAGAGGCAAGGGCAATCAAAGAAATCTTGGATGACTTTGCTATGGCCGCAGGTACAGAGGTAAGCCAAAACAAGTCCAAAGTTTTTTTCTTTAACACTAATATTGCTATACAGAGAAACATTACCAGGATTCTTGGTTTTCAAAGGGAACAGCTGCCTTCCAAATATCTTGGCATTCCTCTTACTGATAACCCTCTAAGCAAGAAAATATGGGAACCTATTTTGAATAAACTTCAGGACAAAATCAGTAAATGGACATATAGAGCTCTAAACTTAGCAGGGCGACTTGTGCTCACTCAGGCGGTATTGCAGGCCATTCCCATCTTCATGTTTGCAGCCATCCCTACTCCTCAAGGTATCAAGCAGCAGATAAGGAACATTCAAAGGGACTTTCTGTGGGGCAAAGGGGAAGAAAATAAAAAGTGGCCTTTAGTTGCCTGGGACAAGCTCTGCAAGCCTAAAAGCCATGGTGGCTTGGGGCTGCATGATCCAGAGACTCTAAGCAAAGCTTCGGGAGCTAAACTGTGGTGGTGATGGATTAAGGAGCCAAATGCCCCATGGGCCAAGATTTGGAAACAAAAGTACGCCAAATACTGGCAGGAAAAGGATCACATCAGAATGTCAGGACAAATTAGGGGGTCACACAGTTGGAACCTTGCTTGGGAGAACAAAAGCACTGTTCAACAACACTGCTTCTGGGAAATCTGAGCAGGGGACTGGGCTCATTTCTGGGAGGATAGTTGGCAACAGGAACCCATCTTAAATAGGAATGACTGGGCAGCTCTCAAGAGAGACACAGACAACAAATATCTCTTCTTGGTACAAGATTTTTGGGACAAGGGAAGTAATAATGGAAAATGGAGGAAATGGAAGGATATAAATTACAGTAATGAAATTCCTTTGAAGGATATGGCAGATTCTCTCACCATGGACTTAGAGTAGAGATAGATTCTGGTCTCATCCTCACCTGACCAATTAAGATGGGGGAAGAATAATGAAGGAAACTTTAACCTCAAAGAGGCAAAAAAGGCAATAACAGGTTTTCACTTTGTCAATACTGATATAGTCTAGAAGAAGCTTTGTCAAACCTCTCACTGGATGAAAATAAAGCTATTTATCTGGTTAGTGTACCAAAGAAAGATATTAACTTGGGAAAACCTCCTTAAGAAAGGCTTCATAGGACCTTCCAAATGTCACCTCTACGGCTCACATGAGGAAATGATTGAGCACCTGCTCAACCTCTGCCCTTTTTCTACCAGGGTATGGAACTGGGTGGCCTCAAGCTTCCAAAAAACTGATAGGGACAATCTCAGTATCTCCAACACTTTGAAAAACTGGAGGAATAACTTCTCAGAGAATGAAATCATCAACAAAGCTTGGATGCTAGTTCCAGGCTTTGTCATTTGGAATGTTTGGAAAGAACGCAACAGGAGAATCTTCAGAAACAAAGCCAGTGAGCCACAACACATAATCAATCAGATCATGAACCAGCTCAAAGAAACGGTCAAAAGCCTTTTAAGGTCAATTCCCACTAACCCTCCTCTGCCTCACGAGGAGATCATTCTTCTCAATTTGGGTCTACAATCCATAATTCCTCAAGGAACTCATAAGGAAGTAAGAACAATAAG
Organism: Pinus tabuliformis; assembly: GCA_031772625.1. Lineage (NCBI taxonomy): Eukaryota > Viridiplantae > Streptophyta > Pinopsida > Pinales > Pinaceae > Pinus > Pinus tabuliformis. Next base: position 1,140,249,018 of record CM062819.1, on the reverse strand, counting down.
CTCAGGGGCTAGCAGTTGGCAGCCCCCTCCACAGGGCTTCCTCAAAGTAAACATTGATGGAGCTTCTAAGGGTAATCTAGGGGAAGTGGGCTTTGGGGGTGCTATGTGAGATCAACAAGGGCATATAAAATTTATCTTCCATGGCCACTTGGAAAAGGGCACCAATAACATGGCTGAACTTTTGGCCTTGGAACAATGCTTGGAGATCATGGTGGAAGCTAATCTATAGAATGTTATAATTGAAGTAGATTCAGAACTGACCATCAGAGCAGCCAAGAGGATTCACAATGGAACTTCGCCAGATAAAGTGTCGAAGCACTGGAAGCTTATGCAGATTTTTCATCGCATACACTCTCATCTGCAAACTCTTAAAACGATAAGATTTGTTCATGTCAGACGGAAGGCAAACATGCTTGCGGATCGGTTGGCCAATGAAGGGGTGGTCAATAAGAACAGGGATTCTCAGCATGCTTGGGAACAGGTACCTGTAGGTAAACTGAGAGAAGAGTGTCTATGCCTGGCAACCAATGATTGGGATCTGTGGTTGAACAAAACTGACCAAAGGGAGTTAGGAGACAGGGATGAGAATGGTATAACATAATTTGTCTACGTCTATGGCAGCTTTCCACAATTATGTTTACTTTCAGATGAATGACGAAGGTCATGAGATGGACACAGACACAGATCGGGCTGTCTGTGTGATTTTGTCTCAACGATTTTTTGTTGGCGACTATAGACGGAAGGCTCAGAAAGATTGGTGGAATGGGCTGGACATTCCGTGTTTGGCCAATGAGCGGGTTGTTTTCTCCGCAAAACCATTGACTCAAAACCATAAATGGTTTATCACGTGGGACTCAGATGGTATTTGATATTTTGGCAAATGTGCGTGATTACACTCAGAGGACACCATGTGGCAATGCGAAGCAAGGGAAAATTCTCTCATTGCGTGATTAACACCCGAGCTTCTAGGCAGTGCGATATCCTCGCTGGCCATTGGATTGGGACATTGGTTTCGATGGCTGGGATTGGTTGGGCTATTTGTCTCAGGGTCATGGACCTGATTTGGCCTTGTGGACCCATTCTAGAGTTGATTTCGGGTCTAGGTGTTGGGGATAATGGGCTCCACTTTGGGTCCCACTGTGGGCCCCTAACTTACTACGATACCACGAACAAAAAACCTAAAAACCACAAGTTGTATGTCGCGCAGGGCATGGGCAGTATCAGGTTTGGGGGCAAATGCATGAGATTCCATTCAGGGGGTAACACGTGGCAAGGAGAGGTGAGAGAAAACCGCTCTCATCGCGTGGTTAACCTCCTTGCTTCTTGTCTGCACGATATCCATGTTGGCCATTGGATCGGGACTCTGTTTTCGACGGCTAGGATGGATCAGGGCTTGTTGCTTGTTGGCTGATGGGTTGGGGCTATTTACTCATAGGCGTGGTTTGGTTCTTGCCAGTTTCCTGAGGGTTTCGAACCCGTTTTGTTAAGTGACCTCCGGTATTGTTGCGGTGGGTCAGTTTGTGGAAGGCAGTAAATACCCTGTCTTGACCAGTAAGGCCGCTGATTGCTTTAGTTCATGGTTTTGTCGCCCCTGTTGTCTGGGGCTCTTTGTAAATTATGTAATTTGTCCAGATTAATAGAAGGTTCGTCTCTTACTTATCAAAAAAATAGAAATCAATGCATCTAGTGCAAGCAATTACATATGATTAGAAATCACTGTCTACACTAAAATCAGTGCATCTAGATCAGGTAATCAAATATGATCAGAAATAAAAATCTACACTAAAATCGATGCATCTAGTGCAAATAATCAAATATAATTAGAAATCAACATCTACATTGAAATCAATGCATCTAGTGCAAGCAATCAAATAGGATTATAAGTCATCATCTACATTAAAACCAATGCATCTTGTGCAATAAATCTTCTCCCCTCTCCCCCACCCTCCATCTATATCTATATATCCCTTCATCTCTCCTTCTTTATCTCTCTATCTCACCCCCCCCAAACATGCATGATCTCTCTCTCCATACATATCTATCTCTCCCTCCCTCCCTCTCTCTATCTATCTCTTCTTCCTTGTCTTCACCTTCCATCTATATATCTATCTCCCTCTACCTCTCCTTTGTCTCTATATATCACCCACAAAGCATATACACTCTTTCTCCATATCTATATATCTCTCCCTCCCTCTTACTCTCCCTCTCTCCCTCTTATATTTCTCTTCCCTCTTTCTCTCTTCTATCCCTCTCTCTTTTCCATCTCTCTCTCTCTCTCTCTCTCTCTCTCCACTTTTATCTCTTTATGTATTTATTCTTACCTACCTATCTCTCCCCCTCCAACTCCCTCTCTCCTCTCTGTTATGTCCTCTCTCTCTTCCTTCCTCTCTGTCCCTTTCTCTACCACCTCACTCTATCACCCCCTTCTCTCTTCGTCCTCCAACTCTGTCACTATCTCCCTCGCTCTCTCCTCTCTCCTTCTCTCCCCCCTTCCTTCCATATATCCTTCTTTGTCTCTCTATATCACCCCAAAAGATATACACTCTCTCTTCATTTCTCCCTTGTCACCCCCTCTCTCTCTCTCTCAACTTTTCTCTCTCTATCTCTTTCTTCTTCACTCCCTCTCTCCCCCTCCAACTTCATCTCTCTTTCCCTCACTCTCTCATCCTCTCTGTCAAGTCCTCTCTCTGGTCCTTCCCCTCTCTCCCTTTCTCTCCTACCTCCCTCTCTCTCCCGATCTCTCTAGCCTCTAACCTTTTCACTATCTCTCTCCTCTCTCTCTATCTCTCTACCCTCTAACCTTGTCACTATCTCTCTCCCCCCTCTCTCTTTCCCTCTCCATCTCCCCTCCAACCTTGTCACTAACTCCCCCCCCCCCCCCACTCACCCCCCCCCCCCGCCCCCCTCCATCTTTGTGTCTCCCCATCTCTCTCTCTTACCCTTCTCTCCCTCTCTTACTCCTCTTTTTCTCTCTCTCTCTTCATTCCTCCTCTTCCCTCTCCTTCATTATATCTCCTCCTCTCTCTTGCCACTCCCCCTATCTCTCCACCTCTATCACTCTATGAATTTGTTCTTCCCTCCATATATATCTAGAGTTAATATATATCATGATATATTAATATATATTATAATATAACAAATTGAATATAAATTTAATATTGCATTAATCCAAAGTTATTAAATTTAATAATATTAATACTATAATATATTAATATAAATATTAAATATAATATCAATATTAGATTTGATGATGTTTTTTACATGGCATGATAACAAAACTACATCAAATTAATATTTTCAAATACTACAATTTTGATGTGGAAATATTTATGTCTTTAAAGATTTTAATATATCCTTAGGATATGGATTTTCCTTTTAAAGATTCATTTTACAAATGCTTAGTTAAAATAAATATTAAAAGATTTTGGAGCAAGATTTTCTATTCTCTATTTAAGAAATGACACTTGCTTTAGTACACGGTAAAAATGTTTAATTTTTTACTTAATTTGGAATTTTAATGTGGTAAATTTGTTTGTTAAAGGTAAATTTATGATCAATTCAAATTCACATATATGATAAAGTAACTATAAAAGGCATGATATAATTTACTATCCATTCAAATACATATTTATATTTTAATAATTAATCTTATTCCATTAATAAGATTAAAAAGCTATATATAATTTAAAATTGGTGAGAAATTATTTTTATTATTTTTTGAGGACTTCAACATACTTGTACATCGTTTTCATATTGGGTTGTAGTTGTAGATAAATAAGTATTATTAATAATAATGATATGCTATTATTATATTATATGTTTATTATATTATACTTTGAAATATAACTATTAATATATTAATATAATATAATAAAATATTATTATATTAATATATAGTAAAATGTTAATATAATATCTATATATGTGTGAATTTGTTATTATTAATAATCACAAATATTTAATTTTTAATAGACAAATTTACATTATACATGTCATAATTAATAATGTGAATGATATAAGCCTATCTTTTTATATCAACCACATTTATTTGTAAATACTTGTATTTCATATATGTCTATCTACATATAATACTTGTATTTCATATATGTCTATCTACATATAATTGTGCTAATTAATAGTTTAAAATAAAAAATAAAGTGTACACACAAATGTGAAATTTCCGGCCCATGCCGCACCCAGTGCATTTTTATAATATTTATAATCGTCATGTAAGATGCTATTATAATTATAGAAATATTAAAAGTTGTAAGAAGTCACTCTCGTTAGGGCAGAAAAAGTAAGGTGCACAAACAAATGTGAAGTTCCACACCCATGACGCACCGACTTCATTTTTATAATATTTATAATTGTCATGTAAGATGCTATTCTAATTTGAAAAACATTAAAAGTTGTAAGAAGTCACGGTCGTTACTGCAGAACAGCAAAGTGGAGTTTGCTTTATAGAAAACGCGTAGTCTACAGAAAATGGGCTTTCTTTTTCAACCTCACTACTTGAGAGTGGGGATTGAGAGTGGGCCTGCTTGTGTCTTTTTCAACGTGAGTACTTGAGAGTGGGGACTGCTTTACACAACTGGGCTTTGTTTCATTGATTCCTATACTCCCTCTAGTCAAGGCGAGAAAGCTGTGTTGTCGTTCACAAAAGATGAAACGGAGGTAAAGTTAGATACGCATTTCACAAGGATTCACAAAATCTACTGTCTAGCGATTCGCAATCACGCAAATGAAACTTTAAGGTGTTTGTCAATTTTAGCGGCTCCCCTACCTTAATCTATGTCTATAAAGTCGATATCAGTCACCGGTTAGCAATTTATCAATGCTCTCCTTTACCAAATATTCATAAACGAGCACATCTCTCTCATCCCTCTACGCAACAGCCTAGTATGTTCACAAGATTTCGATGTCGAATTTAGCCCGCAGGCTTAAATTCATTCAGAAATTCTTTCTTTCCTTGCATAGATTGTAACGATAGGTTCTTTTTACTGTTGTTGCTGTTTCTCTTCCATCGGGAGTAGTAACCTGAGAGATTCAAAGTGTTGAGCTTGAATATTGTCTTTATACATTGCACGAGCTAGCTCAAAAAATTGGAAGCATTTAATTACATGGCTAACCACTCGAAAAGGTCTTCCGGAAAAATACCAATAATTTTAGGTGTTGGTGTGCGTGGTTGCAACTCCAAAAAAGTTGGGAAGGCGAGAAGAGGGTATGTGCCATTCTGCAGTTTTTCGCTATAATGGTCTGTAATGAAACACTTTTATGCCAGCCCAATTATTTTAGTTTCTTTTTGAAACTGTTTTTTATCATTGTTGAAAAATAATTAATAGTCCGAACAGAATCATCACATGTGTTTTTCAACGGATCACTTACCAATAGCTTGTGAGGTTTCTGATGTAGCCCCTGAAATATTTTGATTATACAGGTCACGGGGAAACCGAGCAAGCCTCGCATATTAGGCAGGGTCAGCCAATAGTATTTAGCATGGAAACACTGACAGTTGCAACAGAAAATTTCGGCGATGATATACAGGTATTAGTTCTTAATTTATAATATCATTCATTGTAATAGTCTAGCCGGTGAGCTGTTCGTTGTTGAAGCTTTGGATGTAATATAAAGACCATATTCAAGCTAATTACTTTGAATCTCTCAGGTACTACTCCAAACAGAAGCGTAGCAGCAGTCGAAAAGCTATCCTTATAATTTGTTCAAGAAGCCAAGTAGATGTCGAAAAGATATCTTTACAATTTATGCAAGGAAGGAAAGAATTTCTGAATGAACTTAAGTTTGTGGGCGAAATTGACATCGAAAACTTGTGAACATAATAGGCCGTTGTGTAGAGAGATCAGAATGGTGGTTGGTTTATGAGTATTTGGGTAATAAAACCTCCATAAAATCCTATTGAGCGAATGATTTCCATTTTGTTATCTAATGTTCAAATATACCTACTTTGGGTAATGATAATTCTGAGTATATTATCATATCATATAATGCAATGAGGAATCGGATATAACAAAACGCAAATATTTATACTTGTTTGTCTCCAGCTTTACAGCCTATACTTTATAGGCTCATTGTTATATGTTTTTATGATATGGGTTGTTTTTATAAGATTATCATATTTTATAAGATTATCATATTTTATTATTTAAAATAAATTTTTAAATGTATAAATAATTTTATTTTTTTTAAATAAATAATTTATAGAATATAAATTATGTTCTAAAAATTTGTTATTTTAACAATTTTTTATCACATCCGAAAACAACCAAAAAATTATATGATTTCACTACTATCTATACTTACTTTCACTTTCAGTAACTCATGGACAGACATTTTTATGTACATTACTGATTCTTCGAATATTTCGCAATAAACATGGGTGCTGTTAATTATTTGAAAGCAATGCTATATACATAAGCTAAGGGCTCATGAGCTTCTTTAGCTCCATTAAGTTTTTCAATTCCGAAGTTACTTATCGAACAGGTATCTTTATCTAAATTGCTGATTCTCAAAATATTCAGCGCAAAACTAATCTAGATAAACTCAAAGTCATCGAAATATTATTAAAACAACCAAAATTTAATAGATGACAAATTCAATCTGAAAATAACAAATTTCGATATAGCAAGACGTTTCCAGCAAGATGTAACTCATGTTTAGCTAAACAATGGAACTTTGTAAAACTTCAAAATACAACCCTCTCTTCTGAACAAAAAGATTTTTTTTTCCTCTTTTCTTTTAATTTGTATTTATTATAACTCCCCTGTTACGCTAACTCATTTGATCTAATAATGCTCTAATTACCTCGTGCTGACACACATTTTTTTTTAACTCCATAGTCACGATATAATCTCTGTTTCTGTCGAGGAACTTGCATGATTGGCTGAGCTTTAATTTCTGATACATGGTATTAATGTTTTTTTTTGCAAAATATATTTTTCTTTTCCTTTTCACTTATGAAGCCATCTCAATCCGTAACTTTTGATTTCATATATTTTGAAACTTTGAATATGCAGCAGGTATATGTCACAGAATAAGCTAGGGAGGGGCAAGTATCTGTTATGGCAGATGTTTATGACTTCGGTGTTCTTCTCGCACTTCCCATTGGAAGAACTTAAAATAACCGGATTCTATTTTATCTCCTTAATATAGAACCTTTTAGAGTGGATAAGAACGTTACATTCGGACAATCCAAACATTGTAACTCAACTTGTTCGCCCACTACATTGAAGCATGTTAAGCTACAATCGTCATTTGACTTTTTCCAATTTATGTAAAACTAAACGGCCGACCATTACATCGAATGCCAATCTATTTTTATTTAGTTTTTTCATAAAATTTGATTTTTTTTGGTTTATTAGTTAATATTATGTTTGAATTTAGTGTATTTTAATTTATAAATTAATTGATTTTTATTAAAATTGACAAGGGTTTCTAAGATGTTGAATTTATTTATGCATTCAAAAATACATTTTAAACAACAAAAAAATCACAATCTCTCTTTACATTGTATTAATGAAAAGGCCATTTAGCTATAAGTTAGACTATGCCTTTATTTAATTAAAGTTGAAAATGAAAATACAATTTTAAAATGAGGAAAAGAATAAAAATTCAAAATAGTTATTATTATATGTCTTTTAAGGAAATTATTATTTCTTAGTCTTAGGACTAGAGTGAGGGTCAATACAAATGAGTTAATTGAACTTAAATGGGGAAGATAACAACCATTCTAGCCAACCACTCAAATAACCAAACTATCGTAATTATAATGTGGTTGTGAGAGTAAGTGTAGGTTTTAACCCTGTACAAAAATTACGTTCATATGAATTCTAAAACATAGAAAATAAACAATGCGAGAGCATAACACATAAAACACATATACACAGAGATTTTCCCTTGGATCCCAAAACTGGGACTACCATCTTGATTTTTCATTATGTTCCTTTCAATGTTACAATACATATTTATACAGGTAGAAGCATCCAATACCATGGACCGAAAACCATCATGTCCAAAACCACAGACCGAAAACCATCGCATCCAAAAACATGTGCGAAAAAGATGCACAAAACCATAAGTAGGTCCGCCCAACCTAATATAGGGTCAAAAACCAAAATTTCGAGGGTGTTGCCCTGGACCCCATTGAGTGGGGTTACTTGCACCTCTCAAACCCCCTGTGAACCCCCGCGCTACACAATTAGCGCAACGAAGGGGGGGCGGACCCTCAGGTTAACTACATGGGCTAGTCGTGGAAAGAATATAACACAACCCAATAGTAAGGGTCAATACAACTAAGTGAGTCAATTGAACCTGGGTGAGGGAGATAAAAACCATTCTAGCCAACCACTCAAAATAACCTAACTAACTAACTATATATATAATTTTTAAAATTAAGCTATATAGTTTTTTTCAAATTTTCAAACATTTTAACTTACTATAATTACAAAATTTATCAAAATTTTATAATTAGTTCAACAAATATTAAAATAAATATTGTATACTCTTTAAATTTTTAAAACATTCAATTTCTTTTGTAAACTTGCTATGACTGTATCTTCATCATGTCCAATGTATCACCCCAATGTTAAAAACTGGAAGACATAAAATATATTCAACAAACTGAGCAGTTCTCAGGTGAGAAGCTTCACCTTGAAGTTGCCTCTTGTAGAACACTCTACATTCATCATTAAACATCATGAATATATAGTTTACAATAAAATAGGGAAGTTAGAACAACCACCTAGAATGTAAGAACAAATTCCTAATATAAGTCTCATGCCTAACTAATGAACTAACTCCCTCCAAGAATACATTTCTCCATTAACTTTAGCACTCCCCCTTATGGATTTCCTTTGACTCAACCATCTCCCTAATAAAGTGAAACTGTGTATTAATATGGTTGGTGTTTTTATGAAACACTCGATTATTTACAAGTTTCATTGAGCTCTCGTTGTCACATCTGACAATTGTTGCATCTTTTTGTTCTTCTCTGGCATCCTCGAGAAGTCTCCTCAACCAAACTGCCTCACACAGTGTTGCACACATTTCTTGATACTATGCTTTTGTTCAAGATGAGGATACAATGTTTTGATTCTTGCTACATCCATGCAATTACCTCGGACCCAATGCTGAATGCATAACCTGTTATGGATCCTCGGTCATCTAGATTTCCGACCTAATCTGAGTGTGAGAAACCTATCAATCTAACATCAAACAAATCAGTATATTTAATACCAAATTCTAAGGTTCCTTGAAGATACCTTAAGACACCTTTTGCTGCAACCCAATGATTCTCAAGAGGCTTTGACATGAATTGGCTCAATACACTTACTGCAAAAACCAAATCTGGCGTAGTTGTAGTCAAGTATTCCATCCAGTTGCCTATACAATGTTGCATCGATCTCCTTAGAACCATCATTATTCTGCAGTTTAGTATTCTGATGTAAAGGCATTGAGGTAGCTTTACACTGGTCCATTTTGAGCTTTTTCAATAAACTCCTAACATACTTTCCCTAAGACAAAAAAGTCTGGCCAAAATCCCTCGTGACTTCAAGACCCAAACAATAGCGTAACTCTCTGAGTTCTTTCATCAAAAAAGCATGTACGCTCTTTGATTTCTTTAATGAGTTCATCAACATTTACTGTAATGATAAGATCATCTACATATAAATAAATCAAAATAATTTACCCATTTTCATCGAACATGGTATACAGATTAGGGTCATTCTTGCTTTTTCTATAACTATTTTGTAGGAAAAATGAATCAATTTTATCATACCATGACATGGGTGCATGTTTTAGTCCATACAGTGCTTTCCTCAATCTACAAACTAAATGTTCCTCCGCCTATTTAACAAACCCCTTAGGTTTCATTAAACAAATTTCTTCTTTTAATTCCTCATTTAAGAATGCAGATTTCACATCTTGCTGGTGTGTCATCCAATGATGTTTGGTAGCTAAAGAAATTAACATTCTATTTGTGTTTAATTTAGCTATAAGGGCAAAGGTTTCCTCATAGTCTATGCCTTCTTTCCATGAGTACCCCTTTGCAACCATCTTAGCTTTATGTGTTTCTATGCTCCCATCTACTTTAAATTTAGGCTTGTATAACCATTTGCAACCTATCGGTTGATTGCCTTCAAGTAGTTCAACTAGATCCCAGGTTTTGTTTTTAGGCATTGACTCATATTCCTCTTCCATAGTTTCCCTCCATTCGCTATATTGGCATGCTTCTTTATAATTAGAGGGTTCAACAACATTTAACATACTAGTTATAAGAGCATGATCCTTATATCTTGCTCGCAACTGAAATTTCCTAGTTGATCTCGTGAATGGTGGATTGGCTTCAAATCTGTTCTGATCATCCCTTGGTGGACTTGGCCTACTAACTATATCCGTACCATCCACATCTTCCCTTTTTTGATGTTGTTGATCATGGTTGCCCCTCGTTTCATCACTTCCATCTTCCACCAGCGAAGGGATGTGCCATTCTTCATTTTTTCTATCATGGCTTCCATCATCAACCCTCTCATGGAATACTACATCTCTACTTGCAAACACTTTATGAGTAGATGGATTAAACAATTTGTAAGCTTTAAACTCTGTGTAGTACCCAACAAAAATGCATTTAATGGTCTTTGAATCGAGTTTCTTCCTATCCTCTTTTGGAACATGAGCAAAAGCTTTGGAGCCAAAAACTCTTAAATGATTAAATGCAGGCCTAAAACCTAATAATGCTTCGAATGGAGATTTAAAATCAAGGCTTTTGTTGGAATCCTTTTCTTCAAATATACTGCATTATTTATTGCTTCTGTCCAAAAACCATTAGACAAATTCTTACCTTTTAACATGCTTCAAGCACACTCCACAAGGCTTTTGCTCTTCCTCTCCACAACCACATTTTGTTGAGGAGTGTGGGGTACTGTGAAATGTTGAACTATCCCATGGTTCTTGCAATATTTGATGAAACAACCCTTCTTGTATTCTCCCCCTTGATTTGAGAAGAGAATTTTGATGAATTTCCCTATCTATTTTTCAATCATTCTTTTGAACTTCTTAAAATATTCAAAAGTATGACTCTTCTTTTTGAAAAATGTACCAAAGTAAATCTCGTACAATCATCAACAAATAATAAGAAATAATTAGCACCTCCTAATGACCTCGTTTGCATCGGCCCATACAAATCCGTGTGCATAAGCTCTAGCATATCTCTCTTCTTTCTATCTACATTTGTAGGAAACTCATCTCTATGCATCTTCCCAAGAGCACATGCTTCACAATCAACATGAACATTCTTTAAAACAGGAAGACCATTGACCATACCTCGTTCCTGAAGTAGCAGTAGGTCATTAAAATTAATATGACCGAATATTTGATGACATAAGTTTTCTACAGTCATAACTCATGAAGTCAAGGCTTGGTGTGGTGTGCTTTTTACATTTAGCCTAAATAATCCTCCCACTCAAATACCTGATGCAATTGGCTTCATACAATCTAGCAGATCTTTAATAACAAAATAATAATTTAAAAACTCTACTTTACGGTTATGATATGTTATCATAGAAACATAGATCAGATTCTTTCTTCTTCCGGATACATACATTAAATTTTGAATATGTCTAATATTTCCATTAGGAAAAATGACATGAACATTACCATACCCTTTGATTGGGCACCCTCTATCATCACCAAGGTAGATATTTGCACCACTATTGGTTTCTTTAAAATTCTGAAACCAATGTCTATTCACTGTCATGTGAGTGGAAGCTCCCGAGTCCACAAACCAAGTTTCTGATTCATCATCCTCAATAGAGAATGTAGAATCAGATACAAACAATCTGAGATTCTAATTCTAATCTTCATCAACAAAGGGCCCTGCATGATTCTTATGTCTATGTTGACCTTCATCAAACTTCTTCTTATGGAATTTTTTCGCAATGTGACCAAGTCTACCGCAATAAAAAAATTTGGGTCCTAAATCACTTCTATTTGAAGACATACCTTGAGGTGGTTTTATTTGTGGTGTACTTCCACTTTTCTGTCCTACGCTTGTCTTCCCTTTGAAGGGCTTCTTCTTCACCATTAGAGCAAGATCTAAATTCTGGGTTTCAGAGTCATCAGCCTTTCTTCTTGTTGCAAGAGGATCCTTGTCAATTCTTCAAATTTTGGGGCTTTCTCTCTTGCATTCAAGCCTGTGATAAACATTTGATAGTCAACAATCATACCATTCATAGTAATTGTGACAAGGTAAGTGTTTGACACTGTCTCTCCTATGTCTCCTAGCTTATCTCTCAGCTCCTTTATTCAAGAGATGAACACAACCATGGATTAAGTCTCCTCCATTTTAATGGAGAGAATCTTGTTATTCATAAACAACATGCAATTTCTGTTTTTGACCTCGTACGGGTCTTTAAGATTTGTCCAAATGTCATTTGTTGATTTACATTCTCATATGTGAGGGATAATACTCTTTCACTGAACACTTTTGTTTTGTTTTCCCTCTTTTCGCAGTCCTGGATTGTTGTTGTTGTTCCCCTTGTAGCTATGGTCGACTTCAATTCATCACCGCTTGCAATTGCCCATGCATTTTGCCCCTCTAGTAGGGTGTGCAGCTTAAATTTCCAATTAGAGTAATTGGATCTGTCAAGCTTATTGTTCTATGCCTCTGTCATATGGTTATTCATCTCAATAGGTCTACCTCAAAATTGATTAAAAAAATGGATCATCTCTAGATCCAGAGAAGGGATCTCTTAAAAAAAAAATGCGTGCCCTCTCTTGAAAAATATAAATACTCTTAAAAAAAAAAAATACAATCCCTCTCCCTCCTTTTAAAACCCAGAACCCGCTTTAAAAATGGAAGACACAGAAGAAGAGTGTTACGTCCTGAGTATTTGCGAAATAGCCCGGATAATCAGCTCATGAATTGTACGCCAAACTTCTCACAGACAAGTTACGAATCACAACTATTATGGCAGATTAGTCTGGCAACGATAGCGTCAAAGCTTGGGAACGGGCAATGACAAGGCTCTGAACAGAGCAGTTTCTATCGAATGGGGTTGATGATTGTGTCAGTGTTGATCACAATTAATACCTCGACCTTGCTTGGTTCAAGAACATATCAAAACAGGTTTGGTTGAGACAGGGACAGATCGAAACAATGACGTCCACACAACAACCTTCAAGTCGCTCCAACGGTGTTACAACTACACTGCAAATACTATGGTTTGCAGCTCTCAATAGATCTCACATCTGATTCGTGCTCTTAAACAACTCACAGGTCAACAACAAGATACACAAATATTTCCAAGATGGTTTGATTGGTTAGCCGACTCCACACCACGACTTCGCAGCAGATCCACGACTTCCTGCTATGCTTCCCCAAATCATTTTTTTACTCTACTAGTGCTACGTTAAGCCACACCCTGTGTGCTACCTCAAAGCTGCTTCAGCCACACCCTGCGTGTTCATACATCGCCTTTCTCCCCTGGCTAACTCTGCCAATGCATTGTTAATCTCTCAGCGTGAGCCCCCTGAAGAGTCTATGTATGTTTTTTACGCTACTTCAAGGAAACTCGAAAAGTTGTGTTCCTCCTGCACTGCCCCAAATGCTACGTTCACTGTAGATCCATGTAGTGCCACCGATCTTCAAAAAACACGCAGGAGGATGCACAATCTCCACGCCAGGTAGCCACACTAGAAGAAGTGCAAGATTCGCTGGTCGTTTCCACCCTCATCAGGCGCGCTTATTGAAATTTGTTAGAGGAAAGAGCTAGAAACACGTAATTGAACCTAAGACCCGCGCTACCTCCCTTCTAAACCTCCATTGAATAGAACACAATTTATATCAAAAAAATAGCGCTGCTCTCTTCACTTCAAAGAGGATTTTTTTTTTCTCTTCTGCAATTTCTCAGCACTTCACCTCCTGGCCTCGAGGCCTCCTCCGTATTAATTAGGGCCACAATGCAACCATTTATGCAATCTCAGTCACCAAATCACTGGCTTTGATTTACTCAACCCTCACGCTCTCAAACCATGTTAAAAACTAGAAAACAGAAAATATATTTAACAAACTGAGAAGCTTCACTTGGATATTACCTATCGCACAATAGTCTACATTCATCATTAAAAATCATAGAATAGAGTAACAAATGTCTAATCTATGTCTCACACTTAACTAATTAACTGGCTCTCTCCAAGAATACATTTCTCCATTAACTTTAACACTCGTCATCCATTAACTTCACATCAAGGAATGCCTTAACAATACTCTTGGTTAACATCTATCCAAAATCCATAAACAAATTATTAGAAAATATTAATTTAAATTTATTAACTTTAAATAATTTCTTAATTTATTATTTTAATTCATTTTAATGTTGTTAATATAGCTCAACATAAACTTTTAAAGTTCTTAATATCGTTCAAAATGAATTTGAAAGATTTAATAACCTAACATCTCATTTTACTTAAAAATTTACGAACATAACATTACTTAAATTCCATATATATATATATATATATAAAAGGTTGTAAATAAAAAATCACTACTACATGTAGGGGGGTTTTAAGACAATATTTGAGTCAATTGTCTTAACTTAAGACAAAATGAAACTTGTGTATTGTCATAAATATTGTCTCTAACCGGGTGTCTCAAAATATAATGTCTCAAAAAAGACAATATAGAACACATATTATTATTGTCTCTATAAAGATGTCTCTCTAGAGACAATTTCATTTGTGTCTCTTTAGAGACAATTACATTTTTGTCTTTTTAGAGACAATTACATAATTCAAACTATTGCCTCTCTAGAGACAATATAAAAAATTATTTAAAAATAAATAAATGTCCATAATTCAAACTATTGTCTCTCTAGAGACAATAAAAAAAATTATTAAAAAAAAATAAATGTCCATAATTCAAACTATTGTCTCTCTAGAGACAATATAAAAAATTATTAAAAAAAAATATAAATGTCCATAGTTCAAACTATTGTCTCTCTAGAGACAATATAAACAATTATTTAAAAATAAATAAATGTCCATAGTTCAAACTATTGTCTCTCTAGAGACAATAAAAAAAACTATTTAAAAAAAATAAATGTCCATAATTCAAACTATTGTCTCTCTAGAGACAATATAAAAAACTATTTAAAAAAAAATAAATGTCCATAATTCAAACTATTGTCTCTCTAGAGAAAATATAAAAAATTATTTAAAAAAATAAATAAAATTATTTTGAATGTCTGCTGGTCATGCCTTCCATTATGTCTATCGTTTCGAATAATTTTCTTAGCTTGAATAGAAGATTCTTCAACCATGCTTCTGTATTCTTCTATATAACCACGAGGCCTCTTGTTTTGGCCCCATTGTAGGAGAAGATCTCCTCGTTCTGCAACGCAATGCCTTGAGGGCTGGCTTTCTTAGCTAGTCTTTCTATCTTCACTCTTCTCACGGAATGGTTCCGGAATGGAGTTTACATATTCGAGAGCTTTCTGGTGGTTCCCGTTGCTGCTTGTCGATGACCCTCCTTTCGTCCTTACTGTCTTTCCTTCCAAAAGGGTACTGGGACATAGCAGCAAAGTACCATTGTGGTACCACGTACTTTATAAATGTGCGTGACTAAAGTACACCCTAAAGGCTATATGACCATCACGCAAACTTTATCATCTGTACTGAAAACAATTAGTCTAACCTTTCTTGGTCCACAAAATTCTTTCACCTTAAGGTTAATATAATTATAATTTCACACAACCCTAGTTGATTTATGCACGCCATTATGTAAAAAATGCAACAAGTTTGATTTCTCCTAAAGGTGTTAACCAAAATCCTGCTAATAAATGTGAATAGACAGCTTTGTAAAAGTTAAAATGGCACTATAGGTAAGGCCATGTTCTTGTGCACAAGAAGTTGAAAGTCAGAAAATGTATGCTTCAAGTAGCACACTTCATTAGAAAATGCCCAAAGATATGAGTGGTAGCATGAATTTTGTTGAGAAAAGCATCACAAGGAACTTTATATCCAATATACCAGCCAAGAAAATATTGATATGCAAATCAATAGATGGTTGGTTCAGTTCTATTCATAATCATTGTGAATCGTGATTGCTAAGGCTGGTCATCTAAGCGTTCTAATTAGTATCATGAAGATGACATACAAGACTCTGAATTTGCTTTGAGTGTTGGACACCTAATCCTCAATGGGTTAGTGTGGAAGTCGAATAGACAAAGTAGTCCAAAAGACCTTGGGATGTGAAACCCAACGGTCACAACATGTACTATAAATGTAAATCATTTGTTAATAAAAATTGTACTCTCATGTTTTATCTTTCATATTCTATTGCTGCCCATGTTTGTTTAACATGGTATCAGAGAAGACGATTGTTGGTCCTGCTCCAATTTGAGCCACTTGTTTTGTGGTCTCTATATATATGTCAGTTCTGCCTTTATCCTAATCAGAATTGAGCAGAATTTCCACCTTATAAATCATTTTACTAGTGTGCATACCTTCGAGTTCTGCCCATTACCTGTAACGCTCCATTAATTCATTGTCTACCAGAAATCTACTACCTCTCCTACCTGACGTCTGGCACTGTATACGATGCACCTGACTCTGGTTATTTTAAGACTCTCTTCTGCGTTACTTACACCCTTTGTCTGCCATATTCCATATTTACAATCCTGACCCTTGCATTACCTACGCTCTCTCACTGTCCTGACTCTTCATAAACGTTTCATAAAAGAAGCGTTGTCCTGACATGGTAATTTTAGCGCTGGCCTGGAGAATCCTCTGAATCGCTGAGTTGAATGCCCTTGAGATCAGCTGGAGGACTTGCAATCATGGTATTTACGCTGGTATGGCTATGCATTGAAGTTTCTTTGGCTATCTGTTGAAGTTTCTAGCTTAAATACATGAATCCATGTCAATTCCTTCCCTTCTATCCATGCCTCTGTCACACTACCATACAACACTCCCATTGTTACACTCCTCGGCTCCCAGTCCACTAGTTGCTCGTGGCTCCCTAACATTGTATCGCTCCAAATATTTTATGTTGGTGCACATCTGGGATATTCCATACCATGCCTTTTCTTGTGATATGCTACCATTGTTTGAATCCACTCCGGTTATTAGCACTGTAAATCCGCTCTCGGTTGTCATTATCCAAACCATATCATCCTATGTTCAGTGTTGTTTTAAACAATGCAAGCACCGGTCATATGTTGACCCTCCTCCCCACTCGACTCCAGCAATAATCATAACTCCTATAATCATAATGCTGGCATGTCCGTTGCATTGGCCTAGTGCATAGAATCATTGGGCAGAAGCGTAGTGAACCTGACATTACAACTCTCAAGAAAGAAGGTGAATTTGAAAGGAAAGTAAGGCTACTGTAGCATAGCTCGGGACCCTTGAAGAGGATGAATTAAGCATAAGTGTAGAGGTTGAGTTTCTTTACCACTATGCCGAGAATTTCACACTTGTGCCAAAGAATAATTCCTGAGATTTAAGAAGCATGAAATTCATCTTGGAGTGATTATTTGTGGTCATTATGGATTTCTAGACAATTTTATTAGCTGAAAGATGCATTGGGTACTGAAGGTAAATTATTCTCTACTTATGTGATGATCGCGAGCTCATTCTTCTTGCTGCTGGTGCATTTGAAGGGACAACAACCGAAAATCATGTTCTCTCCTACCATTATTTTCTTTCGTGATGACCGTGAGCACTGAAGAGACACTAGAAGGCAGAATCTCCCTTGCGCTAGCTCACATTGTTGCCATAAATTCATATGCTGGGACTCTGTTCCAATTCTAGGATTAAATTTGTGTCGTATTGCTAGTGTACAAAGGATGTGTCTATGAATCGAAGAGCTGAGCCAAATAACCAGGGCTCAAAGGGAATTTTATGAAAGATGTGTCTATGTGATTCATTAGCTTAATATTCTATATGTAAGCTTAGTTTCGTGAAAGGGAATGCATGGTGACCCTTCGGTGCAGCATGGTGGTATAAAAGAGGATAGTGAGAAGAGCTTCTTCCATCACACGTGCCTTTGACATCGGGAGCAACCTCCAAACTCCACACATTCAGACAAGCACTCGTGAAACAACTACTGAGAATCCATGGGAAGAATAGCGAGGGCATCGTCCACACTGGCGAAACAAAACCACTTTTTTGTTCATTGGGAAGAATACATGAAGCTAAGGAATTTAATATTCTTGTTGAAACTGTGAGTACTAGTTACTGAGATTTGAAGAGGTCGTTGCTTATCCAAAGACCAGTGCTCCAGTCCGTTGTACAATAACAAATGAATTCTTTGATCCATATGTACAGCAGTTCGATAGGCAAGTAATCAATAGTAAATCTTGTCCGGTTTTTGGTCGAGCTCAGAGTGTAGCATTGAGCAGTCATTAGCACATTATTTAATTTTATAAACAATTGTCTACTATTTAATTGGATAAGTGGAGTTCTTGTTTCTCCATTAACATATATTTTTGATGAATAACCACCAATATGGCACAAACTTTTGGACTAGTTAAATCTTGACTCCATTCCTATGCCTGCTTCGTTTGCTCACCAGTTGTTGTAACAATTCCCTTAACCACTGCTTATTTCTTGGCAGTTTTCCCTCTATTCTAGTTGAGTTGCGTTATTACAATTTCAAGTTGGATGAGAAAGAATGTAACAATGAAGATCTATATCAACCATTTGTATTGAATCTAGCATTGAACAAGTTTCTCTGTCCCATCAAAGCTGGTAGCATTTCAAGTTAAGTTGATTACCCATAGTTGGATGAATTGAGGTTTTCTGCGGCAACATAAACACAAATTGAAGGACTAAACCTTTCTAGAAGCAACAACATGATATTCGGCCCTCCTAGGGCTCCGCATCATAACAAGAGGACATCCAAGTTCTCAACAGGAGTATCTAACCCACTGGGAGTTGTTTCAGACGTGTTGAGGACTGATACTACATTTCTAGGCTGCGGGTACCCTCAAGAAGGAAGTCTGGCCTATTGCAATTTCTTTCAAAGGTCTGTGGGTTAATATAGGGTTTGCAAGAGATCAGGGTAAAATTACAAAGAGTAGAACTCAGTTAAATTTGGATTAATATTGGATCTGGTTTATTAAATCATTGACAGTTACAAACAATACTCTACTTGGTAAAATGTTGGTTGTATACATTCCTTGTTTACTAGACAACTAGCCCTATTTATTGTCGATTTGAGGAGAATCATATTGTTGTTAATAATCCTTAGATTATTCATGCATGTCTACTGTTACTGTCGAATGATATGTATATTGTTGACACCTAATCCTCTGCGATTGGGTGAATTTGGAATGTGAACAGTCATCAAGAAGATGAACTGATCAGTCACATTCATGTATATAACAATAGCTACCTAATGAAATAGATGAATCAGTTTTTCTGCCAAGTTGGAGTTACTCCTGTCCTGACATGGTATCAGAGCCAACCCTTTTTTAGCCTTTGTTACCCTTATAACTCCTCTGCCTGCCTCTGTCCTGACATGGTATGCGTTGGTGCCTGCCTCTGTCCTGACATGGTATGCGTTGGTGCCTGCCTCTGTCCTGTAACGGTAAGAGGGCCGTGAGCTTCGATTTCCTTGCAAAATACCTCACAGTTCTGACAAAATCCAGCAGCACCTACAATGGAAGCCATGCAGATTCCCCCAAACTCGCAGATCTTTTGCATATCCATCTTGTGAAATAGAGAGGTTCCCGTCAATAGCTCCACATTGATGGCTGCCGCAAACACAATCTGCAAATCCATGAGAAATTCACAGCATGAGGGCATCCAAACATGCGAATGCTAATAGTTTGACGGAAAATTCGAATCAGAATATCAAGAAGATTTTCTCACCATTGCCAAACGACCTGACAGAATTTCCCAGTCTTTGAATTTGGCTGCATGGTCGATACTGACGGCGAGAGAATTGAAGAAACTCGACATTCTGTCGGGCTGGGGCTCGGGTTTCATAACATTATCTCCACTATCAGCGAAAGCTCTGAGAGTACACAAGCGAGGGGGAAACACAACTTTGCGATCCTTATTGTCGTCTGCTAATGCACGCATCCTCATCATACCCCTCCTGCGAATTAGGGTCGAAAGCTTGGGCAGTGAATTAATACTGGATTCCAGATACCCATTTAAAAGAAGTTTTGACTCTGTAATGATCGGCATTGTTTTTTTCTTCAAATGCGGGTGACCGACTAATTAGATGTGAGTCGAAAAGCCACTGAAGATCAGAATCATTGTCGAGTTGTAGCCGCGTGAAGACTTGAAGCGGATGAGAACGATGGTGTTTCAATATGCATAAACCATGGTCGAGCTGTCGCTGCGTGAAGATTTGAAGCGGATAAGGGCGATGGTATGTAAACTGTGGAAACGACAGTCTTTCCATATATTGTGCATAAACCGTAAACTAAGTTATAACCTTGGACTGTATATTGTATATAAACCATGCACTGAGTTATATTGTGCATAAACCGTGGAGTAAATTATAACCTTGTCCTTTTACATCAGTTTGGACTTGGCGGTCATCGTTTCCGGCAGTGTATGGAAAGATTCAGTCCTATAACTAGGAGCTGCAGTCGATAATTGCGACATCGATTTTGTTGTATCATTGTAATAAGTATAAGAAGTTTTTTATCAGCAGCAGAAGTAATTTTTTACAGAATGCATTCAATCATCTCTATGGTAGGAATAGTTCTCACTGGCAAGGAGAACTATCCTAAATGGTCCCGGATGATAAAACACACCCTCATCTTCAATGAGCTATGGAAAGGAGTGTGTGTCAGAGAAGGAGATAATGACCCAGTGCAGCCTACATCAGACAAAGAGCTCGTCATTTGGGATAACAAGAACAACAAAGCATATGCATTAATCGCAGCATCTGTAAATGAAGAAGTAAGTCGCCATATTTCATCATATTCAACTGCCTTTGAAGCTTTACAAAAGTTCAAAGAACTCTATGACTCACATTCTGCACTTGAAATTGTTCAACTCATGATTAAACTCTTCACTCTTGAACTGAAAAATAATGATCTTCTTGCTCTTGCATCTGAAGTAAAATCCATAATGCATGATATCAAATCCACTAAGGTTGAGCTGGATATCCCTCTTATTGCTTTTCTCAAGGCACTCTATCCTACTTACTCCAATTATCTTGAGTCTTTACAAGCAAATGGAAATCTTAAAGATATAACCTTTGACTCTCTTGTGAAAAAGTTTGCTGAAAGAGAGAAAGCCTTTGGAAAGAAGACAGTCCCTGAATCTTCTGAAGAGACTGTTTGCCTTGCTCATAAAGAAAAGCATCCTGCTCAAGATTCTACAAGAGGAAGAGGTGGACGAAGAGGAAGAGGAAGATACTTCAGAGGCGGGGGGGGGCAGACATTCTCAAGCAGAAAAGAAGATCTGCATTACATTCGCTGCAAACGAAATGGATCACATGATGCTTCTACGTGCAAGCTACCATGGGACAAAATTGAGCAGAAAAGAAACCAGCAGAAAAGAAACCAGCAGAAAGGTAAAACTGATGATACAGACAAAGGTAAAGCACCTGAATCCGCTCACTATATTGAGGCACAATGTAACATTGGAGTAAATGAAGATTTGTTTAATGCTTCACTTGCTTCTTCGAAAAATGATTGGCTACTTGATTCAGGAGCAACCTGTCATATGACTCATAGGAAAGATTTTTTTGAAGATTTCACTGACAATGTTGATGGAGCAGTATACTTTGCAGATCAGTCAAAAATCAAGCCATCGGGGCTTGGCACAATCAGGCTTAAACTGCCTGGTCTTCTAGAATTTCTTCTGGATCATGTTCTATACCTCCCACAGCTCAAGAGAAACTTGTTGTCCTTGGTCCACATCCGCCAGCAAGGTCACTCCATTCATATTTTTGATGGAAAGCTTGAGGTAAGAAAAGCATCTGACCACTCACTTGTCATGAGGGGAATAGAAGAAGAAAGGATTCTCAAATTGCAAGGAACCTCTGCTCATGCACAACATTTCTCATATATTTCTCATCATGAAGAAGGTACACTTCCATCAAGTTTATTATGGCATGCTAGATTTGGACATTTAAACTATGACAGTCTCTGCTTATTGAAGAAAAATGGTGTTGCTGGTTTGCCTACAATTCCTAGGAAACATAAGCAATGTGATGCTTGCATTCTAGGAAAGCATAGCAAACAGTCTTTTCATGATTCACATTCAAGAGCACATAGGAAGCTTGAACTCATTCATTCAGATTTATGTGGTCCAATGCCTATTCCTTCTGCAAATGGAAATAAATATATCATGACATTTATTGATGATTACACCAGAATGTGTTGGGTTTATTTATTGAAGAACAAATCTGATGCTTTTCAAACATTCAAGAATTTTCATAAATGGATTGAAAATGATGCACAATCTCATATTGGGTCTATTCAACTGATAATGGAAAAGAATATACATCAAATGAATTTGAAAACTATCTTCGCCAACATGGGATCAAACATCAAACAACTGTACCTTATAATCCCCAACAGAATGGTGTAGCAGAAAGAATGAATAGAACAATTTTGAATATGGTACGATCAATGCTTTTCTGCAAAAATGTAAAGATAATGTTTTGGGCTGATGTTGTTCTATCTGCTGCATATATAAAGAATAGATGTCCATCTAATGCTATAAGAAACAAGACTCCTTATGAATTGTGGTATGGACATGTTCCTTCGGTAAAACATCTCAGGATCTTTGGTTCCACCTGTTATGCTTTGATACCAAAGGTAAATAGAAACAAACTTGGTGCTAGAAGTCGTAAGTGTATCTTCGTGGGGCATTCAAACACCTCTAAAGCATACCGCCTCTATGATGAAGTAAATAAAAATTTTGTTGTATCTAGAGATGTCATTTTTCTAGAATCATCCAAATCTGACAATGTTGTTGAGCGGCAACTTGATCGCTTGGATAGATTCGCAAAAACAAAATCATTTCAAGAATTTGATAATCAGATTCCACATCTTGAAGGGGGGATTCCTATACTAGATCAACATGTGGAATCTTCTTCTGAAGAACAATCTCCCCTGCATGAAACTCCAACAACGGATGATGCTTTAAGTGATGTAATTGATAGAATTGGGAGACTCAATCTTGATTCAGTCCCAAATCAATCAACAGAGCAGCCTGGACCATCTCAGAAAGGTCCCCCAAAGTGGCTGACAAAGACACTTGAAAGTGTTCATCCTGATGAAATTGGAAAAACAGGAACCAGAAATTCAAACCGACAAAATGGAGGTGATGTAGATGACTCTAATTCACCTGTTGATATGGATGTTACTTATGATTGTGAATTGAACTTGTCTGCAGATTTTGAACCAACTTCCTTCAAAGAAGCTGCTTCTCATGATGAATGGAAAGAAGCGATGAAAAAGGAGTATGATGCCCTCATAAAGAATGGCACTTGGAAGCTGGTTGATCCTCCATTTGGAACCAAACCAATTGGCTGCAAGTGGGTCTACAAGAACAAATACAAAGTTGATGGCTCACTTGACAAGCACAAATCTAGGCTTGTGGCAAAAGGCTTTGCACAGAAGGAAGGGGTCGATTATGAGGAAACTTTTGCCCCCACAGCAAAATGGGCCACCATTCGGACACTCTTTGCACTAGCTGCTCAGAACGGTTGGAAAGTCCATCAAATGGATGTAAAAACTGCATTCTTGAATGGAGATCTAAAAGAGAATGTTTTTATGTCCCAGCCTAAAGGATTTGCTGTGAAAGGACATGAACATAAAGTATGCAAACTTGTAAAGTCCTTGTATGGCCTCAAACAAGCACCACGAGCCTGGTATGAAAAACTAACTGAGCATCTTCTGAAACTCAACTTTAATCATTTTGATCTTGATGATGCAACTTTATTTGTCAAGAAAGTTGGCAAAACAGTTGTATATCTTGTGGTATATGTAGATGATCTTTTAATGACAGGGAACAATGAAAGCTATATTGCATCCATAAAGAAAGAATTAGGAAAAAGTTTTGAAATGACTGATTTGGGCTATGTTCATTACTATCTTGGCATTGAAGTAACCCAACATCCAAAATCCATATTTCTTTCTCAAAAGAAATACATTGGAGATTTGTTAAACAGATTTGGCATGACAGAGTGCAATCCTCTTTCTACTCCAATGGAACAAAACTTAAAGCTCACATCTATTGAAGGAAAGGAATTTGAGGATGCAACAAAGTATAGACAGCTTGTAGGAAGTCTCATCTACCTCATTACTACCAGACCAAACATTTCATTTACTGTTGGAATCCTCTCCAGGTTCATGCAAAAGCCTTGTGAGGGACATTGGTCTGCTACAAAAAGAGTTCTAAGGTACTTGAAGGGAACTCAAGACCTTGGAATCAAGTATACACAGGTGGACGACTTCAGCTTGATTGGATACTCTGATTCAGACTTCGATGGAGACAAAGAAACTGGAGTATCTACTTCAGGATATGCTATGAGTCTTGGATCAGGAGTTGTCTCTTGTAGATCACGCAAACAATCAGTTCCAACATATTCCACAACAGAAGCAGAATACGTGGCAACAGCTGAAGCAACAAAAGAAATTGTGTGGCTCATGAAAATTCTTGAAGATTTGCAGGTAAAACAAGTACAATCAACTCCACTCATGATTGACAACACCTCTGCAATAAAGTTGGCCAAGAACCCAAAGTTCCATGATCGTACAAAGCACATCAATACTAAATATCATCTGATCTGACATCATGTTGAGGCCAAAACAATCCATCTCCGTCATTGTTCCACAAATGAGCAAATTGCAGACATCTTTACCAAAGTGCTTGGAAGAGAAAAGCTTGAAAGATTCAGAACGATGCTTGGACTCACCAACATCCCTTCAGATTAAGGGGGGGAATTTTGACACCTAATCCTTTGTGATTTGGTGAATTTTGGATGTGAACAATCATCAAGAAGATGAACTGATCAGTCACATTCATGTATATAACAATAGCTACCTAATGAAATAGATGAATCAGTTTTTCTGCCAAGTCTGGAGTTACTCCTGGCCCGACATATATTACATGAAAAGAAAAAAATGTCTCTTATTACAGCATGCAACATCAACTGAACCTGACTCTGTTCACCAAAAGGGCAAACATTTCATCAGATGTATCAACATCTTAAGGAAAATTTCAAATCAACTTTGGAGAAAAGGGTGACTAGATATTGTAAATGGGTGTTGCTCCTTCGTCATTGATCCATAGTTGTAATCAGTTTTTTGTAATTTTGACATTAGAGAAAATGAATCAAATTGGTGAAGTATTAGAGTTTTTGAAAACTCTTATACAATCTATTGTTGATGACACATTCCAAATCAGCAAAGGCTCTCTCTCAGAAATTCAGACATGTCTACAAAATGCACAAGAGAAGATAGAATTTTTACAGCTCGAAACTCAGCTACAGCAAGAAGAATTAAAACAGAGGAGTCATCACTCTGAACCTATTTCTGTTCAGAACAATGAAACAGACTCCCATAAACAACACGAAAATATTGATAAAGTTCATTCAGATCCAGTGCCTAATAAAGCAGCAGTTGTACATGCAAATGCAGAAACTCAATTTGCACTTCCCAAGCCCATCATCAAACCTTGGGAACAGCTTGTCCACAACAAGCATAGAACTGGTCTTGGATATGACAAGGGCTTGTCCTTTCATATTCCAGACTACTCCAAGCCCATTCAATTTCAGAGTGCTGGATTCATTCATGACAGTTCACCTGCTCCTCATGATAGTTCACCTTCAACGGTTCCAGATTTCGCCCCTCTTCCACAGGAACAACAACAACAGTAGTTTGTAAAATGCCAACACTATGACCGAGTTGGCCATTTGAAAGATCATTGTTTTGATATTCATCCATGTGATCATTGTCATAAAACAACCCATTCTTCAAACAGATGCTTAAAAAACAAATGTTCTGCAAGAACAAAGATTCATCTAGGATGGATCGCTTCTTGGCAATGGGCATCAACAACCAAGAAGATATTACAATCACATGTGAGAACTTGTTCCAGAGTATTGAAAAATCTTGCAGTTGAGTTTTCTCCATCATCTCACCTTGTATCTGATAGGGAGGGAAATGATGGTCATCTACAAGCTTCAAAATGACATCAAGTGAGCCTGAGCCACAACCTGCCACACTAGATTCAGAGTTGTAGCCAGAGACAAAGATGCCCCTGAGCATGCCTTCAGTTGGAAATCTAGGATACTTCCTCTAGCAGAAGACTTTAGCTTCTTGCTAGTTTTGGAAGAATTCCAGTAACAAAATTGGGGACACTTCCTCTAGCAGAAGACTTCATCTTCTTGCCAGTTTTGGAAGAGTTCCATGAATTGCATTAAGCATTACAGAGTTGTTGATCATCCTTAAACCATCATAGGTTGAGACTTCCCTTTTCAGGTTGAATTTCTCCCTTTTACGCGGGGTGAGACCTCCCTTTCATGGTTGAAGGTTTCCCTATTCAAAACAATAGGAGCACTTCCTCTAGCAGAAGACTTCAGTTTCCGTTATGAAACTAGCTCAAGAAAAGATAGAAAAGATAGATCAACGCCTTAGAATTCAGCCTCTTCGAGGGGGCAACCTCCTTTACATTACATAAATGAACAATTCTTGGATAATTCAAATGACAAAACCTCCTTTCTATATATAGGAGTCTAATGAGTCACAATATAATCCAGCCGACCTAACAATAATAATATAAAGCCACAAAAATAACAATAGAGGGATTCTATGGGGCACAGTAATAACAATATGGGGGCAATAGGGGCACAACAATATTAATAAGGGGTATAACTACAATAGTAATGGGGTAATCACTAGTATTATAGGGACCCAACATGCCCCTCTCCTTCAAAAAATTGTTGTCCTCAACGCTTCAGTAGTTCTGGATACTTCTGCATAAAATTTTCATCCTCCCATGTGGAATCTTCAACAAATAAGTTCTTCCACTTGATAAGATACTCTGAAATTGATCGATTTCGTAGCTGTCGAGTTATTGTTTCTGTGACTGCTTCCGGTTCCAATATAATTTTTCCTTCCTCGTCAAGTTCTGGCAATATTGTTTGAACTGGGAGCTTGTCGCCTATAACCTTCTTTAAACATGAAACATGGAAAAGAGGGTGCAATCGAGAAGCTGCAGGAAGCTCCAATTTGTATGCCATAGTAGCAATATTTTGCAACACCTTGTATGGACCATAATACTTTGGTGATAATTTATTATCCTTCTTAGCTTGCTTGAGTGACATTTGCTTATATGGTTGTAGCTGTAGGAATACCCAATCACCTACATCAAAACTTCTTTCACTGCGATGTTGATCTGCCTGTTGTTTTATTCTATTCTGTGCCAACATGAGGTTATCCTTTAAGAGTTGGAGGACTTGTTGTTGATGTTCAATGTGATGTTCCATTGCCGAACCTTAGAATTTTCTCTTAAATATGATGTGATGGATGGTGGTTGATACCCATAAAGTTCCATAAATGGGGTCATTTTTGTTGCTGTATAGAAGGAAGTGTTATACCACCATTCAGCCAGAGGCAACCATTTGACCCATTGTGTCTGTTTATCAGATACAAAGCAACGAAGATATCCTTCCAAACATTTGTTTACTATCTCAGTTTGCCCATCAGATTGAGGATGATAAGATGAGCTATGAGCTAACTGAGTACCAAGACAAGAAAATAATTCTGTCCAAAAATTTCCAGTGAAAATGGGATCTCTGTCACTGACAATAATTTTTGGGTTTCCATGTAGCTTTTGAATTGTTTCCATAAATGCAGTAGAAACTGTACTGGTTTTAAATGGATGTGATAATGCACAAAAGTGTGCATACTTGGTAAGTCTGTCAACTACCACCATGATGACACTCTTTCCCTCAGACTTGGGTAAACCTGTGATAAAATCCATTGAAACCTCCTCCCAACGTTGGCTTGGAATGGATAAAGGTTGTAATAGACTCGGTGTCTTAATTGTTTCAACTTTATTTTGTTGGCAAACCAAACATTCCGCCACAAACTTTTGAAAATCTGATTTAAGGCCATCCTAAAAAAATTCCTTCTTAACCCTGTGGTAAGTTTTTAGAAATCCCGAGTGCCCTCCTAAGGGAGAAGTGTGCAATTCCATAAGAATCTTTTGTTTTAGCTGGGAATTCTTACAGAGGTATAAGCGATCTTTGTACCATAACGAATCATTTTTCCAGCTAAATGTATCAGACGTACTGGAATCTTGTTGTAACTTTCGAATAAGTGCTCACACTTCTTCATCATTCTTCCATTCCTCCCTTGCTTCATTTATCCAATCTAGTTGGATAATAGAAATGGCACACAAAAATGCTTCCACATCCTCATCCTTTCTTGAGAATGCATCTGCCACCACATTTTGCTTCCATTTTTTGTAGATGATTTCAAAGTCATAACCCAACATATTTGTGACCCACTTTTGTTGCTCTTTAGAGGATAATCTTTGTTCTAAAAAGTATTTAAGGCTATCATGATCCGTTTTTACCTTGAAGTGTCTTCCCATTAGGTAGGGTCGCCATTTCTTAAGTGCATGGAGTATTGCCAACATTTCCTTCTCATAAATAACTTTGCTTAAAAACTTTCCCTTGATTGGACGACTTGCAATGGGTCTTTTATCTTGCATTAGAACAACAACAATTCCATTTCCTGAAGCATCACATTCCACAATAAAGGTTTTTGTGAAGTTCGGTGTAGCTAAGACCGGTGCTTGGCACATTGCCTCTTTAAGATGTTCAAAGGCCTTTGTTGCTTCCGGAGTCCATGAAAATGCATCTTTCTTCAATAATGTTGTTAGAGGTGCTGCTATTCTCCCATAATTCTTAACAAACTTGCGATAATACCCTGTCAACCCAAGAAATCCTCGCAGATGCTTTATGGATGTGGGGATTTTCCATTCCTTAATGGCTTTAATTTTGCTAGGGTCTACCTTAACTCCTTCATGAGATACAATATGACCCAGATATTCCACCTCCTGGACTCCAAAGAAACATTTGGATCTTTTTGCATATAATTGTTTCTCCTCCAATAGTTGTAGCACCCTGTCAACATGTTCAACATGATCCTTCCAAGACTTGCTGTAGATTAGTATATCATAAAAAAATAATAACACAAATTTTCTAAGGAATGGTTTGAAAATTGAATTCATCAAACCTTGAAATGTTGAAGGTGCATTGGTAAGGCCAAAAGGCATGACCAAAAATTCATAATGACCCTCATGAGTTCTAAATGCTATTTTCAGAATGTCTTCAGTCTTCATTCTGATTTGATGATATCCTGAACGAAGATCCAACTTGGTGAAGTAAATTGATCCATGCAATTCATCCAGTAATTCATCAATGACAGGAATGGGGAACTTATCTTTAATAGTGAGCTTGTTGAGCTCCCTATAATCTGGACACATGCGCCATGATCCATCCTTCTTGTGCACCAATACTACTGGAGCAGAGAAAGAACTTTGACTCGGTTGAATTATACCAGCCTCTAGCATTTCTGCAACCATACGTTCAATTTCACTCTTTTGGACATAGGGATATCTGTACGGCCTGATGTTTGGAGGAACACTTCCTGGAATCAGATGAATAGAATGATCATGATCACACATAGGTGGGAGACCTTTGGGAGTCTCAAATACCTTGGAATGATTGTCCAGGAATTTTTGGAGATCTGGAGAAATAGATGATTCCGATGTGGAAACATCTAGCGAACATAATTGTGCGATTACACCTCTTTGCTCCTTTTTTAGAAGCTTTGTCATACCATTAGAGCTGATTATCTTTCCTGGTTTCCCTGCAATACCCCTTAATTCAACTTCCTTTCCTTCCGTAGAAAATTTGATGAAAAGTTCTTGAAAATTAAAAGCTATTGTACCCAAGGATTGTAGCCATTGGACTCCTAGTACAACATCAACACCTCCCATTTGAATGGAAAGCATTGGGCTAGTCAATACATATTCTCCCATGGATAGCTTGATATTATGGCACTTTCCAGAGCAATTTTTTGTTCCTCCATTTGCAATCATCACTTGACACTCTGGTGCTGGATATAGGAAGCAATTCAATTCTTTTGCTACCTTACAATGAATAAAATTGTGGGTGCTTCCTGAATCAATCAACACTGTTACCTTTTTCTTCTTGATTTGTCCTTCTATCCTGATGGTTTGAGGAGTGGTAATTCCCGCCAATGCATTACAAGGTATGGTCGGATTTATTTGTTCTTCATCTAGGCTTTTCTCCTGGAGTATATCCTCTTCTTTTGACCTTTCTTGCTCCTTTTCTTCTTCCTCTTCACAATCTATGTAGAATAATTTCTTCTCAGTACACTTATGACCTTTAGTGTATTTGCTATCACAACTGTAACAAAGCCCTTTTGCTCTTTTTTCTTCCAATTGTTGTGGTGTCAACCTTATAGGTTGTGGAAGACTAGGGGCAACAACACTTCCGTCTTTATAGTTGTGAGTGGTATGCTTCCTGGTTGCCATAATTTTGCTTTCCATTTTTCTTGCTAACCTGAATGCCTTCTCTAATGAATCAGGTTCCCAAAGGTGAACATCATGTTGGATATTATTCATTAAAGACCCTATGAACACATCAATCCTATGCTCCTCTGGAATATCTTTTACCCTTATGTTCAATTTTTGGAACTCCTCAATGTGCTCCATTATTGAACCCTTTTGTTTGAGACTTATCAATTGGCTAAAAAAAGTGTTGCTTTTTGTATACTCATAATGTGCTATCAATTCTTCTGTAAAAATTGCCCAAGTGATAAATTGTTTATGAGAGCAAAGCCATTGATACCATACAAACTGATTTGGTTCCAAATATAAAGTTGCCATACGTACCTTTTGTACGTTTTGCACATTATTGAGATCGAAGAATTGCTCCATCTGTAATATCCATGTTGTGGGATCCTTGCCATCAAACTTCCTCATATCGATTTTTGGAATATGGTGGGTCTTCAATCCAACATTAGAGTCTATGGAATCATGATTAACATTTCTTTTGTTCTCATCATGAGTTTCCTTTACTACCCTTTCACCATTAGTGACCCTTTCTTGTAGCAACTTCTTCAATTCTTCCATGTTTGTCTTCAAATCTATCTTCAAATCGTCCATCTTAGCTTCTACACCTTTCTTTAAACCATCCATCTTAGCTTTTATGTCTTTCTTTAAACCATCCATCTTAGATTCTGTTCCTTTTTGTGCAAGTGACACTTGTTGCACTTGGTCTTGTAATTTTGCTATATCATGTTGCATTTCTTCCTCTTCTTCATAAGTCATTCTAGAGCTTTCAGGTTCCTTACTAGGTTTTTGCATTTTCTTTCCTCGGGGCATCAATTACCGATAATAATGATTTACTATGCCCTTTTAATTCCTTCAAACCAAGCTTACGCAAAAATTAAAAAAAAAACTACACCTTTTTTCACTTTGTAGAAGCCTGATATTGAATCTGATGTATCTCTGGATTTTCAAATCATCCAGTTCTAAAATTGTGACCTGTAGTAGCCCTCTGTGTCCTCTTTCCAATGCCACTAGTCTGATCCAAATTGGATTCTCCAAGAAGAGTTATGCACAATCTCCCGCAGTGACCTGATTATAGGCTAGTTCAGTAGAGCGAACTTGTATGAAGTGCCATGTGTCACTGTTTCAACCTATGACTCTGAAAAATATATACAAGAAAACTACAATCCGTCCTCTTTCTGTACCTTACGAAATTTCAATCCGATGCTCAGAATGAAAGTTATGACGATTTTCCCCAGGTCACCTGTTTGGAATGTAATTCAGGAGTCTGCAAAAGACCAACTTCCTCAAATCATATCTCTGCAAATATCGCGCGAAAAGCTCTGAAATTCGGACCCAAGGTTCAGCGCTATTTCTTCTCAACTAGGTTTTTTTGCAACTTCTGAAACATCGCAGAAAAAAGTTATAGCGAAAATTCCACGATGACCTGTTTGGAGCAGCGAAACCCTAGAATCCAAAGCTCTGATACCAAATGTTATGAAACCAGCTCAAGAAAAGATAGAAAAAATAGATCAACGCCTTAGAATTTAGCCTCTTCGAGGGGGCAACCTCCTTTACATTACATAAATGAACAACTCTTGGATGATTCAAATGACAAAACCTCCTTTCTATATATAGGAGTCTAAGGAGTCACAATGTAATCCAACCGACCTAACAATAATAATATAAAGCCACAAAAATAACAATAGAGGGATTATATGGGGCACTGTAATAACAATATGAGGGCAATAGGGGCACAACAATATTAATAAGGGGTATAAATACAATAGTAATGGGGTAATCACTAGTATTATAGGGACCCAACAATTTCTCGCCCACGGGAATTGCACTTGGTCATCCTTAAACCACTACCCTTTATACCAACATTTCAGAGAGCACATTCAGCCTCGTGCTACCATGCATTTTTGCACATTTTGTATTACAACTCTCTTCTTGGACTCATACATAACCCTTCGGATTAAGGGGGGGAATGTTGGACACCTAATCCTCATTAGGTTAGTGTGGAAGCTGAATAGACAAAGTAGTCCAAGAGACCTTAGGATTTGAAACCCAACAGTCACAACATGTACTATAAATGTAAATCATTTGTTAATAAAAATTGTACTCTCATGTTTTATCTTTCATATTCTATTGTTGCCCATGTGTGTTTAACATTGAGGATGGGGAGAAATGTTCCAAGGGCCTTTCTAATATATACCCTTTAATTTTGTGGTATAATTGTCAAATCATCATCGGATTATTCATTTGATGGGTGCAATCATGCAATGACCAGTAAAGTTTTCAAATTAGCATAAATTGTTGAAAGAGGGAGAAATATGATGGCTTCTTTGTGCGTAGTGCCTATCCTTTTGCGTCCTTCTCTAGCTCGGATTTGCTCCTGCCAATCTATCTATGTATCCATCTCTATCTACCTATCCATCCATCCATCCATTCAACTATATGCATGTCTGGATATACATATGTAAGCCTACAGATCTATGTTTTATAGTGTGTGCTCTCCTAAAATTTGGGATATGCGTGCACATTGCATTTATAGGGTGTGCCTTGGGAAGTATGTATCCATTTTGACTTTTTCTCCATCTCATTTGCAAGGAGAAAAGATATATCGAACTGGTTAACATTAAATAACAAGGACTTGAAAATTAGTGTACAATAAATTAAACATTCTCATCCTGATTCAGGGACCAAATAAATTCCCTGGTCCATTAAATCAGAGAAACATACACCAGAGAAAATTCAGGAAAACAAAAATATTTGATAATACAAAAAATTACAAGCTACACAGGTAGCATCCTCAAAACTACCAGTGCTCTAGTTGCACCTCTGCTTCAGTTAGGTCTTTCTGAGCTTTCTTCCTACGATAAAATATTGGGCAGTCACGACTGCAATAAGGATAGGACATCAATGTAAGTATAAACGAGATAGTAATTGTAAAAAAAAAACATCCGATTAATTAAAAACAAATACATGATCACACAAATGTTACAAAATACATCCATAATGTAAATTTAAATCATGTTATGAAAATGTGATACTTGAAATATAGCATTCAAAAACCTTGTGCAAAGAACATCTTGGTGCAGAGAGCCTTGTCACCACTGACATTGTGTCCATAGTTTACCAAAGAGCATTTCTAATTCCCTCACTGACATTGATCAAATATTAGTGTCATATGATAGAAAATCTAGGTGAGAACAATAGGCACAAGGCCTACTTTAAATTCTCCAAATAAAGAGTAATGGTATTAGAATACCAACTTATCATTTGCAACTGTTTTCTGATACAATTTTCTTCTCTTCCTTTGCAATGTGAACAAAGTGTCTGATCTTCTTTGCTACAATGGCAACATGAAATCAGGTAACATCATGAATTTCAGTATGAAGCAACCTAACCAGACATTCTTATTATAAGAAAGCTAGATAGTTTCTTACAAGGAGAGCAAGCATGGAATCATGTAACCTCATAGATTTTTCCACATCAAAAAGATGAACCCTAGTAGCTTTCTAAAGCGCCAAAATGAAATAATATTTACTCTCAATTGTGCATTACTATAAGCAAGGAAACCACATGCAGGACACCCTCTACTTGTATTAACTAAATACCTGATAGGTGTTTTACAACCAATACAACTGAGTTGTTTCTTGGAAAATTTCATAATTCCACTATTTGAAGGAGTTGATATGGAAATTGTTTGTGTGTGACTACCATGAAGAAGCTCCTTGCTTGCATTCTTCAAAATGGGCTGAAATATTCTCAACAGCTGCTACAGAGCAAAAACAAGCACTAATAAAAAACGCTTAGCTAGAAAGAATTACTATCTATCAAGATATATTTGAAACACTGGTGAAATTTTCAAAAAGAGCATAAACTGCAAGTGATGATGCTTTGGTCTTTTACCTTGCTCAGTTGATTCTCCAGATAATATTGTGGATCAATAGGGATGTTATTCTCCAGTACATAAATTGGATCCTCAGATTTCTCATATGCCTGAGCCCAAGTAAAAATATTAGTCATTATATCCATAATCCCTCTATAAATTATGCCTCCAAATAAAACATAACAAAATAATTAAAATAACCATTTTTTAGTGCAATATCGAGACTTATGCTGAGCACAGAAGGGGTTAATTATTACCTTGGCACCTTTTGCAGCCTTTATGATGACATATGGAACACGATCACCCACAGTTGGAGCAGTTGCAGCATCCATCTGTAAACCAGGGGCAACTTGGCTTTAAAACACGACATCAATTTAAAAAATCCAACAAAGGACTCATTGTCAATAAAAAGCAAAATATTACAAGAGTCTTTGGATGCACTAAGTAATAAAAATAGAGAGTGAGGATTGAAATGGAACCAGAAGGATTGCACCATTCATTATACTTGTTCTGAGAAGTTATTTCCAGTATTTACCTTCCGCATGCGCTCAACGAGTTCCACGTGTGCTTCCTTGACTACATAGTCATCTCCAGTCTTTGTCAGACCCTGACTCAACAAAGAGATTGTTAGCACAGGCAAACAACAATGCGCTTAACAATATGCTAATAGCCTTGATAAAGGATATGACCTGCAAACATCTGTTTCTGCCGCAGCTAAATAGTAATCAATTTTTCTCAGGATGAGATTAAAAATGCAGATATATTATATATTGTCATGTTTTGATTCTCTTCAAGTGTATAAGAGCCTCCCTTGACACTTCTTCCTACCATTGCTAGTAGTAAATATTGACTGAATCCCTTCCAAGTACAAAATGTAGGGAGAAGAAACATGACAAACTTAAAAAGGAAGCTTCCATGGCCTGCCCCAACTAGGTATATAGTATATACTTCTAACACTTGAAACAAGGAATATGTAATAAGTGACTTGCTCGCAATGTAAATCTCCTCTTCCCCCTATCATATTTTCTCCATTTCAAAAGTAACAAATGGTCAAACAAATTTGGTCATAAACATGCAGAAGGATTCATTGTTCTCACCTTAGTTATCACCAAAAGTGACAAATCCATTCTGTTCATTAACAAGTCAGAAATATTGTTCTTGACATACTGCACTACACCAGGTATGTCATGATCAATGAGTATTTTGTGAAGGCACTCTGAAACCAAGTTCTTCACCAGCATGCAATTGTCCCTTCACACTGTTTCAATGCTTGTTGATATGGAATATTTAAAAGATCAGGAATATTTAATAATTAAGAAGGCATCAAATAAATTATTTTTCTAAGATAATTTTGAGCCTTCACAAACACTAAAGCCTGTCTTTGAAACAAAAAGATCAGGTTTGTCACCTTTAGTATCCATTTTGTCATAAGCATCTGGCTTTGTCCACAACAACCCAACATATCTTTTCTTATTGATCAACAAGTATGGGTAGTATATTTTTTCAAATTCTAATTTAATAGGCTGGATAAAAGCATATGTTAAATAACACACTGATTAGATGCCAAAGATGCACCAAACAGATGCAGATAAGCCACAGAAAAGAATAATTGATCATCTTGTCCTGTGCATATTTACAAAGATCTCATGGAAGTGGAATGTCAAAAGAAGATTAGTTTTAAAAAGAAAGCTGATATTACAACATTCATCCCTACAAAAACATCATTAACAACTCTATAGGCTTCACGGATATTTAAAATTCTTGACACTGTACCTTTGTAAATGTACCACTAATATAATCTGAGGCTTCCCTCCCTAGCGTCATGGCCTCTTCTATATTTGGTACACCAAACTGTATCATAACTAAATCTGTATCTCCATATACAACCTAGATTCAAATATAAAAATATAATATCAAGCTTTACAGTAGAAATCTTGGTTAGGATCAGATCACCCATTATGATTTCAAGAACTTGGACTATCACCAATACAACAAGTGTACTTCCTGTCATTACTGATGTAGTTCAAAGGTTATAAATGCCTTTAATTGCTAAATAATAGCCTACCTCAGCATTGTATTGGTGACCACAAACTATTGTGAACCTTTCTTCAACTAGCCTCTTTGTATGCTCTATCATTTGACGGCCTGACAGGTGGAAAAAAAATGAGATGATTAATGATATGAAATTTTAAAACAATACGTAAAATCGATATTGTTTGATGGAACAGAGAATGTGTCAAAAGGTCAAACTAGACTTGTAATCAAAATATAATAAGAGGGCCTAAGCATATAATCTTAGTTGTACAAGTACACATGACTAATTAATGCAATTCAATAACTCGATCTTATTTGTACAAGATTGTCAATTACAATTCATACCCAAAACATTATGCCAGGACGAAGAAAATAATTACATGGATATAATTGATGCCCAAAAATAATCAATGTGAATGGCTGATACATGCATATATAGAATAAGAGAGGACTACAAGCATCTCTATCTTGTAAGTAAAAGAAGCACCAATAACATTACAACTAGGAAAAACAAGGGGAGAACCAAGGTGTCCATGGATTTAATGTTTTTTTTTCCATGGAAGAACTGTGAAATTACCATAGCTCATCACACTCGACGAAATCTCCGAATAGGACAATTGCCCAACAGTGGCACCAGTAAACCCATAAACTAAATTTGCACTGATCTGCAAGTGCATACAGTCAAAACTATTTTATGTGTTTCACCAGCATACCTAGTTTTACTTTTATTCCATGTCCAAGCCATAATTAATACAGACTTGACAAGGCTGTAATTACCTTCAAAGCCAATTGTTGGCCATCCAAGACAGCCTTTTCAAACGGATCTTTAGCCTCCTAAACAAGATTACAGGAAGTTAAAAACTGAGATGTTAAGTGGAAAAAATACAAGCATGTAACATGAACATAGGAAGCACTTAGTTCACCACCTTTAGGTCTGCCTTGGCTCTTTTCCTGGTAGCCAGTAACTCTTCTAGGATCTCTGGTAATATTCCCTAGGAAGCAGGAAAAAGAGCATTCAATTTAGCATCATCGAAAATGGTCAGCATATGATGGTTAAAAAGTAAATAATGAAATAAGTATCAGCATAGTGTTTGACATGCAAAGACATTAAGGTCTTATTATCCTTATTTACTTTTAATCCTTTCTAGTAGCATAGCTTCTGGTGCCTATGTTAGTGTTACAACGGTAAAACTGTGCATTATACAGCTGGGATGACTAGGACAGTGTATTGGGATCTCATCCACATAGCAATTTGACTGCTAAAGTCTACCATACATGTTAGGGAACCTATCTACTTTTTGTACATCGACGAATCAACCAAATCTGAATCTGAATCTACTGAAAACTTCAAAATATTTATCATAAAAGTAGCCTAGGGTTTATTGTCTATTATTCGAAACTTCTTCAGAATCTCAATTGCTTACTTACCCGTGTTCGAGGACCAGCTCACCACCTCCAAAACCAAGAAATAATACATGTCAACTTCACTTGCCAGTTTCTTATT
The DNA here is from genome assembly GCA_031772625.1 of Pinus tabuliformis. Classification (NCBI taxonomy): domain Eukaryota; kingdom Viridiplantae; phylum Streptophyta; class Pinopsida; order Pinales; family Pinaceae; genus Pinus; species Pinus tabuliformis. Next base: position 1,140,210,991 of record CM062819.1, on the reverse strand, counting down.
GCACCATGGGATAGAGTTTTTTAAACTAACTGTTAGGACCATGTAATCTACATACAACACAAATATAAGCATATCAAATTTATCATAATCAAACAAATAATAAAATTTAGGACCTGCAATGGTCTTAGTAATGCCCATAATCTGTAAGTACTCATAAATCCATGAGTACCAAACACAAGAGGCTACTTTAGCCCAGAAAGGGACTTCTTCAACTTGCACACATGGGTATCCCATCCTAACAAAGATATTATATTTGAACCCAAGCTGAAACAAAACCATGAATCACTCTTCTTGCCACCTGCATCTCTGGCCCTGTCAAAATCCACTAAAGCATGCAACAGCTCAAAGCACTGTGCCAGTGTGCCCTTTAAGTACCTCGCATACCTCAGACCATGGAGCATATTTGCAGCAAACTCAACTCAACCATATATTAGCAGCCAAGCTGGACAATAAATTGGTGTTTGAACCCCCCTTGTTTGTGAGACAAGGGATCTCATGCACACAGAAATTTGACTACTAAATTCTACCAGATATGTTAGGGAACCTATATACTTTTTGTACATTGACAAATCAACCAAATTTGAATCTTAATCTACTGATAAATTCAAAATATGTATCATAAAAGTAGCCTATGGTTTATTGTCCATTATCTAAAACTTCTTCAGAATCTCAATTGCTTACTTACCCCTATTCGAGGACCACCTCACCTCAACTCAGCCAAACCTCCAAGACTAAGAAATAACACATGAGGTGTATGTCCTTCATGTCAACTTCACTTGCCAGTTTCTTCTTGCACCATGGGATAGAATTTTTTTAACTAACTTTTAGGACCAGGTCATCTACATACAACACAAATATAAGCATATCAAATTGATCATAATCAAACAAATAATACAAGTTAGGACCTGCAACAGTATTAGTGATGCCCATAATATGTAAGTACTCATAAAAAAACAAAGTATCTTCAAATTTTTTTTGTTGCACACATAATTAGTTTATGTTTGGACCCTCACAACCTAGTGCGCTCCTTAGAAGCTAGAGCGATGCATGTTCAAGTTATTAAAATTTAACACATATCAATCCATTTTTTCCTCTTTTTGGGAGGCGCTACATTAATTGTGGGTGTGGAATGCTCATCACATTGAACACCCTCCTCATTATTTCTGTCTCCCATTCGCTGAAATTCAACAATGGTTTCCTGCCAAGGTTCAAGAATGACTATTGGATGATTTTGTGCAACAAGAAAATCATCATGTGCTTGTATCTCCTCCCCATGCTCACTCCCAAATGTTTCACCTGATTCCTATACACAACACACTTTAACTTGTTATAATAACATTAAAACCTCCAATTGATTTATTGCATTATTCATATAATATTGTAAACAACTAACCTCAGATCCATAACCAGTAATTATTTTTTCCCCTTGATTTATCATGTGTTGGTGAAGACCTTGGGAACCATGTAATACAACATATTTTAGGTCTTCCTCTGAAGCTTCCTTTTGAAACTGGTGAACCTACATTAACAAAGATAATCATATCTATAAGGTAAAATAACTAATAAGATACAATTAACTCAACGTGACCATGGTTACTTTGCCTAAAATAGAAAATATAATATATGGAAATATCACTTACCATACCACCACAAATACTATTATATCCACCAGAGCCTAATTTGTGAGATCCAATTTTTGACACCCTAGCTTGGGTTGCTTTTCTTGTATCTCGTAGGCATATCTTAGCTCCTCCTTGTGCAGATGGCGTATAGTTTGGATTTCTGAGGACTTTCCTCTTAAACTTTGCATCTTTCATAAGTTCATCCCACATCACTTGATCTATGATCCAAGTTGGACGTGGATACATCAAGTTTTTTGTCAACTTTGTCCTTAAATTGGACCTCTTTGAGTGCATGTATTTACTTGCAATCTGTAAAATAAGTTCCTTATCAAATCCAGGATTACCAAATTCTATTACTACATCTTTAAATAGTTCCTCTTTTTTGGCATTGGCTTGTTTCCTCCAATCCATTTGGATGGTATTTCCAAATAATTGTTCTGCACGACGAAAAATAAAGTGATAAAATTTCAGCCCTGTTTCATCCTTCAAGATTTCCTTCTGAAGTGAGCAAGATTGTAACTTCTTGCATTCCTTTTGTGGTCATCGATGATATTGTTGTAGTCTTGGGGATTGAGGAAGGTTCCCTTATAGATACATTAGGCACTGTTTCACTTACTTCTTGCATTTACAATGAAATTGTGGAACTATTAAGAACCCAACCAAAATATGAAACTATTTTTCATATCTAAAATAATGATCCTAAATGTAACAAATGAAATTATAAAAAAAAAAAAAAATTTTACATGTTGATCTCTTGCAGGAGCTACACTCTCCAACAATGACATTTCCCATAACTGAATTTGTTCAATTATTTCTTGTCTGATTTGAACATTTGTAGGAATATCTGGTAGGAGCCTTAACATTCTTGTTTGTGAGTCTATAAGTCTCCTCAAAGAAACTTGTTCTGGTCCTGGTGGGAGAATACTGACTAGACCCACATTTGATGTAGAGGGCATGTTATGGGGTTCTGGTCTAGGTGTAGATGGCATAACATGACCCTCTATACCAACATATTGTATACTTGTTGGAGTCACCCTAGAAACATCCTGCAAGGCACAAATATAATTAATAAGATGGAATAACAGATGAATAATGTTGAAATATGTAACTAGGTTCGGTCTTCATAATGACATATCTAATCACAATTCTATGTAATTTATGTAAAAAAAGGAAAAAGAAGATTATTTTTGTTATGACTGAGGCATGGGTTTCATTAACACATGAAGAAGCAAGTCCCGTTATCGAATGACAATATCTCAGAAGACTCATTAAAATAAGGTCATGAAGGTGGAAAATGATCAATGAAATGTATAGTAAAGTTGCAAATAATCATGGCAACCAAAATACTAATCAGTACAGATAGGTGTCCATGAGGTATGTATAATAATTTTCTTTTAAAGGGTCCATGATAAGATGTAGTAGGGTTGAATTTATGGGTTTATATTTTAAGAAATACCCTAGTATTTAGAAACCTTAATCTTAAGGTATTTGTTCCCTATGATTTGATTTCTAGGGCATGGGATAAACTCTAGAATGACATAAAGGGAAAAGAGTATGATCTAAGGTTTGAATTTAAGAAGCCCTAAAAAGGGCTCTTGATTCCATAAAAACCTAAAAAAGTAACTTGACATCATGTTTTGGAATAACATATTGCTTGGGTTACTTGTTAAAATAGTATTGTATGTACAAGAAGAAAAAAATGGATGGGGTGATCCATTTGAAGGCATGATGTAGCTCTTCGTAACACCTCATAAATCATTGAGTCGTTGTGCAAAAACTTTATTAAATATATGCCCTAGATTTCTCAACAAATAACATAATCAAACTCACATAAATAAATGGTTGAATCTTACGTCTTGCATAACATTAGATGTATGTGGGGGCATTAATGATCCCTGCATGCCAACATTGGTTGTATTGAAGGGCATAAATGAATCCTGCATGCCAACAAAATGCACGCTTAGTAAAAACACAAATATTAATAAATATGTACAGTGAAATAAGTTAACTAAATGCACAAAAATATTGATCAAGTTTTACCACTATCATTACCTTAGATGTTTTATAAGGTGTTATAGGGGATGGAATGACTTTAGCCATTGCCTGCATTCCAAAAACATAAATTAGCATAGTATAATAACGAATATAAGATACTTGAACATACAAAAGACAATATTCAAGCTTACCTCATGCATCATCATAGTAGCAACTTGCCCTCGTGCATTTGTTAACATTTCCATAAAAGTAGTGAATATCATTGAATCCCCCATAGTAGCATCGGTAACACGCATGGGTACATTCTTAAAAAACACATAATAACATAAAAAATAAGAAAACCTTGATCAAAAAACTGATAGGAAAATAGAATTGGTAACACCAAATATGTGTTGAGTGAGCATTAAAGATCTGTCCAACACTTTGAGGCAAGCTTATCAGAGTGTTCCAACAAGCATTTAACGTGTCACAAAAAAACTTTTGAAGTATCATTTTAAAGTTATTTCTAAAAAAAAATCCAACCTCTAACTAAATCAATAACATAAATAATACAAATACCAAAAGCAACATAAATACCTGGTCTGCCATTTTGTATAGATAATGTAATAGAAATCTGCGAAGAAAAGTTTGTGTACACTAGTTAGGATCATTACATAAATAAATTTTGAAATATATGACAATGTGTAAAACCATAAATTATTCTAAAATATTTTGGTTTAAACTTCTATGCATGTAATACTAATTTCATTGAGGAGTTCTCTGGATTATATTACAAAGGGTAATGCATTGTCTTAAATTGTTGTCGCATAATGCAAAGTAATCACTGTAGAATATCTCCTTGCTGCCTATAAACATTACTTCACTATCTCATTGCAACCACAATCAACTCCAAACCAGACCTTGCTTGCCTCAAAACCCCAGACCATACCTCAAGATGATTTACTGCCACATAAAAACCTTAGGGGTGATTCGTTGTCACAAACAATCCCTTATAGGTGGTTCACTGCCACAATTGATACCTCAGGGATGATCTGTTGTCATCAACAGTGCCTCAGAGGTATCTTTCTATCTCAGAATTGCTTCATAGACATATTGTTGCCATAGTGAAGCCTCAGATTTAATGTGCTGCTATAGATAATGCCTTAGAGATAGGCCAATGTCTCAGATAATGTCTAAGGGATGATTCGCTGCCCAGATAATGCCTCAAGATAGTTTGCTGCCACAGTTAGTGTCTGTTCAATCATTTATATAACAACATTCGGAAGTTGGATTAAAGTGAGATATTTGAGAAAATTAAATGAAATTCTGGTTGGTTGACTCTCTGCAATTATGGATTGAAACCAAAGAGGTTCCATATATGGTGCTAAAAAAGTAAACAGTGTTCCTAACAAACAAGCATCGTTTTGTATATAAAATATTTAAATAAATTATCACCAGTTTATATTAAACTGTGAAATCAACATTTGAAAAGCAATGCATATGAAGCACATTAAACATGCATGGAAACTACTAATCGGAGTCCAAAGAATTATTATGGTAGATGAAGCGATATGGTGTGCTGCCTTAGAAGAGCACCAATATGCAATAAAGAACCCTGAAATATGCTTGGAAAATGAAAAAACATTAAATAATGTAGAGCACTGGTGGCAGAGAGGGTATAAAAACTCAGAATTATGTTTAACCCTCCAATATAGTTAACCACACGTGGAATAAGTGAATTCAAATGAATGACAATGCAGTGAATGCCCATGAGCTCTGGTTTCATCAATTCATGAGTAAATGTTGGTGTGGGATTAAACCAAATAATGCCAATTTCATGCCTCATACTTCTCAAAGACCCAAGCTACAAATATCATGGATTGGTATTATACCTATGCGTAGATTTGTGCAGATTTGAGATGTTCAGAGGAGAATCAATCATATTTCCATAACACCCCTCTCGAACCTATTTCATGCTAACGAACTAGAGTCTAGTGCCAAACACATGATCACATATCCAAGCAAAAGATCATCCCAGTGCATCTCCTAGATGGTGGATATCAAGTGACTCAATCTGGCCATTTATTGCACAGAAGTTGAAATATATAACAATGAGCCAATGGGGCATGAATTTTCATAAAAGGATGACCTCATTTCTCAAAACACACCCAAAGGAACTAGGATTGTTACAATGTTGTATGTTGGGTTAGGGTGCAACACTATCATGTTATAAGACACAATTGCATATAAAAGGTTATACTCCATGGGATACATAAAGAAAAATCCTTTTCTTGTCTTAATTAGAAAGGAGACAGTTTTTCATTGACAAGAAAGAATTGTTATTTAGAAAGGAGGCATCATCCAATGAAGTTCGAGATGGTGAAGAATGCACCATACAATACATTTCAGCTACTTCTGTTCAGGAAAAAGTTTTCTTTTTTATTGGTTGGGGAGGGGGGAGATGGTGGGGGAGGGAACTTGCAGGTGTCTGTCAAGGTACCAACATCCTCACCTTGAACACCTAATACGCAGGTGTAGGTAAGTGAGGAACTATATTTCTAAGGAAAAACAGAATTTAAAGATTATAAGAAACACTCAAAAATACAAAATAATGAAGAGAATGAGTGAGGAAAATAAACCCAAGAAGATATGCATGTCTACAATACACAGACAAAACTCCTTAAAAGATGCTCTGTATTGCAGCCCTGGGTATTCATAATTTCGTATGAATACAATTTTTATCTCCAAAAATAGTCCTGTACACTTCTGTTTTCAAAGAGGGCTCAATATTGATGTAATAGCACCAAACAAATTCAAAGATAATAAATATCCATGTGAAGCTTGGGACCATAATTTATTTTCAATTCGTTGGATTTAAATCTAATCTCAATAATCTCATTAAAGAGAACTGCTTAATGATAAACCTATATCGAGTCCAGCAGCATAAAACTCAAACCCATAAATTTGTAATCCACTAGATGAAATTTTTGGTACTAAAACATCATTAAAGAAATTTCTTTATTAATAAGCTCGTCAGCTCTCTGGGCCTTGGGGTCATAACAACAGGCCAGACAAGGGTCGGGCAGCTATGTCAACAATGGACTGGCCAAACAATCAGGGAAAAAAAATAAATTTGGCAACTCGGCCAACACCCCTAGGGCCATATTGGACTGGCCAAACAATTAGGGAAAGAAAAGAAATTTGGCAACTAGGCCAACACTTCTAGGGCCATATCAAAGGTGATCTGTAATTACTAAGTAGACACATAAGCATTAGGGCCACAATGGAAAAATGACTCATTGAAAAGAACAATTATGAAGAATAATGGCTAATAAGTTTCCCATTTAGGGAGTTTGGGTTCAATTCTTTGCCAGATAACCACTAGGAAAAAGCATAATAATAAAGGAGGAAGAGATTTCAATCAAGACAAGATGCAGATTAGTGGAAGAGAGAAACCACCAGAGGAAATATGAGGAGGCTGCAGTTAGACCAGCATATATCCATCTCAACTCCAGATCCATCAAGCACAGAAAGGATCAAATCCTTCTAATACAAACCTTTTTGATAGTGAAAAAACTTGAGGAAAAGTTTGCATCTGGAAGGATTTGATCCTTCAACAGCACTTGATAGATCCAGAGTTGAGATATATCTACTCTTGGTTTATGTATATGGCTAAACCAAAGGTGGTGACCAAGGTTAAAGTATGGAGACTAAAAAAAGAAGTGGGGGAGTAGTGAGGAGTGGTGTGAAAATGAACCTTGAATCCTAAGATTTAGAGCTTAATGAAATGTTGCTACTAAGAAACTAGGATTTCACAAAAATAATTTAATGGTTATTGGGATGGAATTGTGTAAGGTTAGTTTTGAGAGTTGGGTGGATGAAAAATCACATGGATATGGAAAGTGCAAATGAGGTTGGAATGACCAGTCAAGGTGAGCTGAGCACAATTCATTGTTGGGTGGATGTTAAGGAGTACATGCAAATTATGGATTGACACAGGTTCAAGATATATAGTGAGAAAGGTCTCATAACTACATGGGTAAAAGAAAATAGATGGAGTTGATGGTGGTGATGCCTAGCGAAGAAGTTAACATGGAGAGTTGCAATGATTAACACACTAGAGTGTTTATTCCAAGTTGTAAAGCCTAGACACAAGTAGGACATATTCCTCAAGGTTTTTGAAAGACCTGTTATTGAAGCATGCATGTTTAAGTGTGGTAGCACATGGTGTCATCCCTCACATTCATAGAGAAGATGGAGTGTCAAGTTGTGGAATGAACCACTTAAATAGGTACAATAGCAGAAGGTGGATTTGTATGCTAATTTAAGCTTAATTTGTTGTAAGATCTATTATTGGAGTGTTGTGGATCATGGAGTTATGTATGGAAGTTATGGAATAGTCCACATGAATAGGTACGAGGGTGTCAAGAATATTATTATGTGAGCTTGAGGAGGGAATGTGAAATCTATAGATAATTGGAGCATATAAAAACTTGTTATCCATGTATTCAAGTGGTTAGTAATTTTTTTATATGAATATCAACAAAAATATTGAGACCATATTAACCTCCCTAAATGAAACTTAAATAGAAAAGTGTTAGGGTAGTTAAGCTAAATAATGATTAACCGTTTAATATTAGCTATTTATGAAATTTAAGTTCCAAAACCCATAATTATACCTCTAATATTTTAAACTAATATAACTTATTAAAATGCTCTACGACTTCATTATAATTATGAAAATTATGTGAATGCCCCATAGACTAACATAATAAAAATACATACAGAAAATTTTACTCACTGCTAATAATAAAAAGTATTGCCATTCTGCATGGATGACATATGAAAGCAACCACATATATTTTGTTTTTCTGTTATATCTATTATATCGTGTCCTTTTACACAACAATCTCGAGGATAATTTGTAATTGTTTCTATTATGTCGCTTTTTTTTCCTCTTTCATTACAAAACACTTAGTCCCATTAGAAATCCACCTACAATGTCAATCATATTAGGGAACGTATTCTAATTTTATATCCAATGACTCTCCCATCCATTTTTTTCTGAGCAATGATTTTATTGAACATTTAGGAATCAGGAATGTGTTTTGAATGGCGTGGAGAAAAAACATGATAAATGAATAAAATTTTCAAAATGTCTTAATTTTTAAGCAAAGCCCGGGATAGAGATAAACATTAACTTTTAATGGAGAGCTGCTAAAATTAGATCAAGCAAAGGCAGAAAGAAAATAGCATCCGAAGAGATAATGCTTTATCAAAGCAGGTTACAAAGTGATTTGATATATTGATCAACTGTAACAGAACTGATATCGCTAAAGTATTCGGTAAAGGATCCTTTAGATCAGATATACATTTTAGTACCCAGGTTACAGACAGTCGGAGTTTCCTCTACATAGAGGTAAAGTTCCAATGGGATTATCATGGTTCCCCACTCCCTTATTCGACAATATCTTGGCTTATGCAGTGACAACAGTTTCAATAGCTGCAGTTGCCCCTGTTGACTGTCGAACATTTATGGAGCTCTCTGCATCTTCTTCCCATATCTCAGGCAAAGCTTCTCTAATGTTGTGAATACTTTCGAGGGCAAAATCCGCACCTTCTGTATAGACTAGACTGCCCACCTATTGACAGTGAAATCTAATATTAATATTAGAGGAAGAGTAGACGACTTATATTTTGAGACATTATATTTAGAGATGGTGAAGAATGCACCATACAGTACATTTCAACTACTTCTGTTCAGGAAAAAGTTTTCTTCTTTTATTGGGGGGGGGGGGAGATGGTGGGGGAGGGAACCTGCAGGTGTCTGTCAAGGTACCAGCATCCTCACCTTGAACACCTAATACGCAGGCACAGGTAAGTGAGGAACTATATTTCTAAGGAAAAACAGAATTTAAAGATTATAAGAAACACTCAAAAATACCAAATAATGAAGAGAATGAGTGAGGAAAATAAACCCAAGAAGATATGCCTGTCTACAATACACAGACAAAATTCCTTAAAAGATGCTCTGTATTTCAGCCCTGGGTATTCATAATTTCATATGAATACAATTTTTATCTCCAAAAATTGTCCTGTACACTTCTGTTTTCAAAGAGGGCTCAATATTGATGTAATAGCACCAAACAAATTCAAAGATAATAAATATCCATGTGAAGCTTGGGACCATAAATTATTTTCAATTCATTGGATTTAAATCTAATCTCAGTAATCTCATTAAAGAGAACTGCTTTATGATAAACCTATATTGAGTCCAGCAGCGTAAAACTCAAGCCCATAAAAAAATTTTGGTACTAAAAATATCATTAAAGAAATTTCTTTATTAAGAAGCTCGTCAGCTCTTTGGGCCCTAGGGTCATAACAACAGGCCAGACAAGGGTTGGGCAGCTATGTCAACAATGGACTGGCCAAACAATCAAGGAAAGAAAAGAAATTTGGCAACTCGGCCAACACTCCTAGGGCCATATTGGACTGGCCAAACAATCAGGGAAAGAAAAGAAATTTGGCAACTAGGCCAACACTCCTAGGGCCATATCAAAGGTGATCTATAATTACGAAGTAGCCACATAGGCATTGGGGCCACAATGGAAAAATGACTCATTGGAAAAAACAATTATGAAGAATAATGGCTAAGAAGTTTCCCATTTAGGGAGTTTGGGCTCAATTCTTTGCCAGATAACCACTGGGAAAAAGCATAGAGATAAAGGAGGAAGAGATTTCAATCAAGACAAGATGCAGATTAGTGGAAGAGAGAAACCACCAGAGGAAAGACGAGGAGGCTGCAGTTAGACCAGCATAGATCCATCTCAACTCCAGATCCATCAAGCACAGAAAGGATCAAATCCTTCTAATACAAACCTTTTTTATAGTGAAAAAACTTGAGGAAAAGTTTGCATCTGGAAGGATTTGATCCTTCAACAGCACTTGATAGATCCAGAGTTGAGATATATCTACTCTTGGTTTATGTATATGCATGTGTGTGTGAACTGATAATTTTTTATTTAAATTAAATAAAGGTAAACAAAAATAAAATAAAAGAATTGGCCATGTAAGCTGAGTGAAAATCTCCCCATTAACTCATCCATCGAGTCTTTCTACCCAGTGGAGGATTTTCTCTAGTTATCAATTTTCTTTGTATTAATAATAGTGTGGAATATTGTGTCTTCCATTGCTCAATATTTTCATTTTCGTAGCAGAAGTTTGATTGTTTATTTCAATTAGTATGAAAGCATGTTCACCATCAATTCCCAATATCTTTAAGGAATATATAGATTTCCAAACAATTGTATTAATCCCCACTATGTTTAAGTTACTTAAAATGAACTGCAAATAGTAACAATTCTGCCCTGTTATGGGCATTCTGATAATGTTGGTTTTGGAAACTGGCTTCTGTTACAACCATTAAATTGACAATACCTAATCATGCTGTTAGTATGCCCTATTTTGGACGTTTTTACAATCTGGGTTAGCTGTTTGGCTTTCCTATTATGTTCTCAGTACATATGGGTATTTCCAAAATAGGCTCACTGCTGATTTCAAACTAAGTGTTAATCTTGCTAGAGTTAAAACAACAATATTTTTCTCTCCCATACTCATCAATTTGGTATCTCGAAAATCCCATCTCACTTGTTAATAATGAAACTCACGAGTATGGGTTTAATAATTCAGATGCAATTGAAAGATATCAAGATCATGTAGTTGAAAAAGAAGAGCAAATTGAACAGGTTTACAAAAGTGAAACTCATGATGATGAAGAACAAAAATCAAATAAGAATTATAACAGTAGCCAAAATGATGGTTGTCCCATGTTGTCTAATGCAGTTTCTTTGAAATTTGGAGATCATCAACTGATTCATTCATCATACGATGAACCTCAAGAAGCTTATGAGAATATTTGAGTTTCAGAAGTTGGTCTGCAACCTCATAACTTAGCTAATGAGGATGAAGTTCATGAAGACAAATTTCATTATTCAGAGTCCAGACAATGGCAAACAGTTTTATGGCCTTGATGAGTTGCATGGTTCGAAAGTGGACAGTGTCTCTAGTATGTATGAGCCAATGCCTAGTGTTTCCCAACATTCAGGTGAGTCATCTCATTACAAGGTTGATTGGATTCATGTCTACACACAAATAGAGAGTGATACTTCAAAGCAGAAATTAAGTTGTTCATGTAATTATAAAGAAACAGAACCAGACGCGGCTCAGGAAATTGTTGATTCTTCAAATAGTTTTGAATGCAGTATTGATGTGTTCACTAGTTCGGGAATGCCTTGACTCTGTTCTAGTTCCCCTAGTATTAATATTAATGATGTGTTCCCTTTGCTATAATGATTTCGATACTCCATTAAATAAGCCCAACCTTACCGACAGTAATGATGTGTTCCTTGTTCAACTATGGATGAATTTGTTCTTGAAAAAGCAATCACAGCTGAGGAGACTGTTGAAAATAATCCCAATTCCTACAGCTATACCAATGAATACAGCTATGCAAGGAAAATAATACCAATGCCAACATCTTTGCAAGGGAAATAAATCAAATTGAAAGGAAAATACCTGCGGAAAATAAACCCTTTGATGTCTTCCTTGAAACTTCTAGCTCAGCTTCAAGTTCATTTGCAAAATAACAGTGAAAGCCCGAGCATATAAAAACTAAAACAATTTAGTGCCAAAAAGATTTTCGGGCTCTACACCAAAAAAGTTTCGGTGGTTTCAGCAGTCTTGGTTCCATTTTAAGATGGCCTAGCTCGTTGTTTCCTGCTATTTCCTACCCATGTCTCCCACTTTTCATAGGAATGAGGGTCTCAATATCTATCTCCTGCCACCCACGAATAAATGAGTATGTACTCTGTTGCCGTTGGGCCTCATGCCCTTAATGCCCATCACAGAAACCCTATTCTTGTGGCTTTAATAGATAAATTACTTAACACAAACGCATTCTTGGCAACAAGACTGCGATTTCATAACCAAAACCAAAAGTCTGAAAATGAGGAATTATTCCTCTGAGTTCGGCCCAGCCCCTCTGAGTTATTATAACAAAACTATCAGCCTTAGGCCAGAGAAACCTTTTAAAAGTACATTACAGGGATAGTATTCTGTCCAGTTCACGAATGAAGGATGTTAACTAATATCCCTAGCCTAGTTCGACAAACACATACCCGGTAGTGGGCGCTAAGAAACTGGTAGACCCAACCACAATTCGGCATGACTCTGAGGACCCACACCATAGCCAACCAGGGCTGCACATTCAAGTAGAAAACAAGATGAGTATGTGATGAAAAAACAAGAGAAAAGCTATAAAACTCAGAAACTATTTAAGTTTAACACCTAAAACGAATATGCGCTTACCTAAAGAGACTATCCAAGTTGGAAACCCTTTCTAAAAACAGAGACTGTGTCTCAGCGCACATCGTGTTATACCACTGAAAAGAACCAATTTCGAAGGCAACCAGAAGTGGGCAGCTTGATCAAAGGCAAACTGTGGCAAGGTAAAGCAATGGGTAGAGAAGAATAACAGAGAAAGACAGAAGTGAACCATTTGAGGACTCGACGGACTAACACTCACGGCGGCTCAACAACCCTGGGAGATCACCTCAAGACACACAATGTACCAGGATCTAACACCACGACCGTTGGATTTGGAAGAGGCATCTGCACCATAGAACCGATGCATATTCCCACGGAAGGATTCCAACTGGAGGCTCCTTGGCAGTCGAACCATGCATAACCCTAGGCATACGACAACCAGGGTATTAATGTAAGGTTGAAAGGAGGCGGTATGGCCATAATTGCCATAGCACTTAAACATTTATGGAAGGTTAATAAAATATCAGGTTATATGTTAAATCACACCAATAAACGTGAAGTTGCCAGCCGGATTATGGAACTTACAGTCATGTATAATGGTAAATTATATATGTGCTGAAAAACCATAGTCCAACATTTCATTGCAATTTAAATTAACGAATTACGCCATGTTCTTTTGAAAGTGAATAACCATAATGCTATTGGTAATTCATGGATTATTATTAATATAGACAAATTTTATTTTACTATAAGTTACCTTATTAGTTAGATGTTTGACATTAATACTTTTGTTGTTTTTATTGTACCATTAAAAATAACAAAACTATGATTGAAATTACACTAATTTTATATATTTATATATTCTCTATCTATTTTACTATTTACACTCAATTTAATAATAATAATTAATAATTAGCACATATTTAACTTTATATATTTAGTTTATTTTCACTTATCTTAATACTTAATATATTCTAATTTAAATCTTTTATGTTAAATTTATTAATAACAAACATATATTTAACTTAATTTGATTTCTTATAGGTTTAAGAATATTAAATTCCATAAGAATTTTAAAATGTTATGTTATTTTACATAGGTTAAGGTTCTATAAAAATAAGGTTTGAAGTTGATTTTTTGAATTGACTTATTATTGATCTACTTGTTGTACTATAGGTAGTGTATCTATTTTATAGTAAGTAATCATTGTACTATAGGTAGTGTCTAATAGTTTTTAAGGAGCATTCATCAAAACAAAGAAATCTAATGAACCATAATAAATATCATATTTATTGAAGGGATTTTATCATCATAAATTACCAAAATGTAATTTGAGTGACTAATAAAATTCTACTATTACAAATAGATAAAAAAATTCATTCCACATTCATATACACTTCAAGGTGGAATGTGCTATTCTTTAGTAATTACACCTTACTATCTTGACATCTTTGCTTATGTAATGACTATCAATCCTTCACTCTTTAGTTGATTATTGTGATTTATTGTAATTGTTTTGCATGTAGGTAAATTATTTAAATAGAAATGCCTCCAAAAAGGAAGGGTCAATCAACTAAATTTTTTTCATGTATATTTTAAAACATCAAAGACTTATAATGTTAAAGATATTCCATATATACCTCATTTGAATGATGATGCTAATGAAGATATGAATGAAGAGTATTTTGTTAATATAGAAATTCTTGGCAATAAAAAGGAAGGACACGATGGTGGATCTAGTAGTTCGAGGAGGAAGGCCTTCTCAAAACGTGAATTCCGAGAAGAGTGGATGATAAAACATCCTTGGGTGTATAGTATCAATGTTGAATATCACAAGACTCATATGAAGTGTAAAATTTATGAGAAATACAAGGCTCAAGGTCCATGGGGTATTGGAGATGGATTTAATACGATTCAATATGATGTTGTGAGAACTCATGTAAAATCCATTATTCATCAAACATCAACTCAGAGAAATTTGTATGACACTGAAAGGTTTGAAAATCCCATTAAAGAACACATAGTGGCTATAAGTGAGGCTAATAAGGAAATGGTCAGAACTACCATTTAGTTAGCATATTTTATTGCAAAAAAAGATATTTCAACTTTTACTTATGAAGATCTTTGTCATATTCAAATGCATCTACAGACGCCTAATATGCCTTCTCGCGTGGAGTATTCTTCCTACATAAATAGAAAATAAGCTACTAAATTTATTCACTCTATATCAAATTATCTTGAAGAGGTGCAAACTAGAAAAGTGTTAGAAAATCCCTTTTTCTCTATAATGTTAGATGAAAGTATAGACAATGGTTTGGAACAACACCTTGTTGTGTATTCTACATATCTAGATTTAAAAGGTTTGGGCCCTCCAGTCACACAATTTATGAAAATGATTATTGTTCCTAGTGGAAAAGGAAAGACTATATATGATACCATCGTTAATTTAAAGGAAACAAGGTAGTTGGAAAATGAGAAACTAATAGCGGTTTCAACTGATGGTGCTTCATCTATGGTTGGATGTGAAAATGGATTTGTCACACTGCTAAATAATGATTTAGCAAATTTGATTGGCACTCATTGCATTTCACATATTGAAGCACTTGTAGCATCATATGCTTTAAAAAAGATACTTGAGTATTTGTCTGTTGAGAAAATAACAAACAAGGTATACTCATGGTTGGAAATTTAGCAAAGAGAAATAATAAGTTCATTTCCTTATTAGAGATAATGGAATTAGAATCCTTGCAGGTTCTTCAAATCCATGGGATTCTATGGCTCTCTATTTTGAGCGTGTGGAAGAGAGAAAGAAAGAATTCATTGTATCATAAGGCAAGGATTTTTTTAATTCAAATTTGTTTAAAAATGCTTGCTGATGTTTTGAAGGAGTTGAATAATCTAAATGAAAAATTTCCAGAAGATAATGTGGATGTCACATTTCTTGGAATAGCTATTAACCATGCACTAAATACTCTTAAAAGATATTTTTGTATACTAAATTATTTTGTAGAAGGTGTTTTACATCTTACTAAATTTTTGAAAGACTCCAAAGATGGTTTCCTTGAAAATGTTGACAAAGAGGGGAATACCCATAGACATGATTTTTTGTATATTTCAATCCATGATGAACAATTGTGACAACCAATGGTAGCTTGCATTGAGGGCTCCCTTCAGAGTTGCATACAACTTACAAGAAATTATGTCCAAGCATTGATTGAGAGTTTCGATTCAAGATTTCCAGATCTTCATCTTTTTAATCCAACAAGTTTGTTTAGTCCTTGTCATTACCCGTCAGATATTTATGTCAGAGAAAATATTGTAAAGCATTGGCTTGAAATACTTTTTTCACATTTGCAACATAAAACATGTAATGAAGGTGAAAATGTACTAATGTTTGATATTACAACTTGTAAAACAGAATTATATCAATTTATTGACGTGGTTTATTTGAATAGAGAAGGATTAAAGTATTTTCTCAAACAAAGATTGGCACTTTAGGTATCCAAATATGCTAAAATTATGGCAAGCAATGCTCGTCATACCAATGAGCACCGTCGCATGTGAATGAGGGTTCTCTAAGAAAAATATGATCAAAGATATAAGGATAATAAGACTATCAATTAACACACTTGATGCATTGATACATATATCATTAATAGGTCCTAACACGACAGAGGTGAAATGGGAACAAATTTATGAGATTTAGCAAGTTGCAAAGGAAAGAAGGCTTTTTGACATGTGAGGATTATTAAGTTATATGTTTTTTTACTTTGCACAAAGTTTATGTATATATATATGACTTTTGTTGTCCTTTACTATATGTATATTTTTTATATGAAATTTTAATATTCTTTGTGTATTGCTGGAAGGTGGAATACATTCATGAATAATTACATGGATGATGGCTACTATAAGAAGAAATTGAAGATATCATTTGAAAGTTTTTTCATGTGCTATTGTTATTGGTTGATGACACATGAAAAATGCCATCAAGTTTGAAAAATGTCCACATCTTACCAACCTTTTAAAAAACGTAGTAAAAGATGTGATGCATTTGGATTGAATCGTTTTGGTACTATGGCATAGCTTTTCTCCCTTTATGCTTCTCAAGATGCATTTAAATATGAGGAGATTCTTTTTCACAAATATTCAATTCCCCTCTTTCTTTGGCTTTAATGCATACCTTTCATGCAACTAGAGGCATTTCATTGCTTTCATTATCATTGGAGCAATAGAATTTAGAAACTTGTAAGTTGTGACATTATTTTGGTGTAACTGGATTTTTTAGTAAACCATCATTTAGAATAGTATGTATATGTATCAATTAATAATTTATTTCCTAATTCCTTTCTCTTATTGGATGGATTTGAAAGCTAAACGTTGGTGGCATGCTATTTTTCCTTCTTAGGGTGTCATATATTTATATTTTGTATCAAATATTATATTAGATAATGTCAAAAATTATCTTTGAATTTTCATGGAACTTAGTATTATTATGAATCTAAATATTTAGGTGACATAATATAATTTTTTGGTTTTAAATGATGATTTAAAGATATGCAATGGATAACCATCAAGTATTTTACCTATGACTAATTATATACTTTCAATAAGAAAATGCATTCTTCTATGCTGAGTTCACTGACATTTATACTTCTCGGATTCTTAACTGAGATGATCTCAAGGGCAAGACTCCTTGCCTTGGTGCAAAGGTTTCTAACAGTCAAGTCCTTATCCTTAAAAACCTTTCGTGCCAGCCAAATATTCCATAGCATATTGTGGGGAAGAATGTCCCAGACTCTCTTCACTGTGTTATTTTTCCTATGATGCCAGGGGTAGTTTTTTTTTCCATTTGTAAAGAATTTCTCCTATGGTGTTTTGGGTGTTCCATGGGATTTGATTGTTATGAGACAAGTTCCTCCAGCAATTGATGGCAAAAGGGCATTCAATAAAGAGATGATGCATTGATTCTTCAGCAGCTAAGTAGTTAGGACAACGAGAGGGGCCATTAATTCCCCTCTTTTGCAAATTTTCGGCCGTGAGGGTTTTCCCTTTGAGGAGGGTCCAGAGAAAAAACTTGATTTTTGGAATTGCCTCGGATTTCCAAACCACCTTCCAGTGGTGCCAACTTGGCATGGGGTAGCTGATGTTGCAAATATAATGGTGAGCATCTTGGATGGTGTAAGAGGATCCGGATGGGTCCCAACGAAACACATCAAGATCATTCTTTTTGACAGGGGCTATACTGTGCAAAAGGGATTGAAGGACAAAAAGACTTGCGTTAAGACTATTGGGTATGGCTGGGAAGGCCCAACCTGACCAAAGAAGGGTGTGAGGATCCCATTGGGAGATCTGGTCCAGGTAATGAATGCCTATTCTTTCAAAAAAGGAAAGGATAGGGTGGACTCCCCCATGTCTGTTTATTGGTTGTTGACCCATGATTCTGTCTGCTCCAATATTGATGCTTGCACCTCCCTTGGGGATTTTTGAAGTATTTTGAGCAATTAGTGGAATCTCTCTTGCATAATCGCCAAATTTTGGAGGATTCTCTATTGCGAATATGTCTATCAAGAAGCTGTTGTCTAGGAAAATTGAGGTATTTAATTTCCAAAGCTTTTTTCCACCATGCTGGGAGTCCAGTAATGAGTCTCCAAAAAATTTTGCCTCCAAAGGCTAAATTGAGAAATTTAGGAGATCTAATTCCAATACCTCCTCGGTCTTGGATCTGGATCAATCAAGTTGAATTTCTTTTTATCATTTTTCCCCCTCTACCATAGGAATTGGCAAAGGATGATTTCCATTTTGTTGTGGAAGGAGGCTGGAGCTTGAAGAAGAGAAAAATGATATAGGGGGAGAGAAGATATACCTGACTTAAGAAGAGTGAGGAGACCAGCTGGGTTGAGCCAAATAGATCCCCACTGCTACACTTTTCTTTTCATTTTGTCGACTACTGTGTCCCAGACTTCTGCTCTCAAAGTTCCAACACTTACAGGCATGCCCAAGTAAGAGAAGTGAGTCCAATCATACTTGCATGTGACTCCAAAGATGATGGCGATATTGTGAAGCACCTGTACTGTTGTGTTCTAGCCATGTATGTAGCTTTTCAAATTATTTACCATTCCGCCAGAGTAGCTCATGTATTTGTCAAGGAGAGATTTGAAGCGCTTGGCTATTGTGGTGGAGGCCCCTCCAATCAGTAGGGTGTCATCGGCAAATTGTGAATGATTTATGTTCTTTACCCCATCCCCAAATTTATTCCTGTGATTAAGCCAACCCTTCGGCTGAAGTCCAACGCTCTGCTGAAGGATTCAGCCATTAGAATGAAGAGATAAGGTGAGAGGGGGCAACCTTGTCAGAGGCCTCTGGAGCATTGAAAAACTTCTCCAGGTCTGCCATTTACAAGAGGGAGATCCATGGCCCCGAAATGTAGGCTTGAATGAGGTTGAGAAAGCGGTCATCAAATCCCATCTTCTTCAAAGCTGCCAAGAGGAAGGAGTGTCTCACTCTGTCAAATTCATTGGCCAGATCAAGCTTGAGGATAAACCCTTTCTCATTTCTTGTTTGACTCGAATGGATGGCTTCTTGCACAAGTAAAATGGAATCAGTTATTTGTCTGTTGGCTAAGAATCCCCCTTGATTTTCAGAAATGAGAGAAGGGAGCAAAGGCTTTAGGTGGGTAGCAATGATTTTTGTCAAGATTTTATAGGAGGAGTTACAGAGTGATATGGGCCTGAAACGAGCAAAGGAAGATGGCTTGTTTTCTTTGGGGATGAGTGCTAGATGAGTAGCATTGGTATATCCTCCTATTTTTCCTTTTTGTTGGATCCAATTGAGCATTTTTGTCAAGTCCTTTTTAATAATTCCCCAGAATGCTTGATAAAAGTAGATGGGAAAGCCATCTGGTCCCGGGGCTTTATCAGGTTGAAGAGTCCAGATTGATCTCCTAATTTCCTCCTCATCTATCTCCTTGCTTAAAATGTCATTCATTTCCCTGCTTATCCCTGTTGGGAGATGCTGCAATAAATCTGTATAATCCTCTGCTTCCTTTGTTTCAGTTAGTAGGTCCCGATAGTGATCTGTAGCAGCTCTCCAAATGGCTTCCTGAGTGCTTTGTTTATCACCTTCTGCATCTAGGATGGAGCTAACATTATTCCTTATCTTTCTGGCTATCGTTTTCTTGTGAAAAAAAACTGAGCTCTTGTCACCCCCTTGTAACCATAATTGTCTCGACTTGAGCCTCCATTTTGTTTCCTCTTCTCTGTTAACTCGATATAGCTGTAAGTAGAGTTCATTTTCCTGCTGTTTGTTCTCTTGGGAAAGGCCATTATCCTCTATTTCTCTTTGGATACTATCCAGATTGTTCTTAATTTCTTTTTTTACTTTCTATAGTGTTGATACTTTGTTTTAGCCCATTCTTTGATGGCTTTTTTTGTTTTCCATAGTTTTGTTTCCCAAATGAAACTAGGAGAGCCTTCGACGTGTTGGATCCAAGAGCTGTAAACAATTCCTGCAACTGCTGGTATATCATTCCAGAGAGAACTGTATCTGAATGGAATGGGCCCAAGTGGCCTATGATTTTCCAGCATTAGAGTTATTGGGAAGTGATCGGAGGCAAAGCACGTTAGAATGTTAGCATATCCAACAGAGAAAGCAGAGAGAAATGTAATATTGATGAGAATTTTGTCCAACCACTCCATGATGTTACAAGCACCCATCCTGTGGTTATTCCAAGTGTATCTACGGTTTTTTGGAGGGACACCCATAAGATCATGCTCCTACATGATATTTTCCAACTGTATTCTATATGGATCAGGCATAAAACTGCCTCCCCTTTTCTCATTGGCGTGGAGCATTAAATTAAAGTCAACTCCTAGAATAATGTTAGTGTTCTCTTCTGCATCCAAACTGTCTTTTAGATCATGCCAACAACTATCCTTATCTCTGCAGTGATTTGGCACATAGATGTTGTAGATGATAATGGCTTGTTGATCTGCTTTATTTTCCAGGGTTGTTTTGATCTAGTGTTGATTTATTGTTTCCAAAATATAGTTCCATATACCTTGATTCCAAATTGTTGCTATTCCTCCTAAGGCTCCTCTTGCCTCTCTAATGCTTCCTTTATACTGTCTCTGCTTCTTAATGACTTTATTCATTTCCTTGGGGTTTCATTTTGTTTCTTGTAACATAATAATTCCTGGCTTCTCAGAAATGATAAGATCCCTTAGGGCTGCTACCTTAGAGGGGTGCCCAAGTCCCCCGATGTTCCAAGATAATATTTTCATCATTGGATATGCGATATGCGGGGAGGTGCTCGCCCCCCTTGGTCCTTATTGATTGCTTTTTTGTCATGCTGCCCTAGGATATAAGTTTCTATAGGTGTCTGCATTCCCATTGCTATGTCCTTTTGTGCATTCTCATCCCTGTGCTGCTTAGCAGATTTCCTGCCTAGGCTAGGTTTCTTGGAGGTTTCACTAGAACCCCCATGATCTTTAGATGAGCTTCTGGTGATTCTCTTGAGGGGAGGATCAAGAAGAGGCTGAGAGGAAATAGTAAGAGGCAATGAGGATTCGATAGTGTCTTGGCGTTGGCTTTCAGGGAGAGGGGGCTCCTGGGGATCAGGAGGAGAGTGGGGGGATGATGGGTCTTCTTCCTCCAAAGATTTGAAGGGGTTTGATGTAGAGGGTAATGGCTGAGTCAAGATGGTGGGGGGAGGAGAAGGATGCAGCTTGGATTTCTAGGGGAGGCTTTGGTTTTGGGCCAAACTGTTTGGGGTTTGCTTTATTTTTTTTACTTGTTCCCATGTGTCTTCACTGACTTCAACATTTTCATTCATTTCATTTTCTTTTAGTTTACTACGCCTATTAGAAAAATGACCATATTCATGGCATACCTTACATTTGAACAGGATTTGTTCGTAGTCCAACTGCTGAATATGGGTACATTGGTCCACTTTGATCTTGACTTCTTCTGGAAGGCCCTTTCCTAAGTCGACTTCAACACAGATCCTTGCACATGCGTGCATGTTTTCCTTTGGTTCGCATCTGTCGATGTATTTTCCGACAATGTTCCCAATGGCTTTGACCAATTCATCTCCCCAGCAATGAAGAGGGAGATGGGGCAAGTGAACCCAAACTGGACTGCATTAGGTATATCCATTTCTGGGTCGAAGTCAGGGGACCATCTGTTCAGATAGAGACCTCTCGAATCCATGAAGTAGGGACCATTTCTGAAGATGAGATTCCAGTCTTCTTTGGTTTCAAAGAGGAATGTGTAGTAACCCCTTCCACAGAATCTTATTGTGGTTTTCCTTCGATATTCACATTCCAGTTATGCTCCACCCATTTTTGTAAAGCTCTAGGAGAGGGCCACAGGCTAGTAAATTGTACAGCCAGACCTCTCTCTGCTAGAGAGATTGCTGCCTTCCTTGGGAGACTAGGGGGAAGGGAGATTTCTGGGATGTCAGCCAGTTTCTTGACGAACTTTGAAGCTGTGGGTTTGTTTCGGATGGTAGCATTTTCAGAAATGAGAGAGGCGAAGATCTCAGCTTGGTCTTCATTGTCTTGCATCTGGGAGGGGTCGATCCCAGCCATGGAAAGGCTAGAAGGGAGCCAGTCGTAGCACTGGCCAGAGGAGGAGGGTAGAGCCCAACTGTAGGGGTGCCGAGGGGAAGACTGGAGGCCCAACAGCAGGGACTTCTAGGCGGGAGGCCTGCAGAGGGCCGCAGGAGGCGAGGTTGCAGGGTGCGGGAGCTCCAGTTCAAAATCTCGCACGTGATCAAAAGGTCAACATTGGAGCTTGTACATTTTTGCACCTTCTGGTGGTGTGAAATTTCTCCATTCTTTGTAATCAGGTTATGAAAATCAGAGGATTCAGCAAAAAGGCTTCAAAGCGAAAGGGCCTGCGAACATTTTCTCCCAGTCTTTGCCAGTGAAGCCTAATAGGCCAATGGTCCAAGCCAGAGAGTGGCAATATAGAGGCCAAGAGATCCCCACCAAGATGTATTGCATTATCAGAGATCAGGAATCTATCTAGCCAAGATTCAATTTGGTGGGCATCTGCATGCTTGTTGTTCCAAGTATAAACGCCATTGTTGAATTCCATATCTATAAGCCTGTTGTTATGAATGTAGTTTATGAAGCGCATGCTTTCACAGTCTAGCTTGATCTGTCCTCCTCTTTTTTCCTCCAATCTTGTAATCATGTTGAAGTCCCCTCCTGTGATCCAAAGTGGGTGGGATCTTTCTGAGTTGATCTGAGTTAGGGTGTTCAGTGTGTCTACTTTGTTTGTTGCCTCCTAGGGAAGTAGACATTAGTTAAGTGTCCATGAACATTTGTCCCTGTTAAATGAAACTTGGCCTGAATAAAGTGCTTATTAGCATGTATGTTGGTAAGTGTTATAGCTCTATCATCCCAAACGATGGCTAGCCCTCCTGAGGCTCCCATGGCTTCCACTGCCACTTCTTTGCTTCCTGGCCATGCTTTGGCAAGGATCTAATCCAACGTTGTGGAATTACACTTGGTCTCCTGCAAGAAGAGACTTTGAGGCTTTTCCTGTTGTAGCATGTTCTTTATTAATCGTCCCTTCCCTGAGCTGTTGATCCCTCTGATGTTCCATGAGATGAGCTTCATGATTCATGATTGGGAAGGGGATTATAGTATTTGGTGAGCTTGGAGTATCTTCTAGATTCCACCAGCATCTCCCTTATGCGGATGGTTCTCTGAAGATCGGTTTTACATTCTCGTTTCTTGTTGTTTTTGAAGATATTTCTTCCATCCCACTAACTACCAGTTTGGGCACCTAATGATCTTTGCTTATGTGCTCTTAAGAGAATTACTTCTAAGTTCTCTAGTTGTCACTCAGGAATTTTGTCATATTCCTTTTTCTTACAAGCCTGTTCAAGTCCCAGTATGTCTAGATCTCCAATGTCGAAGCTCTCCGGTTCCTCTTCCATGTGATGTACTATTTCCTGCTCTGCCTCGGTAGCATCTACAATCGTGAACTGGATTTGAGTGCTATCTACCTCCATACCTTGAGTAGTCCTTTTCTGCATGTTACTGGGAAAGGGCGTTTTGGTGTTCGCGGGTTGCTTAGAAGTGAGGGCTTTCTTTGAGTTTGATGGAGCAGAATGGGCGGAAGTCTTAGGAATGGCTTCAGGTTGTTTCTAATTATCTAAAATATGAACCTTCGGCTGGAGTAGGATTTCAAATTTGTTGCTTGTTGAAGGCAAGGAGGTGCTGGTGATGGTTTTTTGACTGAGGTAGAGGGATTTTTATGGGTCTTTTTGCGATTGGGAACTTTTGTGAACCCATCCGGGTCGGATTTGTCCATTGAAGGGGTGGTCGTGGATTTCATATTGGAGGGATAGTATCAGAATAAATGGCCCAGGGTGTGGCATTTTCGACAGCGGAATGGTACATGCTCGTAATCTATTATTTGTAACCATTCATAATCATCATGGTAGAGGCTTATCGCATCCGAGAGAGCTTTACTGAGGTGCATGTATACACAGATCCGCGCATAGGAGGTGTATCGCTTCAGCTTTATCTCCTCTGCCACTTTGATGAATTCACCTAAACCATTCCCAATGTCTCACAAAGAGTCTTCGTCCCAATACTCCAGAGGGAGAGAATAAAGGCGCAACCACACTGGGGTCCAGCTCAGATCTTCTTTGTCCGGGTTAAAGCGTTCGATCCATCCTCTTAGGTACAACCCTGCTGCGTTGAGGAAATATGGTCCTCCATCCAATACCCTATTTCGGTCCTCCAGACAATTGAAAATGGAAGTAAAGAAGCCCTTAGGCCCTAACTACAGTGTTATATTCCCTTTTGGCTTCCATTTGGCTGCGATCCAGTCATGCAAAGCTTTCTCCATTGGCCAAAGGCCTATGAACTTTTGTATCAAAGCATGATCCCTCATAAACTGGATCTGAGTGTTGATGCACTGACTTGGGAACTCGATTTTGGGTCTGTCAACTGCTACCAGCTTGCAGGTGTTTGGCATCACTTGCGGTTCTTCATTTGTGTTGTTATTCATTGGCGTATTTTCATTCTCTGTTGATGTATATTTTGGATGGTCCATCCTAACATTTTCAGTTTGTCGCAGGCCGTTTTTTGTATCAGCGGGGGGAGGCATCATGTCCTCCCCCTGAGGGGATTCCATTGCATGATAGTTGTTCCTTATTGTGTTGTAGCTGCCTTATGGCTGAAGGTTAATGGCAGAACGACGTAGTTTGTGAAGGTCTGCCAGTTGCAGAGCAGCATCAAACCCTAAGTGCTCCGCTCTCCATTTTTTTTTTTGACATAAACGGTTAGTTTTTATTTAAAATTTAGAAAATCAACTGTCGAGGACTTTAACACTGAAACCCTGTATTTCCTTGTTACAGTCGGTGGGGAAAGAAGATTTTTCTTTTGAATAGTCCGCTGAATGAGTTACACTGTGAATGCAGATAGAGGCTTGAAAAAGAACTTGATTTGGTTTCAGAATGGTGCCTTGAAATTTCGCTGATTTTTCTTTCAGTGACGTAGCTCTGCTTCCTAGATTGCAGAGAGGAGATCCAATGCACTGAAGTGTCGGATCATCCCAAGAATCACTGCGTTTTCTTTTTGAAATGTCTAGAGGAGTGTTATATAGTGTTCAAGAATGCCAAGAGCGGTAAATTGGCCTTGAAGAGGCCCTCGTGAACTCGTCAGCACCTACCCAGATGCAGCAGTGATTTCCAACGACGAATAGAGATCGAAAATGCCATGGTTGCCTTCTGAATTTTCCCTTGTGGATGAGTCTACATTTCCTAACAGCATCTAGCTCAAAACGGTTCGGTCTCGAAGTTTGGAGAATCTGAATCAGCGAAATGCTCAAAGGAACAGAGGCCCAGACAACTCCAAAATTAAGGAATGTTGGAGTCCGTTTCAACATCATTTACTAACAGAGATCTCCTGCTCCTGAGAGAGCCTAGGTTGGCTGCCATTTTCTTTCTATTAGTAAATAGTCAATACTACTTCATGCCTAGTTTAGTACATATCCCGTAGTTTTACCAAATACTTATTTTAATACCTCCAAAACCTATAACCCTCTACCCAAAATCCCCACCCTTTACAACAACATTGCTTCACGAAAGGCATTTTACATTGCTTCGTAATTTTTCCTTTGTATATGAGAAAGAAACTAAATGTTGCTTCTCCCTTATCCAAGATAATGCTCTTGATTACAAATTGAACAATGTATCATGATATTTCCTTTCTCTCTTCGTGTGAACTTGCTCAATTAGCATCTAAATACCTTGTGAGATAAAAATCAATGCATGTATTGTATTTGGTATTGTGTCAATTATTCATTTTTAATGTCTTAATAATGTGTTAATTGCCTTCCAATGCATGGTAAGTCTCGAATTAAAATTTTGACATGGAAAATCCCAATTTTGCAATTTTGGGAATCAGAGGCACATTTTAGGGACAATGTGTATCCATCTTGGTGGATAGTGGGGCAACCCAAAATTTTATTGATGCACAATTGGTGGAGTGTAGAGGCATTCATAGATTTATATATATCCTGAACAACGTGGGCGATAGAGGATGCCCATGCTTCACCTCAGTTATCTTCTTGGTTGTTGGTTCGATATGTTGAGGATATGGTTGATGGGAAAAATGTTGAGGATATGGTTGATGGTTCGATATTGAAGTCAAAATCCTTAACCCTTTAGCCAAAGAGGTGTCTCCTCAAGTATCTCCAATAATATCCTATGAAGAGTCATAACATTTAACTTGGAATTATGGCCCACTATGATCATCTAATAATTAATTGAAATAGCACTAGACCCCAATTTAGGGATTGGGTGGATCATATTGTGAGGCTATGCTAGTGGCAACCCTAAAAAAATGACTTGAAAACCCCTTGTTTTTCTACCTTGATAGAATTCATATCCCAAATTTCTTGTTGGATACGCAAGTCCTAGAAAACGTGACAAGGAAGATGAGAGGGAGTTGACAAGGACATTAGGTTGTCCTAGAACATCATGCTTGTGAGAAGAGCATGGGGGGGGGGGGGGGGATTTCATTTGTGACTAATCTTGTGGTAGGGAGGAAACCACATTTCTTTCTAGAAGGTGGAGAAAATGTTTGTGCAGACTCGCAAGGCTTCAGATAAGTATTCTATGGCTCAAATGTATAACTTATAACCAGATACAAATCAAATTAGTGTTCTATGAGGATAACTGAAAGGAAACTCTAAGTGTAGATATTTATTATATAAATTTGCAGAAACTAAATCTCCTTTTATGATTGTTATTAATGCTCTATGAAATAAATTAAACTCACATTTTGTATGATGACAAACCAAATAAAGGATCTTGATAATGACTCTGGTAGGAATTAAGCTATCTTGACTGATAATGAAATAGAAAAACAAAAAGGACAGTAGAATTGCGGGAAAACTTAACGAGGAAGACTAGTAGGGAAACTTGGTTAGTCTTCTGGCATAGCCTGGCAGCGGCCTAGCCAGAAGACACTCCCAAAGTCTTGAATGTTAGATGGAGGGTGTGGTTGGGTATAAACCTCAGAAAAATAAATAATGTAGGCAGCATGTAGTATAAGCTAGAAGAAAATACATAATAACATAACCTATTAAAAATATAATTCACATTTTGTTAAACCCATAAATTCAAGAGGAACAAGTCTATGATACTGTAAAGAATAAGACAATTGCAGGAAGTAACAAATAGTAATAAGAACCACATTCATAATCTTAGCAAAAGATAATCAATCGAATTCTCAGTTTCAACCCCTCTAATGATTGACATGGTAGCACCATTCAAAATATAGAAACTACTGTAACCATTAAACAATTAGGATTGTAGTACTATTAACCATATAGAGTCACTCTAATTGTGTTGAAGCCATAATGCTAGATTCTGGAACAACTATATTAAAAAAAAAGGTTTTGACCTGAGTTAATTTTCCTTCTAAAACCCTAACTAGCTGAGAAGGAGCAAAACTTAAGGAAATTACATTACAGACCCAAAATTAATAACCGAGTCTAACAGATGTGTCAATGGAGACCAAAAACTGGAATAGCCTCTCAAGCTCAAGTGGCCATTACGACCATTTACACTTTTAAGGAAACAGGACAAGCAAACCCTGACTCTTCATGTCACCATAAGTCTATGAAATACCTGGAAAACATAGAGTAATATAATCTTGAGCATGACTGCTAGAAATTCGTCGTCCATAAGTAAAATGAGAGGTGGAACACCTACGCAAACCTGAAAGCATTTAAAAAAGGAGGGTTGTTGAACTGTAGGTAACATATCATAACCATTCCATCAATTTCGTAGATAATACCAAGCCATAATGGAGTCTTGGGTAACCCAATGAGGGTTAACAGTGAATACCTAATTTTGACCTCTTTCTGTTGGAGCCATTCCCACAGAAATTGGAACCAAGCCACTTTTTCTAGCTACATATCAGTATCAGAACCCCATGTGAAAAAAATGAAAGCTGGAAACTTAGCACAAAAACATTATTAGGTTCGTTAGCAAACCTTACATCGCCATTATGGAAACTGGTGGTAAAATTTTGCAGGGAAGGGTGTAGAGGTTACCTTGCCAAACATTTGGAACCTACAAGGTAGAAGTTGTATGGAAACCCTACAAAAAACAGCACGAATGAACCTCGGCCAGCATGGATTGGGTGGGTAGTTACCATGACCAAGCTCAAGAAAACCTTCACCATCAGATGGGCATCCGCGTCCTGGACCATTGATGAGATCCAACTCCCGAGATAAAGACAGGTGTAAGGATTAGAAAAGGTCTCCATAAGTTTCCATTGCATGAATTCACCATGGGGTAATGTCTATAATAATATGATAAAAATTCATTTTACTTCATTGAATCCAAAACCATCAAGGTAAGTTAATAGGATATGGTAATCATTTTATGGAAAGATAAACTCTTGTTCCTTTTCCTCTTCAAGGGAAACCTCCCAATGAACTAATGCTCAAATACAATCACTATACTTAATAAATTTAATAAGGAGGACTCAAATATTATTCATTTATAAAACCTAAATTTTAACCACTATTGGTGCCTATGCTAATGAATAGGCCATATTACATTTATCACATGAAAACTACCTAGTATAGTGAGACCTAAAAATCGAAGCAAAATAGAAATACAAGCGTTATATAAATTACCTGAGTGTGACCGGACCAAGGAGTTCGTGGAACAGAGCCACTGACGAATTGAAAGAGCCTGAGACAGAAGAAGAAGACCTCGTCAGATTCTACGCCAGAAGAAGGTCAAATTAAATCAAGGATAGGACCATTCACCTATTTGTAGCCGTGGAAGTCCATCACCCTGTTACCCGAGTTCAAGGGCACCAACGGTTAAACCATTTTACATACCGAGAAGAGACCAGAAGCAATAAGAACAACAACAAGGGGCAATTATCGGACGAGAGACCAGATTCCAAAACCAAACCACAAAAGAATGGCAGAACAAGACCAGGGAACTTACTGCTTGAAAAGAGTTCGAGCAAGCGCACCTCCAGAGCCAAGGCAGAATCGTGCCACAGGAGAACCCCACAGGCAACCACATAATCAAGTTTGGAAGGCTGGCATTCATTCACAACCACACCCAAAGGAAAACCAGAGATTACCATATTCACCGGAACAAGAACCATACAGTGTAACCAACAAACCCTCGTAGAGCCGCACAACAGAACCGAACAATCGCAAATGACCGGGTAGCCAAGGTGTTTTGGGCAAAGATCAATCGGAGGGAACCAAGCCCGAGGATCATAGGTGAACATTGAATGAAGCATTAACTTACTCACAGTTGCCTAACCAAAATATCTACTACCCATATTGCATGCAACCGCCGAAAACAATAACCGGACATTCCACGTCATAAAGCCCATAACAGGTGTAAAGGCGAGGCTAAGTGGAAGCGTGGGCTGGGTCACATCACTAGGGATGGTAGATATATAACATAGAAAAACAATACCAAGTTTCCGACCAAACCCTGACCGGGTAAATATAAATCGAGACTGCAATCAAAGATTTCATGCTTGGAAAACAAATAATAAATATGGAATTGAATTTTACCTGTTAATAGTAACCAAAACAATGAGGGTAAAATCCAAAGTGATGCAGGTCCATAAATTTTGTTGGGTATTATACGAAGGTATAGTCTGGAGAAATAACGCTGGTTATATATAAATGTATACATCTCATTTACAATTAACATGCTGGAAACACAGATAAGTTGTAAACATATATGGCATACAAAACGTAGAAAATTTTCTGCCTCAGGTTGTAACCGAAGATGGACCACAGAAAATTGTGGAGAGAGAAAACTCTGTATCATGCAAACGAGCCCGTCAAGGGTTACCTTGCACACAGACTTCCAGAACCTTGCGGGCGGGGTTTCACCATAAATCATTAACTAAGAAATCTTGCATATAAGACTTAACTACCAGAAATAAACATGGAAGCAGTGAGAACCAGTAAAGAACCTAATCTTATAGTACAGAGGAATGAACTAGCGTCAGGCAGTGCTAAACATTCATCTAAATTTCGGTTCAATTATTAGGATGAATGGTAATCTGTATGGAGACTGTTATCATTCACAAATTTAAACAATTGAATAGAAAATAAGGTGTGGAAACAATACCATTATACCATACAGTTGTATATAGCTTGAGAACAACATCTATTTAGCAGTTGGTTATAAAACTGTAACAAAGGTTATGCGAATACATATGCATATTCGGAGAAGAGAATAAGTTTAACCAAGGCGCTTCGAGCAGCTTCACCCAGGATTTTCCTGATAGTTGCTTCATAGCACATTGCAAGCTCACATAATACAACCAAATAAGCCATGGGATAAACCATGGTAGGTAAGAAAAAATATACATAGCTACATCAGAATAACCACTGTTCAACTCGACACTAGAGAGCTAAAACAAAACCCTCTACCCGAGAAAAAGGGTACAAGTCTCAACCCCTACAACTCTTGGTTGTACAAGAAAATTACCCTGCTAACTCAATAAGCCTTCAAAACTTTCGGAACTTGGAAAGGCTGTGCAACAGAACCAGTATAGTCGACCATCCCAGATTCAAATCATCTAAAGAGCCAAACTCAGTCAAAGAACAACTATCTGGAAGCAATTCCTTCCCTGGCTTCTTGAGCAAGGAAGAAAAGTGAGATGCCGACCCCGTAGCCTCGCCTCAGAGTCTCAGATTCTTGAGGCAAGCTCTACAACTAGAACGCACCATTACAACCTTAGTTAACAGAGAGTTGTGGGAGTGTTCAGCAGAAAATAAAATTCCAGAGACGAAAATGTCAAATAACAGAAAAAAAAACATACACGGATTCTTCCAGGTGATAGTGTCGCCATATTCCTACATCTGGTGGCCTTTCAACTTGTTTCAAGGCCTAGCGATAGACAGAGCAGACCTGCGAAAAAATACGGGGAGAAATAGAGCCGGAGCCAAGTGGTGGAAGCAATAATACAACCGGATAACCAAGAGATGAATGAACCAAACCACGAAAGAGCTAAACCATTGGATCATAACCCAACCCATCCTCCATTGATGTGGTGAAAGGCTCAAGGTAAATGACTGTGGATAGAAGGGCCTACTCATGCCATGTAGAGGGCAGAGCAGGGAGAATTAACACTGATAGCCAGAGCATTAACCCAAAAAGTACAATATAACTAGAGCATATTCAATGAAATTTCCAAGTGTAACATATATCCGCCAAGTTTATCGATCACAAGGAGGCGGGAGATTTCCAAGGTACGTATAGAGTTAATGAACCTTATTCCTATAGTACCAAGCCAATAAAATCACCATGAACCAACAATCCGGTTGCCAGAAAACTTCACCAATGACTGGAGTAGTAAGGACGATAGGAGGGTTACCGACATAATAGTTTCCATAGTGGTATTTAACAATTTTTTTTTTTACTATGGTAGAGTGTGGGAGACATGACAGAAATCTTCAACTAACAAAGGAAAAACTTCCTTAAGAGACCCTAACCCTTCGGCGCTAGCATGCTTTCAATAGAAAAGCCAAAAAAACTCTGACGAGCCGAGGCCAGATGGCACGCAGGAGCCATAATTTCCCAACTAGAATGATTCTTACCGGTCGCTGTCGAAACCTGACACTGGAGGAGCGCCTTCCCCATTGGTATAGGTGTGAGCCTCAGAACGGTAACCAGACACCCTGCAAGCTTATAATCCCACATAAAAGGAGTAAGGAAACTGGGGAAGAATAATGCAAACAACAGGGTTACCTGAAAACAGTCTTAACCACCTCTGGACCATGAGCTCAAACTATGAAGACATCAATTCCACCGTGCGAAGTGTGTCTAGTTGCATAGGGGGCTAAGGTAAGGGCCACAACAGAGTAGGCTTTGCAGGGAAGCTACCAGAAGAATGAGGTCAATACCATTACTTTTCGGAGAAGAGTAGAACCTTGGGGTAGTGGCACCGTAGGATCGCGAGGAGTGTGCTACACCATTGATGAGGTAGAGATTCCAAGAGAAGCGAATGGGATCGAACAGCCTGCTCAAGCCACGTGCAGGGTGGGAGAAGAGGAGTTAATGGAAATCGCTACGAGCATGGAGGACATGTGATGGAAACAGCATGAAACACCCTGGGGTGTTGTGCATCAAGCCGCGTGGAATGCCAACATTAAAAAAAAACATAAACCATTGCAATTAATCCAGCTAGCTAAATAGCCAAGTCATCAAACATTAATTTGTTTAATAAGTGTGATGAGATGGTAGAAACAAAAACCATTAAATCTGTAGCAGCGTCATACATCGAAATAGGTGTCGATAATCAAGTTATGCATTGTACAGTAAATTTTTTTTTATGTGACAGTGAAAATAGTAAATTAATATAGTAGAGACATGCCACTAATGGTCTCACCACCCTTTATCAGAGATTCAAGTAAAATATGAGCCCCTTCATCACAAACTCAAGTAAACCATGAGCCCCTTTACTTGAGTGCATGTACTTGAGTGCATGATGAGTGATGAGACCACTACTTGAAACCTAGAACATCAAGAACATTAGTAAACTTGGGCACAACATATATCCAAAAAATAGTCTCAAATTTAATCTTCAGGAAAACTCACTGTGAGTTGTTGGCGCAATGTTGAAATAAGATAGTCTATGAAATAATCTAGAGCGTATTGCCAGGAATCAGTCTCCACAGGGAGCAAATAATTGTTGATGTAGTCGTTGCTTCCGTTGGACATTAAATCGATGGATTCAATAAAGAATTTCTCTGCTTTGGCATGCCCGATTTTATTGGAAATTGACATCTTGGTCCCTTGAAACAACTCTATTTGGCTCCACAAATAGAGTCGTTGAATCTACATGAGCATACAGTCAATAGGTTAGAAAATGAAATTAACCAAAAAAAAAAACCAGAGGAGCGAGTAGTGTTGAGTAGTTATTACAAAAAGATATCCTATTTCGTTTAGAATGCCTCTGCCACCCGAAGCATAGTTGACACCTTGTATCAACACGGTGTTGTCATCAGTGGATGGATCTAGGATCGGCGCCGGGATTGGAAAACCTGTTTTCTCAGCTGCAATATTAGCAACACCCAATCAAATCAATACCTCCAAAATGCCCAATATACAAATAAATATTCATAAGGTGAAACAGGTTGAATTGTGGAAGCTGGGGGATGTAAGAAATACCAACTATATCACAAATGGTTTGGCCATTAGTGTATCTGCCGGTAGACATTCCGTTACCATAATCAATGCCATACCATGGATAATTGGACTTTGCTAGACTCCGTGGCAGGTGATTGTTGTTTCCAGCATCTGACAAAGAGTCCCCAAAAATAAAGGATACAGGCTTTATCTCTCTTTCTGCTTCACCTGTGACATCGTTTAACACCACCACCATCGTGATTGCCATGAAACATGTACTCACTGCCTCAATCACAAGCCTCTCCATTACTCCCCTCATATACTCAAAATCCTCTGTTGCAATTGTTTTTGTGTTCAAATTACCCGTCGCGATCCTCTGGTATTTATAACAAAAGGTGGTGATTTTAGTATTGTTGTTTGATACATAGAGTCAAGTATGAATATGACAAGCAATAGACGAAAAGTGGAGGAGGAAGTATTAGAATGAATAATCGTTAAGGTGTACTATTCAGAACAGCTTCCACATAACCACAGACTTGCATGCAGAGGGTGGCGGAGTAGTCTTCATGAACTGCTGATATTTTTTACATCACGGGAAATCATCCCCGCCACCTTCCTTATTCCATGTCATATGGACAGGAGGTATAATTGTGTTTTCCACCTCAGATTGCCAATCTTTACGTAATGATCCACTACCAAAGGCTTTCTCTGCCTCTATAACAGCCTGCACCAAGGCTGATGAAGTAGACACATCAGATGGGATTTCCATATGTACTACAGAGAGGGACAAAGAAAGTACTGGAGACAACTCGTCCTAAAAAAGAATGACACACGTAGCTCAGAAAGTTAGGAGGATAATAAAAGCTACAGGAAATATAGAGGGATCAGATATATGGATAGATATGGAAATGGTAGTGAGAAAATCCTATCAGATTCGGTTAAGCTGAAATTTTTGAAAGTTGAATATTTTCAGGGAAGTACGTACAACCTTACACACTGATGAGGCATATATATATATATATATGTATGTATATATATATATATATATATATATATATATATATATATATATATATCTGTGTGTGTGTGTGTGTGCGCGCGAGGGTATAAAAACCGATAGAGCTAATTAAAAATTAAAATTTAGCTGATGAAAGAGATGACATCATAGCCAAAATGATGGTTAAGAAAGTCATCCGGAACGTGCCAACCAATGTGTCACGAGTACCAAAACATGAAAACTCGAGTCCATACCATTCCAGAGAATTCCAGAGCAAGGAGTCGGAAAATAGAAACCTTACCGGAAATTAACCCCAGAAAAACTAGGAGACCTGCAAACCTAAGGACCCATCTAGAACCCTGAACCTAAGAGCTGTCCAAGTGAAACGAAAATGGAAAATCCTTAGACTGTAGCAGGAAATATGCTGAAAAAAATACCATAGTACCATGGAAATTAGGAACAATCAGGACAGCAGCATATACAGCTATAGCATATACACCAGGAATTCCCTATTCTACAGCGAGCATGAGTGCATGGCTGGGAAATAGTGAAATGGTTTGTAAATACTATGCATGGGAATTTTGAAACAAAGACTTCCTTAAATATCAGGTAAGAACTCTGCAATATTAATTCTAACCGAGCAAAAAGCATTTCAGCTTTACCATATCAATTGCAAGGAGTAAGGAACCACTCAGACTGAAACTAAAAAACCATAGAGAGGATATGGAAAAAATTGAAATAGAGTAGCATAACTCATCAGTTCAGCCACAATAGAATCTGAAATAATTCCATAGAGGTGATTCAAATTAGGCCTCAAAATAGGTAAAAAACCTCCACAAAAACCTCAAGTATACTCCTCAAAAAATCCACAATAGCCTTATATCAATCTGAATAGCTCACAATGAAATTCATCCTTTTGTTTGACCATGTGAATTTCCCAGATGTGGGCTTGATATCCTCCAATTCCAAATCTAAAATGAGGTCTTCAACCCATTCTATAGTTGGGTCCCTGACCAACGAGCCCCCCTTTTTCTCTTCTGCAGCTAGCGTAACATTCAGATTACCTACAATAATAATATTTTCTGGGTTGTGCAAGAAAAGATAGGACTAGAGCGAGTCCCAACAATTTTTTTTCTCAGATGGTAAGACCGGAGCATAAAGATTAAACATACTTACTTGGTGGCCAAATTCTTTATGGAGGAGCTTAGTGAGTAGCCAATGGGGGCAACATTCTTCGTGAATCAGGTCATATTTGGAGCTGCCCCAAAAGGAGGCAATCCCTCCATAGGCACCTCTGGCGCTGACTACTCTCCCTTGGCCTTTATGCCAAAATGCTTTGATTTCTTGGAGGAGTAGAAGGTCCTCTAGTTTTGTCTCTTGGATGAGAAGGATTTCAGGCAAGTACATCCTTACAATGTCTTTCAGAGCTTCTTCTTTCAACCTGCTGCCTAACCCTCTGCAATTCTAGGAGACGTATTTCATTATTTACTAGCTTGGAAGGTTGTGGCTCCTTTTGGAGCATGACCATGCTTGCGCCTAGATCTGGTATTCATCATTCCTTTGAGAGTTTTCTGAGAGCCTTGGAAAACATCAAGATAAGTTTGTTCCTCTCTCTGTTTCTTCTTGGACTTTCAACCCCTGGCCGACTTCATAGGAGTGACTTGCGAGCTGTCTGAATCTGAGACTCCATCTTCTAAATCTCCCTCAGAATCGGAGCCCAGATTGATGCGCTCCTCATTTTCTTCTTTTTCCCCTTGTTCATCCTCTGATGGAGGAAGAGTTGACTTTGCCTCTGCTTCTTTCACTTTCTTCGATGGGTCTTCTGGTTCCTCTTGGGTTCCAATGGCATCTGTCTTTACCCCAGAGGAAGAACCCTCTTTTGGAACTTCTTTGGCATTTGGTTTAGGCCGGGGCTTCACCAATGGCCCTGAATTTTTCTTCTCAGTTGGTTTTGGGACTGCCTTGCCCTTTTTTATTTCTTTCCATCCTTCTTCGTCCACTTTGTCCCCGGTTGGAGCTTTTGGGCAATTTCGTTGGAAGTGTCCATGTTTGTGATAGGTTATGCATTTTAAAGGCAGTTGATCGTAATCCAATTTTTGATAGTGATGCCATTCTCCGACTGTACGTTTTACCACTTCGGGTAGTCCATCTTCCATATCGACTTCCACACAGATTCTTGTGCATGTATATTGGCCCTTGTTATCTGCTTTGTCAATGAAACGGCCTAGGCCATTTCCACTCTTCTGCAAGGTGTGATAGCTCTAGCAATGGATCAAAAGATTGGGAAGCTGGACCTAGACCGGGACCTCTTTAGGGGTATCGATTGAGTGATCGAAGTTGGGGGTCCACTTATTAAGATACATACCCTAATTTCCCATAAAATACGGACCGTTTCTGAAAACCAAATCTCAATCTTCTTTGGAGGTGAACTAGAAAATGAAATACCCTCTTTCGACAACATAGCAGATCACATTATTTTCCAACTGGGGCCTCTAGTTACGTTGGATCCAGTCATCTGTTGTTTTTGTAGAGGGCTAGCGTCCCATAAATTTCCCTACCAACCCTTTGTCAGCCAGGGCTAAGGCAATTTTTATCGGTTGGTCTTCTGGCAGGGCGATCTCAGGAATTTCCTCCAGTTTTTTGATGAATTTCGGGACTTCTGGAATCAAAAATTTCTTCCCTTTCTATGAGAGCAATCTTCTGAATGCTTCTTCTAAAGAGATTGGTGTGGTGGGAGAAGGCTCCACACCCCTAGGCGCAGTCATGGCGGTGGCTACGCTCATCTGCGATCGCAAAACCCATACACGGACGTTGTGCCAGCAGCAGCACTGACCGGAGGAGGGGAGGTAGAGCCCGATTGCGGGGATGGTGAGAAGGATTGAGAGCCCAGCAGTAGGGGCTGCCAGGCAGGGGGCCTGCGGAGGGCCGCAGGGGCTGACGAAGCCGGGGCACGGGAGCTCCAGTTCAGAACGCATGCATAGATCACCCTGAAACTCAGTGCTGCCCTCCATTTTCATTTGAAGTGAAATATCGTATTAAACATAGGATTGATCTAAAGTGGTCATTGTATTAAATATAAAGTTTTGTCTTAAAATATTTTCGTCTCAAAATTCTTTTGTCTTAAATATAAAGTTTTGTGTTAAATTGTTTTTGTCTTAAATATAAAGTTTTGTCTTTAAATTTTTGTCTCAAACTACTTTTGTCTTAAATATAAACTTTTGTCTTAAAATATTTTTGTCTCAACCTATTTTTGTCTTAAAGTTTATATTTAAGACAAACCAATTGATATCAATTTTTAATGTAAAATAACTAAAATAAAAAATGAGTTTTTGAGACAAAAGATTTCTTTTGTCTTAAAAAAATGTCTCAAAAGTACCCTTGGTGTAGTAGTGAATAATTTTTTTTTTATAATTTATATGTAAAATTTTAAAAAATAAAGTAAATAATAATAATTAAATTTAAAATTCGCTTATTATATAAGAATTAAGTAAACAAATAATTAACAAGTGTAAACCTTCACAATTAACCTCTAATTGGAGTGTCTCTTCTCAATGTAGCTTTTGGTAAAGCTGTTTATTATCTATATTGTAATAGGGATATCATTATAGCGAAATAAAATGATGAGCTCTTCATCGTTATATTTTATGTTGAGAAGTTAGTTGTAAATATTAAAACCATTAATATTATTAAAATGAATCATTATTTATCTATTATTATTAAATATTAATATATAATATTATTATAATTGATAATTGGCGAAGGGTTCAGCCCCTACTACCACAACATCCTCACAGGTTCTCACAACGTAGGTAAAACCCTCGTCGATCTATGCATGCTCACAAATAGAGGGATATTGTCTAGCCACATGTAAGATCAATAAGATGGTAGACAGGAATATTCACAAGGGATAGTTTGATAAATGGAAAATTAGATCAAGGAAATCCCAAGAGTACAAAAAAAATTGATTATGTATACCGCAGGCAGAGAAAATTTCAAATATGAGGCCATGTTTTCTAAAGTTGGGGAAATAATTCATTTCAAATATCAGGCCATGTGTTCTAAATTTGGGGAAAGAATTCGTGGGATTATGACCATCGAAAAAGACTCATTAATTGGATCTAGAAAAATTGGCAACCTAAAAGAGATGTAAAAATCAAGCTAGGATCCAACGGATTCTTCATGGCAATTTTTAATAACATAAAGGACCACAATACAATTTTTCAAAATGGGTCATACTT
This sequence comes from Pinus tabuliformis, assembly GCA_031772625.1. NCBI lineage: Eukaryota > Viridiplantae > Streptophyta > Pinopsida > Pinales > Pinaceae > Pinus > Pinus tabuliformis. The sequence continues at coordinate 1,140,172,168 of CM062819.1, read as the reverse complement.
TTTTAACTCCATATCTATTTATCTTTGAAACATGAAAGAGTGCTTCTGCCTTGAGAAATAATACTTTTCATTAGACCTAGTATGGATAATTTTATATCCTCTTCCTTAGGATTTTTGGGATAATGAAACTCTGGAGGGCTTGGAAATGACCTCGATTCATATGTCATGTGTTCAGAAGAAACTTGGCAGGGTCATTACACATTCTATGCAAGGATCTACATTTGCATTGAATATTAGTATAATATGTGTCTCCAACCAGTAGATTACAAGCATATTCTGTTTAGATGTAGAAAATTCCATGAGCATGGGAATCTAGTGAAATATTGCCAACTTAGCATGGCCCACTAAACTACAAATCCACCACCATAGAAGGACTAAGAAGGTTTGAAGAAGGTCCCCTACAAGAGAACAAACAGGAAAAATATAGGAAATACCAATAAATAAGCCACAAAGGAAGGTAACAAGTATGATTCTTAAGAATGGGTGAGATCGAGTAACAACATGGGGAAGTAGATCCAACAAGCTTGAAAGAAATGAAAGAAAATGTATAATCATTGCATGGAAAACATGATTCAAGGATGGAGGAGAGGAAGAAATTCATTTTGAGTAATGAAGATCATACATATATTTAGGAAGAGTAGGAATGGATGTGGATCTAGAAAACATAGGCATTCAATCAATAGTAGCAACATAGAAAAATAAAAACCTGGTTCAACTCCTAGAGAAAGAAGTGGAGCTCATCTCAAATGCATACATGCATGCTCAAAAGAAATAATACATAAAACTAAAAGGTAAGAGAAATTTTGGTTCCTCAAATTTAGGGTTCCATAAAAAAATTCACTAAAGAAAACATAAAACTAGGTACATAATGTTTTCCTCCACAATATCCCAAGGCTGAGAAAGGAGATCGATGGAAATAACCTCATACCACTTAGGGTTCAGCAACCATTCCTTCTAAACCAGAGAGGGCTCTCTCTATGAGCTCACAAAAAAATATGATTCAAGTGGGAAAAATATGTTAGGCTAGATATGTTCAGCTCTAGGGTTTTGAAATTTATGGTTTTGCTTGCTCAGGAGTGAAAACTAGGGAACTAGGTCAAAAGATCAAAGGTTTCAGTTGCAAGATATATAAAGGAGCAGGGTATGCATGCCTTTGTGATACTTTGGGGTTTTGTTGATGTAGTGTAGGGTGGAAAATCAAAGATCAAAATGAGCATGGCAAGCATGAATTCATTTATTAGAAGATAGGTGACATAAACATGAAATTCCTAACAAAACAGAGCTTAAACTTAATAATTTTGTTTAAAACCTCTTAGGAAAGTCACTAAAAAGAATAGATATGGAAATAACATGAAATTATCATTCATATAAAACTATAACAGAGAAAAAAATTATCACAAACTCACAACAAAAGAATTCTTGAATAATAGTTGCAATTGTCCTTTGATTTCTTGTAAAAAGTGATGAAGTACAAGCTCCAAGAGTTCTACTCATTGATGTCCAACCCTTAATCTGACTGAAAACTAGATACATATAGACAAAATAACCATTTCCCCTCTCTCAGGGTCGAACCCTTCAGTTTAGGAATTGATTACATGAAATGCTCAACAAACCCTAATGTCTAGGGAGGTTAAAACAAATCCTCCTTTTAAACTTTGACTAAATTGATCCTCATAAATGAACCCTAAAAGTGCATGAAAATTACTCTAACAAGATTATTTACCTCCTATTACATCATTTCAACTCATAAAAGTAGAATTACATCAGAAAAAGTTGAACTAGACTGAGCAAACTGAGAAAAATGAGTTCTAGGAAAAAAACGTAGCCAATTGCTTTGAAAACGTAGCGTGCATGGAGGAAACGTAGCATTCTACTTATAGGTGACTTTTGGAGGGGTTCCTGAACACTAAATTTAGCTCATTGTTTACACCTAATCATCAGGATTGGGTGAATAACTGAAAATGATGTAAATAATAATAGAGAATATGAATAGTCACCGGGAGATGAAATGAACAGTCTCTCCCTCATGTATATAATAAAAACCAACATAAATGAAATCAACGAATTGTTTTGAGGAATTACTACTTGGTCTGACATGGTATCAGAGCCAGCGCCATTTTTGGCTTCCCTCTGCTTTATAACTCCCTATTCTAGCTATGTTCTGCCTTGCATACAGAGCGCTGCTCCTCTGCTCTTCTCTGACCATTTTTTATTCATATTCACCTGCACGTTTTTACTGCTCTGCTTTGACATATAATCTTCCTTGCATGCACAGAGTTTTCTGTCAAACATAATATCGTCTGAAATATCCCAACATCTGGAATATCTGGATGTTGCCAGAGGCGTTGGAGGATTTGTCAGTTGTAGGATTGTACACACATATCATTTTGTCACTGTATTTTCTCCGGAAACTATAGAAACAGAAGAATCTACTGGTCATTCAGGAGCCTCAGGATGTCCTTCAAGTCTGCTGGGTTTAAATGATGCAGTGTTCCCATCGCTTCAGCTAAGCGTCCACTCCTGCAGAGTATGTCTATGTCCTCCAAAATGATAGAGTCTGCTGTTTTATTTGCGCTTTCGCTGTAAATTTCGTCAACAGCAATGGCAGAAGTGCTCAAGTCCATCTGCCTGATAGATGTTTGGTAAGTTTGATTACATAACTGGATTGCTAATGCATTCTTAAGAATGTGTATTCGCTTCTCATTTCGGGCCACCAGAACCCTGATGGTGAATTACATGAGCCTCAGCCTGTTGTCATTGTAGTGTTGCGTTTTATGTTACTTACCACTCCATGTTGTGTTGTATCGCTTGATATCATTACCACTCCATGCTGCATTGTATTGCTTGATATCATTACCACTCCATGCTACATTGTATCGCACACCTTCGCTTCCCATTTTTTAATACTAGCTCCATTTAATACACTTCCACTTCTACTATGTTTTTTAACATAACTGTGGTATAATCCAGCATACCACAGTCCTCTGCCATGACTTCCAGTAGTTGTCAAAATTGATTCGGCTGATGTAGATATGATTGCAATTGAGCTTGATTTGGACAAGAAAGTGGCTGAGATAACATTGCGAGAACATAAGGGTGATGCAGTAGTAGATATACAGTCTTTGCTTCATTGATAAAGCTCATTTTCATCTTTAAATAAGATAGTAAACTCAATAAATCTAGTTGCATTGTATCCTAGAAGCTTGCAAAGGGGCAATTTCGAAGAAGTTAAGGTTATGCTGAAGCTGCAAAAAAAACTGCTAATTGACTTTTGTAGAATGACTAATTTGGTGCATTACTGTAACAGTTGATTCATTTGTGGAATTGCTTATACAGGTCTCAGTGGTTTTCTCTAGATTCCTTTGACAGCATAGGCAATAATTGATGACATGAAACTTTGTATTGAAGATGCCATGAAAATGAAAATAATTTGTTCACATATATCTTTGATATTTTTTGTGAATTTGGATTGAGATAGATTTGAAGATAAATTATTCTGCATACCTCTGTCTCCATATATCATATATCAGAATCAATTTTTTAGCAACAGAACTATTTTTACAGCACTTAGATTTTATAGTATGCATTCAATCATATCTATTGTGGGAATAGTTCTCACTGGCAGGGAGAACTATCCTGAGTGGTCCTGGATGATAAAAAACACCCTCATTTTCAATGAGTTGGGGAAAGGAGTGTGTATTGGAGATGGAGAGAAAGAGCCAAAACATCCTACCTCAGACAAAGAGCTCGCCATTTGGGAAAATAAGAATAGTAAAGACTATGCATTAATTGTAGCATCTGTAAGTGAAGAGGTGAGTGACTCACCATATTTCGCCATTTTCAACTGTTTTTGAAGCCTTACGAAAGATGAAAGAACTCTATGACTCGCATTCTGCACTTGAAGTTGTTCAACTCATGATTAAACTCTTCACTCTTGAATTTCAAAATAATGATCCTCTTGCTCTTACATCCGAAGTAAAGTCTATAATGCATGATATCAAAGCCACTAAGGTTGAATTGGATATTCCTCTTATCGCTTTTCTCAAGGCACTTTATCCTACTTACTCCAATTATCTTGAGTCATTGCAAGCAAATGGAAATCCTAAAGATATTACCTTTGACTCTCTTGTGAAAACATTTGTTGAAAGAGAGAAAGCTTTTGGAAAGAAGACAACCCCTGAATCTTCTGAAGAGGTTGTGTGCCTTTCTCATAAAGAAAAGAATCCCGCTCAAGATTCTTCTAGAGGAAGAGGTGGTCGAAGAGGAAGAGGAAGATATTTTAGAGGCAGGGGGGGCAGACACTCTCAAGGAGAAAAGACAAATTTTCACTACATACGCTGCAAAAGAAATGGATCACATGTTGCCTCTACATGCATTGAGTTACCATGGGATAAAATTGAGCAGCAAAGAAACCAACAGAAAGGTAAAAATAATGATACAGACAAAGGTAAAGCACTTGAATCTGCTCATTATGTGGTAGCACAATGTAATATTGGAGTAAATGAAGATTTATTTAATGTTTCACTTGCTTCTTGGAAAAATGATTGGTTGCTTGATTCAAGAGCAACTTGCCACATGACTCATAGAAAAGATTTTTTTGAAGAATTTACTGACAATGTTGATGGAGCAGTATACTTTGTAGACCAACCAAAAATCAAGCCATTAGGGCTTGGCACAATCAGGCTTAAATTGCCTGGTCTTCCAGACTTCCTTCTGGATCATGTTCTATATCTCCCACAGCTAAAGAGAAACTTGCTATCCTTGGTCCAAATTCACCAGCAAGGTCACTCCATTCATATGTTTGATGGCAAGCTTGAGGTGAGAAAAGCATCTGACCACTCACTTGTCATGAGGGGAATAGAAGAAGAAAGGCTTCTCAAGCTACAAGGTACCTCTGATTGTGCAAAATATTTCTCATAAAACTCTCATTATGAAGAAGGTACACTTCCATCAAGTCTATTATTGCATGCTAGATTTGGACATTTGAACTATGACAACCTCTGCTTGTTGAAAAAAAATGGTGTTGCTGGTTTGCCTACAATTCCTAGGAAATTTAAGCAATCTGATGCTTGTATTCTAGGAAAGCATAGAAAACAGTATTTTCATGATTCACATTGAAGAGCACACAGAAAACTTGAACTCATTCATTCAGATTTATGTGGTCCAATGCTTGTTCCTTCTGCAAATGGAAATAAATATATGATGACATTTATTGATGACTACACCAGAATGTGTTGGGTTTATTTATTGAAGAACAAATCTGATGCTTTTCAAACATTCAAGAACTTTCATAAATGGACTGAAAATGATGCACAATATCATATTGGGTCTATTCGCACTGATAATTGAAAAGAATACACACCAAATGAATTTGAAAGCTATCTCCGCCAACATGGGATCAAACATCAAACAATTGTGCCTTATAATCCCCAATAGAATGGTGTAGCTGAAAGAATGAATAGGACAATCTTAAATATGGTACGCTCCATGCTCTTCTTCAAAAATGTAAAAATAATGTTTTGGGCTGATGTTGTTCTATGTGTTTCATATATAAAGAATAGATGTCCATCTAATGCTATTAGAAATAAGACTCCATATGAAATGTGGTATGGGTACGTTCCTTCGGTAAAGCATCTCAGGGTTTTTGGTTCCACCTATTATGCCTTGATACCAAAGGTACATAGAAACAAACTTGGTGCAAGAAGTCATAAGTGTATCTTCTTGGGGTATTCAAACACCTCCAAAGCATACCGTCTCTATGATGAAGTCAATAAAAAGTTTGTTGTATCTAGAGATGCAATTTTTCTTGAATCATCCAAAACTGACAATGTTGTTGAGCGTTAACTTGATCGCTTGGATAGATTCACAAATGCAAAACCATTTCAAGAATTTGATAATCAGATTCCACATCTTGAAGGGGGGATTCCTATACTAGATCAACATGTGGATCTTCTTCTGAAGAACTCTCTCCCCCACATGAAACTCCAACAATAGATGATGCTTTAAGTGATGTGATTGATAGAATTGGGAGACTCAATCTTGATTCAGTCCCAACTCAATCAACGGAGCAGCCCAGACCATCTGAGAAAGGTCCTCCAAAGTGGCTGATAAAGACACTTGAATGTGTTCATCCTGATGAGGTTGGAAAGATAGGAATTAGAAATTCAAACCAGCAAAAAGGAGGTGATGTAGATGATTCTAATTCACCTGTTGATATGGATGTTTCTTATGATTGTGAATTGAATTTGTCTATATATTTTGAACCAAATTCCTTCAAAGAAGTTGCTTCTCATGATGAATGGAAAGAAGCAATGCAAAAGGAGTATGATGCCCTCATAAAGAATGGCACTTGGAAGCTGGTTGATCCTCCATTAGGAACCAAACCAATTGGCTGCAAGTGGGTCTACAAGAACAAGTATAAAGCTGATGGCTCACTTGACAAGCACAAAGCCAGGCTTGTGGAAAAATATTTTTCACAGAAGGAAGGGGTCGATTATGAGGAGACTTTTTCCCCCACAGCAGCATGGGCTACCATCCAGACACTCTTTGCCCTAACAGCTTAGAACGGTTGGAAAGTCCATCAAATGGATGTAAAAACTGCTTTCTTGAATGGAGATATAAAAGAGAATTTTTTTATGTCCCAGCCTGAAGGATTTGCTGTGAAAGGAAATGAACATAAAGTATGTAAACTTTTTAAATCCTTGTATGGCCTCAAACAAGCACCACGAGCCTGGTATGAAAAACTAACTGAGCATCTTCTGAAACTCAATTTCAAACATTGTGATCTTGATGGTGCAACTTTATTTGTCAAGAAAGTTGGCAAAACAGTTGTATATCTTGTGGTATATGTAGATGATCTTTTGGTGACAGGGAATAGTGAAAGCTACATTGCATCCATAAAGAAGGAATTGGGGAAAAGTTTGGAAATGATTGATTTGGGCTATGTTCATTACTATCTTGGTATTGAAGTAACTCAACATCCAAAGTCCATATTTCTTTCTCAAAAGGAGTACATTGGAGATCTCCTGAACAGGTTTGGCATGACAGAATGCAATCCTCTTATTACTCCAATGGAACAAAACTTAAAGCTCACATCTATTGAAGGAAAAGAATTTGAGGATGCAACAAAGTATAGACAGCTTGTAGGAAGTCTCAACTACCTAACAACTACGAGACCAGACATTTCGTTTGCTGTTGGAATCCTCTCCAGGTTTATGCAAAAGCCTTGTGAGGGACATTGGTCTGCTGCAAAAAGAGTTCTAAGGTACTTGAAGGGAACTCAAGACTTTGGAATCAAGTATACACAGGTGGACGACTTCAGCTTGATTGGATACTTTGATTTAGACTTCGATGGAGACAAAGAAACTGGGGTATCTACTTCAGGATATGCTATGAGTCTTGGATCAGGAGCTGTCTCCTGGAGATCACACAAATCATCAGTTCCAGAAGATTCCACAACAGAAGAAGAATACGTGGCAGCAGCTGAGGCAATAAAAGAAATTGTGTGGCTCAGGAAAATTCTTGAGGATTTGCAAGTAAAACAAGTACAATAAACTCCACTCATGATTGACAATACCTCTGCAATCAAGTTGGCCAAGAACGCAAAGTTCCATGATCAAACGAAGCACATCAATACGAAATATCATCTAATTCAACATCATGTTGAGGCCAAAACAATCCATCTCCACCATTGTTCCGTGAATGAGCAAATTGCAGACATCTTCACGAAAGCGCTTGGAAGAGAAAAGCTTGAAAGATTCAAAACAATGCTTGGACTCACGAACATCCCTTCAGAATAAGGGGGGGAATGTTGACACCTAATCATCAGGATTGGGTGAATAACTAAAAATGATGTAAATAAATAATAGAGAATATGAATAGTCACCGGAATATGAAATGAACAGTCTCTCCCTCATGTATATAATAAACACCAACCTAAATGAAATCAACGAATTGTTTTGAGGGGTTACTGCCTGGTCTGACATTCATGATAGCTCATTGGAAAGATTTCTCTGTCTATTACACCATAGAGTCCTCAAGCACTAAGAAAGACTGATTCTATCCCTCCAAACCACAATTCTCCCACAGCTACTCCAAAAACATAGCATGCTGCTCAAAAAGTGGGAAGAAATGTGTTTTTTAAGCACTTTTTTTACTTTTTGACCTGCCATATCATGTTGTAGTGGAAGTCTGATTTGTTAGGATTGATGTAGAGTTAAGACGACATCCCAAACACTAAGCTATTTTTCAAATAGAGGTCCACAACAAAAACTTAGTATGGGCCACACTACCTTTTCTCGCCAAAACATGCTAAAAATTGGATAAATGCCCAAAAATTCAAAAATTTTCCAAAATTGCGAAAAATTTGCTCCATTGACCCTCCCAAAGATAAGTCAAACTATCAAGGATGCATCAACAAGCAATTCCAAGTTATCCTTCTTCTTGAGCTTCTTTAGGGTTTTCTTGAGTTTTGCCTTCATGCTCTTAACCCTAATTTGACAAATCTTGTTCCAGGTGTAGTAATGCCTAGCCATGTGCCTTTGCAAGTTGGTGGCCCTATTGGCCCTTTCAAGGAGTTTCTCCAAGTGGAAATTAACTTTATCTAGCAAATACTCCCTATCTTTCTCAAAATCTTGTTCAATGGATTTGTTAATGTCTTGCTACTCCAAAGGTGTAGATGGCTCACTCATTTGGTCTCCTTTCCTCTTCATGCCCTTGGTTCTATACCTCTTTAGCTTGACTTGAACTTTAGTGTCCTCCATTTTCTCTAAACCATTGACTTTCTTACTTTTGTTTGGTGCATCCTCTACACCCATTCTAGGTTTTGACATTAGCATTTGATTCACTTTGAGTTTCCTATTTTCCTGCTGCAAAAATGCAATCATGTAGTTGGCTTTAGCCAAATCATCTTTCAAACCTCTAATCTCAGCCTCTTTCTCCATGACAAGCTGCTTCAATGATTTTCCTTATTTTTCATGAATATTCTCATGGAATGATGTCTCATGGTGATGTGGAGATGATTCCCTATCAACTGAAGTAGGCTTGGCCCTTTCCTCTTCTCTAGGAGAAAACACAAGCCTCTTCCCTCTAATGTAGGTCTGAGTGATTTCTGCCCTAGGTGTATTCTTCACTAAAACTCTGCTAAATGAGCCAACATCCATTAGTTTGGATGATGTTGGTGGTGTATTGTGGCTAATAGGCTGACTAGTAGAAGGGAGAAATACCATGGGTTGCATGAAGGTTTCCCAAGAGATGTTCCTCTATTCAAGTTTGTGTAGGAAAATGATTTTATTTAAAGCATGGTGGTAGAGACTAGCATGGTGATCAACCTTTCCGTTTTTCACTTTCTTTGCCATCTTAACTAAACTTATGTAAAGGTAGTGAGGTAGATTGAGATGCTTTACACCAGTGAAGTGCATCAACAATCTGATATGATACTTTTACACTACTGAAAACATTCCCTCACATGTAAAATATTTCATGATGAACTTCATTAATGGAGAAAAATTTTCAAGCAACAGCCCAAAATGAAAAATACTCTTGGGAGCCTCGTTGAACTGAATTTTGATGAAATCCCTGTAATTTGAAGTGTCCAAATATGGGTTTTTGAACCACTTTTCCCCACTCTTTGGTATCCTCGTGGCAGCAACGATTGTCTCTAATGAAATGATGAAGTCTACCCCTTCAATCTTGACCTTATCTCCTCTAAGGTTTGTGGAAAACAAGATGGTTCGTTTAGCATGATAAACCACTTGTTAGATTTGCTCACAAAACCCTAGGCAACCAACATTCTCGAAACAAAGCTTAGAAAATGGTGAGGAGACCAACTCCTGAGTGTTAAGGTGTTCAAACCTTGACACTTCTCCTCCCTTGTTGTAGTTTTTCTTTTCAGTTTCCATGTTCAAATGTTGCACAACAAACTAGGTTATGAGGAATGGAAAAACCAACGTTTTAATTAGGGAAAGTGGGGATTTAGGTTTTTTAATTTGAAGTGAGGTGAAAGAGCAGTTAGGGAGGAAATTAAGCAATGGGAAAAATTTGGGAGGTGGGAAGGGCTCTTAGGGACCTTAGGGAAGTGGGAAATAGGATAGGGAGTGATGGGAAGGGAAACAAATAATTTTTACACAGTCCATGTTACCCTTTCTATTAAAAACATAGCGTGGGCTCCGTTAGAGTCGGTCTGGTCAGCCCTCCGTTAGAGATCAAAGCTCTTTCTGCATTTCAATTTTAGGTGTCCCGCTCCATCCACTCAACTTCATTTCGTTAGGGACATGTCATGATCTGACAGAGAAATTCATGATACTCATTTTCCCTCATGTCTAGCCCCTGCTAGTTCAGGTCTTGATCCACAATCACTGAAATTCATGATAGCCAAGGTCTGGTCATATTACAGGTCAAAGTCCTTTTTATTGCTGGGTCTAGAACAAAGTCATGCAGGCCAGAGGGAGATCTTATACAGCTATGGTTCAAGAAAGCATCATCATCACCTAAAGAGACATCGACTCTTCTTCAAAACTCTGTTTTGAATAAAAGTCAAACAAGGTCAACTATGACAAAATTTTCCAAAAATTGACAGTTGACATTTTCAGATGCAGTCATGGATTTCAAACCCAGAGGCCCAGTCACACATTCCTCGCAAAGAAATGACAAAAATTTTATCATGAGAGCCAAAATTTCAAAGAAAAAGGGAAAAAGCAAAGTGTTTTAAAGTCAATAAAAAGTGCAAAACATAAACATTACAAAGTGGGTTTTCAAAGAAGAAAAAATTGAACCCAACTCTCTCAAAGCCTATATATATTTGTTTTGACCCAAAACTAAGTCATTGTGATATGCAAAAGCTTGAGAGAGGCATTGTTGAAGAAAAGAGAGCTAGGTAGGAGGAATTCGAGTAAGGAGGGTAGGTTTCTAGGTGGCGCAGCACATACACCAGGGCGCGTGGCGCACACGGAGGGTGCGACGCACCGGCAGCCAATCCCCAGTGAAAAATCAACAGGGGCGCGACGCACTCAAGGCACGCGGCGCACTGGGCTTGGCACGCGACACACACAGCCAGGCGCCTAAAAAACATTGCAATTCATCTCAAATCTCGGCGAAGTCAGCGAATCAAGAGATTTTCATAGCATTCATCAGTTTCATTGGATTCAGAGGGCAGCATAAAACTCAGGGTACAAGCAACAGTAATGGCATCAAAAAATTCATCAGATTATGAGGTGGATACACACAGTGACACATCTTCAGGAGAGAGGGCCCATAGGAGACATCACCGTAGTGGCAGACATCTCAGAGATGAGCCAAAAACCCTCACAGAGCTACAGGCATGCCCACTTGCCATGTCTTGTTTCCAGCACTTGGCATGTTATGAATTTTGCTAAAGGGTGGCAAATGTCAAGGTCCATCATGAGTTGGCCCGCCTTTCTGCACTTCATCTACAGGGAGGCCAATCTGTCCTGGCTAGGGTCACTTTCACCTTGACACTGGAGGCTATATCGGCAAAAGGGATACCAAACGTTGGGGAGCAGTGGCATAAGAAGAAGAAGGTGGAGAGGCATCACTATGAGCCTTACATCAAGAACAGCTGCTTGAGCCAGCTCACTAGAGTTTTTCCATTCAGATTTTTGAGGGAGGAGTATGCCCCACTCATGAGATTGATCATGAAGTATTTCAGTTGCGAGGGGAGGTTTTCTCTCCTTTATGCCTATCACATCTGCTTGCTCATGCACTTCACTAGGGTGCAGATGATGAGCCTCCCATTTTTCATCTGCAACAACATTGAGAAGATGAAAAACTTCATCCAGTACAAGACCCCACGACAGCAGCTAAACAGTGTCTATCATTTTTCTCTCATCTTGATTTTAGTGGACCATCAGTTGGGATTGCAGGGCATTGATTGGGAGGACTTCATTTCCCGTGATTTCTTCAGCGCTCCATCGGTGATATCAAAGGCAGAACATGAGGTGGGAGTTCCTTCACGTCAGGTTGAGCATGAGGTGGGAGGTCCTTCACATCAGTTTGAGCCTGATATGGGAAGTCCTACACATCAGTTTGAGAGCCATGAGACTGCCACCATGCCAGTTTTCATTACATATCAGAGAGGTTATCTGAAAGGCACCGGACCGTTGTTTGCAGCTGCAAAGCAAGTGTTATCTCCACTCGGGGTGGAAGGGGCCTCGCTTCTGCCATCAGCATCGCAGGAGCAGGGTAGGGGAAACAATTCAGTGCAGGAGGAAGGGCCATCAGGTGAGTAAGAGACTGAGTTTGTTCTCCTCCAGGATGATGAGACAGATGCAGAACCCACAAATGAGGAGCTTATAGAGATCATCAAGGAGTAGCAATCAGAGATTGAAGACTTGACCATTGATTTATAAAGGGCCATGGAACATGAACTACCTGGAGTGGAGAAAAAAACAGCTTGAAGACCAACAAATGATCATGGAGCTGTAGAACATCCGTGAACAACGCCAAGCTACTCAAAGAAGAAGGGTTTCGCTCACTTTTTTGAAGCAAGAAATCAATGAAGACTGGGAGTCCAACCCTGAGAGAGTCAACATGCATTTGGAGAGGCTATTGGACAAAGCAAACAGGGAGAAAGACATGCTGAGGTGCATGACTCATCACTACCAGACCCGCAACATGAGTTCCAAAGCAAGATCAGGAGCCTAAAGGCAAAATTGAGCAAAGCGAGAAAAGAGGCAAAGGAGGCAAAGGAGCAAGATCAGCTTCAAATCTTGGCTGAGGCTTCCTTGGCCTAGTAAAGCACTTCATAGGGAACCTCTAGCCGAAATTTCAAAAAATTTGGGCAAATTTCGGTCACAGGCAAAATTTTTGGGCACAAAACAGGAAATTTCTCCCTCTGCGCCGCGCCACTGGCGCGAAGCTAGAATTATAGCACTCTAATCAAGGAATGGCTTGCATATTTGGATTCAACATTTAAAAATACGTCTACTGGTGTCCGGGTAAGAAAATTTGACAAGTTTTGGGTCTCCTAAAGGTCAAAAAACACCCAAAAATGGCCTCTCTGCCACTTTTTGGACACACAGAAAGCAATCTTGGGAGAAAGAAGTTTTGGAGGGGCAAACGAGCTTCAAATTCAGAAATTCCAATTGGGTTGGAAAGTAGATAAGACAGGCTTTCCAAAAAGCCCATTTGGGAACATTTTGGACACCTGAAAATGCCCCAGAATAGGCTCCAAAGTGGCACGACGCACAGGGAATTTGGCGCGGCGCTCGGGGGAAAAAACTGCCGAATTGCTCCCGTTTCGCGAAATTTCAGGTCACGACTTCTCCAAGTGGGCCCGGTCATCTACTCTTCGGTTTTTTGGCACCAAAGGCATATTTTAAAGAGTTTTCACTCCAGGTGGGCATCTATCCATGTGGCAAAAGAATGCAAAGGGTCACCCCAGCCAACTGTCATGCTTTAGAGCGCTGCACCTGTAGCTGATGGTTGGCTCTCCATCTCCTTTTCGAAATGATTTGAGTAACTTCCCAACCCCTGGGCATTCCATATCTTCTCTACACTTTCTATATATTGTATGCAAGTTATTTTCAAAGGGTTGGCTGGCTTGTAACTTCTGGGAGACTGTGGGAAAGAATCTCTGTTTCTGCACTGTGTATTTTTGACAGAGAGTTAATGAAAGGCAGTGGCTCTGTTTCATGAGATTCTTGTGGTTGTGAGTGTAGAAAATTTGTTCTTATGTTCCATATGTATCTTGTTATGTTTCATAATTCATTTCATGTTTCATTTCAGTGAAATTTTCTAAGTGAGATTAGGTAGAATTCAATTTATATTGCTCTGCCTGTGGGAACATTTCATGTGCATTGTTATTCTTCTGTTGAAAAGGATTCATGCGACCATGCCCTTTTCATTATCTTCAAAAATATTTTCATTCCAAGTCACCTTAAGTCGAAATTGTTGCGCTTCTCGCTTACCTTGCCTCACGAAATAATCTCTGCCTTCATTCTCAATTCTCTGTTCATTGCTGAGCGCCAGTCCCATATACATCTCAGAAGTTCAGTCACTTCGAAAATCTTTTCCAAAATCCTTTTTCACTTACTATCCTAAGGTAAATATCGCATTGCAAGTCATCTTAGACCATTTTGCCTATCCATTCGCTGAGTGTGACTCGGAGAGAACCCTCTCCTACTCTGGTAGGGCTAGCTACCAGACTGAGCGTGGTTTATGGTTACCCTAATTTTTTCCTTCCTTCAGCCTAAGGCAGATTTAGGTGCTAACATAGTGGCGACCATACTGGGGAGAAGTTAAAAATCAAATCCCCTTGTTTCACAAGAACTCTAGGCTTCCGGATGATGAGCTTAGGATTGGAAAGGCTGAGTAAGTTGGTTGTGTCCCGTGATTTATCCCAATAGCATGCTCCCTCATCATATTTATGAAAATCCAAATTTGATCCCAAGACTCCTTTTTCAAGAAAGCACCATAACCCCCGTGTTCAAATCCCATTCATGTCCCGACACTTTTGAGTATCTTGAAGAGCTTGAGTTTAACGAACGATTTGAGATATCACTGTTTGAGTCTAAATCTGAAAAGGCTGTTGATTACACCATCCCCAATCCGCAATTTCTTGTAGACCTTGAGATGGAAAGAGCTAATAGATTAATCGATAACTACATTGGCACACAGCCCCAAACTCCAAGTGCAAGTCCCTTGCAAACTGTGCACACTCCTCCGACGCCTCCAAGGCCAAATCCACCAAGAATGATGGCTACCCGTTTTGTAGCCCTTGTTCTTCCCCAAGTCCTAGATGACATGCCAAATGATTGTCAAAGTAAAATCCTGTTTTTTGATGGCACTCGTAATAGTATTACAGCTCAACAACATGTGGATAAAATGGCAGATTTCTATGAACTTCATGAGATCGATGCAGAAAACGTGGCAATGAGGCTCTTTGTACAAACATTTGCAGGCGATGTGAGGAAATGGTTCAGAGGTTTGACGACTGCAAGCATCACCACCTTGGCTGAGCTACAAACGCAATTTTTTAATAGGTGGGAAGTCAAAAAGAATCCCCTTCAAATTCTGGCCGAGTATGAACAAATCAAGCGGAATGCTGGTGAGTTGGTCCAAGATTATTGTGTTAGATTTAATGTAGTCTACAACAAAATTCAAGACCATCTAAAGCCACCTATGGGACTAGCAATGATGAAGTTTCCAGATGGTTTTGATGCGGACATGGCGTACCAATTGAGAGAGAGAGAACCTGCTACAATCGAAGACATGCAGAAAATTGCGGTCAGCGTTGAGGCAAATCTGATGTCCAAAAGAGCAAGAGCGAAAGCAGAGAAGAAAACCACGGTGAAAGAAGAATCTTCTTCAATGGATCAGCTGCTCAAAAAGGTAGAATAGATGCTTGAGAGAGTAAAATGTGAAAGTCTAGAGCCACAAGTTAGGAATCCTAACTTTCGTGGCCAACAGCAGCCACAATATAGGATAAGACAAAGAGATCAGCGAACTCAAGAGCAAGCAGCACAACAGCCGGTACAAACACCTTTGCAGCAGAATTTTGTGCATGGACCGAAATCAGATGTGGATAGGAATGTAATAGGCAAGGAAAACCATCTTTTTACTCCAGATGAGTTGCCTACTTACATCACCGAAGAAGAAGAATGTGCAGTGAATTCAGTTACACACCAAGACACCGATTTTATTCTAGCTAACGAAACTGTGTTGGAAGAAGAGTCAGTAGAATATCAAAGGGGGTATATGAATGCTTTGTCCACACAATAGCAGCGATATTCCCTTAGAAACAGAGATGTACCGGCCAAACCAAATCAGAAAAAGAAGGATGATGAAACAACAAAGAATGATCCATCAGCTACGCAAAGAAAGGGAAAGGAGGCGGTTGTTCCAGAGAGCAGCAAATCAAAGTTAGTAGAACAATCACAGCAACTAGCCAGCTCAAAAGAGAAGGAAAGGAAAGATATCCCAGTCAAAGAGGTAGAAAGAACTCTTGCTTTCAGCGTAGAGAATGAGATTTCTAAGCTAAAGGTATCCATCCCTTTGACTAAAATCATGAAGAATAGCGGTTACAGAGGACAAATTTCTAAGATGTTAAATTTGGACCCAATGTCCGACAGGTAAACATGGAAGATGATCAGCCTAAAATTATTTTTGGGCCAGTGAAAAATGGTGAGTCTCCTGAGAGCGAGGTGCCACCCTTCTATATCAGTTTACGATTGCATGACTTTGTGCTACACAATGCCATGTTCGATTCTGGAGCCTCTCACAATCTCATGCCCAAGGCTATCATGGATAAGCTTGGTTTGGACATCACCCCCAATATCATGATCTCTATTCATTTGACTCCAGTAGAGTAAGGTGCATAGGGCTCATCAAAGACTTAGTTGTGAGTTTGGATCAGCTTCCTATGAAAAATTTTCTGATGGACGTAGTGGTAGCGGACATTCCTCCAAGGTTTGGCATGCTTCTTTCCAGATCTTCGGTAGCGAAATTGAAGGGGACACTACAGTTGGATTTCTCCTATGCAACAATCCCGGTGTTTGGACAAATGAGGAAATTATATCGGGAACAAAAGATGAAGTATATGATCACAAGCAAGGAGAAACCGATAAATCATCCTATAAACTATGTACATACAGATTCAGAGTCATTTGTTTTGTTTTCAGATAGTTTAAATGAAATATATAGTCAGATAGTAGAAGCAGATGAAATTCCAGAGATAACATAAAATTTTAGAGAGATTTTGAAGAAAGAAAGACAAGAAAAGCATCAAAAGATTGAGTAATCAGCTGAAAATGATGGACAACAAGCAAACAATGGACAACAAAAAGATTTTCAGCACTTGCAAGAAGAAGAAGAAGGCTTATGGACCATGGATTTTGATGGAGCAGTAGGGAATGATGGAGTTGGTATTGGTATTTAGGTACCCAGTCCTTTCTTTGCCCCAAACAAAGTGCCTAGCAGCGTGAGAGTTTGCTCCTACAAGCTAGCCTTTGAATGTTCCAATAATGAAGCCGAATATGAAGGTCTGATTTCTGGCCTGAAGATTCTTAGAAAGCTGAATGCAAAGAGGATTTCAGTATATGGCGACTCCAATTTGGTGGTAAAATAGGTCAGAGGTGAGTATCAAGCAAAAAATACTAGGATGCGGGCTTATTGTAATGCAGTTTTGGACATCTTGAAGCTATTTTCCAAATACACCTTGACATGTGTGCCACGAATACAAAATAGTATTGCTGATGCTCTTGCCAAGGCAGCGAGCAGTTTAAAGATCCCCATGAACTCCAGCAAAAAATTTGAAATCCATGTCAAGCACTGTCCAACCATTCCAGACAATTAGCGACATTGGAAAGTGTTCCAAGATGATGAGGAGATTAAGGATTTTCTGCTCAACAAAGGCAAGTTCAAAGAAACCTTAATCGATGTGGAAAACGAGGAGAACAAAGGGAATGGTACAGAAGAAGTACAAATCAATCAAATGGACATATTGCAGTTGAAGAATAACATCATTCCTAAAGGCTTGATACCCCTAGAGGAACTTTTCTATCAGGATGACGTAGCCCGCAAGCCAACTTTGCAGCCCACGGAGAAAGGTGTAGAAGAAGTCAACATCAGTACAACAACAAATCCAAAATTGGTAAAATTGTCCAAGACACTACCACCAAAGATCAAGGACAAATATATCAGTTTGATGGCTTCATTTGCAGATGTATTTGCTTGGGATTATTCTGATTTAAAGACCTATGATACGAACATCATTCAACACACAATACCTATCAAGCCCAATCAGAAACCATTTAGACAAAAGCTGAGAAGGATCAATCCAAAGTTGCTGCCATCCATTGAGAAAGAGGTAAATAGGTTGTACAAGTCAGGTATCATTGTGCCTATCAGATTTTCATATTGGATATCTAACTTAGTGCTTGTACGAAAGAAGACCGGTGAGATCCTCCTATGCATCTATTTCAGAAATCTAAACAAGGTCTCATTGAAGGACAACTATCCGCTGCCCAAGATGGACCATATACTTCAGCGAGTAGTGGGGGAATCTCGTATGTCGCTGCTTGATGGTTATTCCGGATATAACCAAATTTCAGTCCATGAAGATGATAGGGATAAGATAGCATTCACAACTCCATGGGGAACATTTCACTATGCCAAAATGCCATTCGGTTTGAAGAATGTAGGTGCCACATTTTAGCGGGAAATGGACTTGGCGTTTTCAAATGAGAAGGATGTGTTTTTGGTGGTGTACTTGGATGACTTGACAGTGTTTTCAAAATCTGATGAAGAGCATATGCATCACCTAAAAATTTTCTTTTAAAAATGCAGGAAATATGGCCTATCTTTGAATCCTAAGAAGAGCTTGTTCGCCATGGAGGAAGGAAAATTACTTGGGCATATCATTTCAAAAGATGGCATCCGCATAGACTGAGCACATGTGTAAGCAATTCAGCAAATCGATCTACCCAGGAACAAAAAGGAGATACAGTCATTCAATCGTAAGATGAATTTTCTACGTTGCTTTGTGCCTAATCTTGCAGAACACTTGAAAGAAATGACCAACATGCTTAAGCAGGACAGCCAGGTGAAATGGACGGATGAGGCTATAAAATCTTTCAACTTGGTCAAATTAGCCCTCTCCTCAGCTCCTGTTCTAGTCAACCCGGATTACACTCAAGATTTCATATTGTTTTCATTTGCTTCTGAGCACACTATGGCAGTGGTATTGTTGCAGAAAAGGGATGATCATGAAAGACCCATTGCATTCTTCAGCAGGGTTATAAGGGATGCAACTTTGAAGTACAACATCATTGAGAAGCAAGCCCTGGCATTGGTGAAGGCACTGAAGGATTTCCCGGTGTATATATTACATTCTCACATTCTGGCCTATGTTCCTAACACTGTTGTGAAAGATGTTTTAGTGCAAACTAATCTGGAAGGGAGAAGAGGCAAATGGATTGCAGCTTTTCTAGAATACGATGTGGAGATAAAGCCTACAAAGCTGGTCAAAGGACAGGGGTTGGCAAAGCTAATGGCTGAGTCAAATTTGCATGCATTGGACATAAATCTGATCGCTGCCATGTCTGAGGAGAATGATGAAGGAACTTCAGTTCAGGTATCCGAGATGTTTGCTTTGTCCCCATGGTATTCCGATATAATATATGTGCTGAAAAATCTATCACCACCGC
Source organism: Pinus tabuliformis (assembly GCA_031772625.1). Classification (NCBI taxonomy): domain Eukaryota; kingdom Viridiplantae; phylum Streptophyta; class Pinopsida; order Pinales; family Pinaceae; genus Pinus; species Pinus tabuliformis. The sequence continues at coordinate 1,140,153,005 of CM062819.1, read as the reverse complement.
TCGGCATGGCTAGAAATAAAGCGAGAACACTCAAATTGAAAGCTGCCAAGTTTTGTATCTTGAATTCTGCACTGTATTAGAAAGATCCCGGTGGCATTTTGCTAAATTGTCTGGTGGAAGAGGAGGCAAAGAAAGTCATGGAGGACTTCCACAGAGGAGAATGTGTTGGACATCTTTTTTGGAAGTCAACAGCGAACAAAATCTTGAGAGCGGGGTACTACTGGCCTACTTTGTTTGCTGATGTGCATAAGATGGTAAAGCGATGTCATAAGTGTCAAATTTTCGAAGGAAAATAGAAACTACAGCCTTTGCCACTCAAGCCTATCAAAGTGAGCGCTCCATTCCAGCAGTGGGGGTTGGATTTCATTGGGGAAATTCATCCCGCCTCTTCCGGACAGTATAGGTGGATCCTTACAGCGACGAAATACTTCAAAAAATGGATTGAGGCAACCCCTACCAGACAAGCAATGGACATGGTAATCATCTCATTTCTCGAAAATAACATCTTGTCTCACTTTGGTTGTCTAAACAAAATAATCACTGATAATGTAGCAGCTTTTAAATCGAAAAGGATGGTAGAATTTTGTCATAAATATCATATAATTTTGGGTCATTCAACTGCCTATCATCCACAAGGAAATGGATTGGCGGAATATTCGAATAAATCTTTGGTCAACATCATCAAGAAGCTGTTGGAAATAAATAAGAAGAGCTGGAACAAGAGGTTGGTCCATGCACTTTGGGTAGATCGAATCAGTCAGAAAAAGTCCATTGGTATGTCATTGTTTGAACTGGTTTATGGAGTGGACACAGTATTTCCCGCTTCTCTTGCTGCCCAAGTGGTCAAACTTCTTCAGGAGGCCGGCAGTGAGGAAGATCCCATGTAGAGAAGGCTGAATCAAATGATCCACTTGCAGCAAAATAGAGATGAAGTTTTCAAAAACACATCCAAGTTGCAGGAGAGGATAAAGAAAATTTATGACAGAAAAGCTAAAGCAGATAAATTTCGGTTGGATGATGTGGTGTTGAAGTGGGATGCAAGGAATGAAGAGAAAGGCAAGCACGGGAAGTTTGAAAATCTGTGGAAAGGTCATTTCAAGATCGCAGCATACAAAGGTCAAAATGCCTTTCTTCTTAAAGAAATGAATGGGGAAGACTGTCCTGGAGGGCGATCAATGGTCGGCTGCTCAAGCAGTATCATTGGTGATTTATTAACGCTGCTTCCACTGTCATTGTAAATACCATTTTTATTTCAGTTTGGTTTCAGTATGTAAAGTCAGTTTTTGAGTTATTCCAATTGTCTAGTTTGAGTCAATTTCTTGGTTATTCCAGTTTTGTAAATAAGTCAGAGTCTTGTACTGTTTATCAAAATGATGACTCCATAGCCCAATGGATCAAGAGGCACTATCTAGCTCCTCCAGAGATCCGCTGTTCTTGGCACCTCCAAGGAGCTACCATCCCCCATTGGAGCCAATGTTAGATTCGGTCTGGTCAGCCCTCCATCAGATATCAAAGCTCTTTCTGCATTTCAATTTTAGGTGTCCTGCTCCATCCACTCAGCTGCATTTCGCTAGGGACATGTCATGATCTGACAGAGAAATTCATGTTACTCATTTTCCCTCATGTCTGGCCCCTGCTTGTTCAGGTCTTGATCCACAATCACTGAAATTCATGATAGCCAAGGTTTGGTCATATTACAAGTCAAAGTCCTTTTTGTTGTTGGGTCTAGGAAATCATCAATGTGGTTTTTGAAAAAACATGTCCAGAACAAAGTCATGCAGGCCACAGGGAGATCTTATACAGCTATGGTTCAAGAAAGCATCATCATCACCTAAAGAGACATTGACTCTTCTTCAAAACTCTATTTTGAATAAAAGTCAAACAAGGTCAACTATGAAATTTTTTTCCAAAAATTGACAGTTGACATTTTCAGTTGCAATCATGGATTTCAAAGCCAGAGGCCTAGTCACATAGTCCCCGCAAAGAAATGCCGAAAATTTTATCATGAGCCAAAATTTCAAAGGAAAAGGGAAAAAGCAAAGTGTTTTAAAGTCAATAAAAAGTGCAAAACATAAACATTACAAAGTGGGTTTTCAAAGAAGAAAAAATTGAACCCAACTCTCTCAAAGCCTATATATATTTGTTTTGACCCAAAACTAAGTCATTGTGATATGCAAAAGCTTGAGAGAGGCATTGTTGAAGAAAAGAGAGCTAAGTAGGAGGAATTCAAGTAAGGAGGGCAGGTTTCTAGGTGGCGCGACGCATACACCAGGGCGTGTGGCGCACATGGAGGGCGTGACGCACCGGCAACCAGTCCCTAGTGAAAAATCAACAAGGGCGCGACGCACTCAAGGCGCGCGGTGCACTGGGCTTGGCGCCCGACGTACACAACCAGGTGCCTAAAAAACATTGTAATTCATGTCAAATCTTGGCAAAGTCAGCGAATCAAGAGATTTTCAGAGCATTCATCAGTTTCATTGGATTCAGAGGGTAGCATAAAACTTAGGGTACAAGCAGCAGTAATGGAATCAGATTATGAGGGGGATACACACAGTGACACATCTTCAGGAGAGAGGGCCCATAGGAGACATCACCATAGTGGCAGACATCTCAGAGACGAGCCAAACACCCTCACAGAGCTATAGGCATGCCCACTTGCCATGTCTTGTTTCCAACACTTGGCATGTTATGAATTTTTCCGAAGGGTGGCAAACGTCAAGGTCCATCATGAGTTGGCCCGCCTTTTTTCACTTCATCTACAGGGAGGCCAATCTATCCTGGTTGGGGTCACTTTCACCTTGACACCGGAGGCTATATCAGTGGCAACAGGGATACCAAACGTTGGGGAGCAGTGGCATAAGAAGAAGAAGGTGGAGAGGCATCACTATGAGCCTTACATCAAGAACAGCTGCTTGAGCCAGCTCACTAGAGTTTTTCCATTCAGATTTTTGAGGGAGGAGTATGCCCCACTCATGAGATTCATCATGAATTATTTCAGTTGCGAGGGGAGGTTTTCTCGCCTTTATGCCTATCACATCCGCTTGCTCATGCACTTCACCAGGGTGCAGATGATGAGCCTCCAATTTTTCATCTGCAACAACATTGAGAAGATGAAAAACGTCATGCAGCGCAAGACCCCACGATAGCAGCTAAACAGTGTCTATCATTTTTCTCTCATCCGGATTTTAGTTGACCATCAGTTGGGATTGCAGGGTATTGATTGGGAGGAATTCATTTCCCGTGATTTCTTCAGCACTCCACCAGTGATATCAGAGGTAGAAAATGAGGTGGGAGGTCCTTCACATCAGGTTGAGAATGAGCTGGGAGGTCCTTCACATCAGTTTGAACCTGAGATGGGAAGTCCTGCACATACGTTTGAGGGCCATGAGACTGCCACCATGCCAGTTTTCATTACATATCAGAGAGGCTATCCGAAAGGCACCAGACTGTTGTTTGCAGCTGCAAAGCGAGTGTTATCTCCACCCGGGGTGAAAGGGGCCTTGCTTCCGCCATCAGCATCATAGGAGCAGGGTAAGGGCAAGGATTTAGTGTAGGAGGAAGGGCCATCAGGTGAGCAAGAGACTGAGTTTGTTCTCCTCCAGGATGATGAGACAGATGCAGAACCCACAAATGAAGAGCTTATAGAGATCATCAAGGCGCAGCAATCAGAGATTGAAGACTTGACCATTGATTTAGAAAGGTCTAAGTGGAACATGAACTACTTGGAGTGGAGAAAAAAACAGCTTGAAGACTAACAGACGATCATGGACCTGCATAACATCCGTGAATAGTGCCAAGCTGCTCAAAGAAGAAGGGTTTCGCTCACCTTTTTGGAGCAAGAAATCAATGAAGACCGGGAGTCCAACCTTGAGAGTGTCAACATGCATTTGGAGAGGCTTTTGGACAAAGAAAACAGGGAGAAATACATGCTGAGGTGCATGAGTCATCACTACCATGCCCGCAACATGAGTTCCAAAGCAAGAATCAGGAGCCTAAAGGCAAAATTAAGCAAAGCGAGAAAAGAGGCAAAGGAGGCAAAGGAGCAATATCGGCTTCGAATCTTGGCTGAGGCTTCCTTGGCCGATCAAATCACTTCATAGGGAACCTCCAACCCAAATTTCAAAAAATTTGGGCAAATTTTGGTTATAGGGAAAATTTTTGGGCTCAAAACAGAAAATTTCTCCCTGTGCGCTACGCCACTGGCGCGACGCTGAACTTCTACCACTCTAATCGAGGAATGGCTTGCATATTTGGATTCACCATCGAAAAATACATCTACTGGTGTCCGGGTAAGAAATTTTGACAAGTTTTGGGTCTCCTAAAGGTCAAAACACACCCAAAAATGGCCTCTCTGCCACTTTTTGGACACACAGAAAGTAGTCTTGGGAGAAGAAGTATTGGAGGGGAAAATGAGATTCAAATTCAGAAATTCCAGCTGAGTTGAAAAGTAGACAGGACAGGCTTTCCAACAAGCCCACTTGAGCACATTTTTAACACCTGCAAATGCCCCAAAACAGGCTCCAAAGTGGCGCGACGCACAGGGGATTTGGTAGGGCGCACGAGGGAAAAAACTGCCAAATTGCTCCCGTTTCGCGAAATTTCGGGTCGCGACTTGTCCAAGTGGGCCCAATCATCTACTCTTCATTTTTTGGGCACCAAAGGCGGCTTTTAAAGAGTTTTCTCTCCAGGTGAGCATCTATCCAAGTGGCAAAAGAATGCAAAGGGTCACCCCAGCCAAATGTCATGCTTGAGAGCGCTGCACCTGTAGCTGATGGTTGGATCTCCATCTCCTTTTCAAAATGATTTGAGTAACTTCCCAACCCCTGGGCATTCCATCTCTTCTCTACACTTTCTATATATTGTATGCAAGTTATTTGCAAAGGGTTGGCTGGCTTGTAACTTCTGGGAGACTGTGGGAAAGAAACTCTGTTTCTGCGCTGTGTATTTTTAACAGAGAGTTAATGAAAGGCAACGGCTCTGTTTCATGAGATTCTTGTGGTTGTGAGTGTAGAAAATGTGTTCTTATGTTCCATATGTATCTTATTATGTTTCATAATTCATTTCATGTTTCATTTCAGTGAAATTTTCTAAGTGAGATTAGGTAGAATTCAATTTATATTGCTCTGCCTGTGGGAAAATTTCATGTGCAGTGTTATTCTTCTGTTGAAAAGGATTCATGCGACCATGCCCTTTTCATTATCTTTAGCAATATTTTCATTCCCCATCACCTTAAGTCGAAATTTCTGCGCTTCCCGCCTACCTTTCCTCACGGAATAATCTGTGCCTTTCATTCTCAATTCTCTGTTCTTTGCTGAGCGCCAGTCCCATATACATCTCAGAAGTTCAGTCACTTCGAAAATCTTTTCCAAAATCCTTTTTCACTTACTAGCCTAAGGTAAATATCGCATTGCAAGTCATCTCAGACCATTTTGCCTATCCTTTTGCTGAGTGTGACTCGGAGAGAGCCCTCTCCTGCTCTGGTAGGGCTAGCTACCAGACTAAGTTTGGTTTGTGGTTACCCTAATTTTTGCCTTCCTTCAGCCGAAGGCAGATTTAGGTGCTAACAGGCTCTAGGGTTTTCCCTAGAAACTATGGGGATGAATGAGAAGGGTTAGAAATGATAGAGGAAATGTACATCAGTGCGAGGAAGGGTAGGAAATGTGGGGAAACTAGTTTATCTATGTGCCAATTAACTCACAGAGTGAAAAACTGAAAACGTAGCATGGAAACCCTAGGAGAGGGTTCCACACCTTCAAACAGAAAATTTCACTTTGTTGAGGTGGTGTTTGCCTTTAACATATCTTTACTAAGCTGAGAATTCAATCACCCATTGAAGAAATCATTTGGATATGCGTTTCAAGCCACCCTTGCAAGATAATGTAGCGTCCAGATGAAAATGTAGCGAGTAGGGTAAAAATGCATCGTGAGAGTTTGAGATGCACAATAAGAGTGAGATTCGATACTGAATGAGTCTTTTGGGCTATGTATGATCAATTGGAGTCTTTTGTACATGTGACTAATGAAAGAAAATGTTTTTAATGTCTTTAAAAATTACAAAAACACATTTTCTTGTATATGTCAAAGGATGACAATATACCCTTCCTTTTGCAGTAATATCTTCATAAATGTTGCTTGATACATTTTATTACCTTTATTTCCTAACATGCTATCTCCCTTGGTGTGAAGACTTAAGACACATAACAATGATGGCTCTTTGCTTTGAATTTGGACATAGTAATGACAACACCAGTGGAAACCGTAAACCGAGACTTATATGTTGACACTTGAATTGATCTGAGACCAACAATTACATGACCATGACAACTAATGAGAACCATGATTTCTAAAGGGAGTAGCACTGACCTAGACGCACCAACAAATGATCAATTATTTTTATTTGAAGACCTACTGAAACCATAAAAAACTTTACCTAGGACAGTAACAAAAGCTTTGAAAGAGCACATTTGATCACTGGTGACTGGCAAGACTAACATACACTAACATTGGCTCTAGCTGGGGATGGCATCTCCTTTAGTAGGTGTCAAGAACACCGTAGACCAAGTAGCCTAATCCATTAGGAATGGAGTCAAAAACAAAAATACCAAACTCAAAACTGAAAATTGACTGACAAATTGAATTGACTTGACACATTGTAAAAATTGACTTAACTCTAAAATTGACTACTGACTAAACTTAGTAACTTACACATGGCAGCAGACCATCAAGATCTTAGGGCCTTCACCTTGGGCTTCAAATCTTGATGATAATCACCCACCTGCTGAAGATATATATACAATCATGTGAAATGATCCCTCCAGTGTAACCAATCCAGCAAATGGCTACTTACTTGAATCCTGCTCACACTTTCCTTGAGCAGGAAGAAAAAACAAAAACTAGGCAACTCCAAGTATCCACTGAAAATGTGCTCATGATCCATAAATACAAGAAAATCCATCTTCCCTATTAACTGTAGAAAAATAGTGTAAGGATCCTTAAAAATCTGAAATGTTACCTTGTCTTGAAATCCAACAAAAATACAAGTACTCCTTTCATTTTGATCTGAAAGAATTCTTTGTTGTTGATCCATAGGAAGGCATAGGGAAGTATGAATTTCTGCTACCAGAGTGTTGGCTGTAAATTCGTCAAGCATGAGAAACTCTAATTCTATCTCTGGCATATTGTCTATCTCAGACTCATACTCTTCCAATTCATAGTCTAAATCATCCTTGAACAAAAAACATTCTTCAAGATTATTAAACATGCCAACCCTATCCTCTTCATGAAAGAAAAAATTCCCTGTTAGCTGATCTCCTTGCAGGAAATTTACATCACAAATCAGATTACTCACAACAAATTCTTGTATAGTTTGATCAGTCTCATGACTGTCATCATTTAAACCTAGATTTTCATTTTCAATAATGGAAGAAATGTCACTCACACATTCTTGACTGTGTGAACATTGCAAACCTGCATTAACTTGGGTTGTAACATGGAGACAGAGGAGAACACTGAGTTTTATAGAAATCAACATTAGCTTGGTGATTATTTTCCACCATAATTACATTGTTTGAAACCTCCACACATGCCAATTCAAAATTATGATTTGCAGGAATCTGCCCATGGAATAGTGTTTCAGAAAATGGATGAGATAGAGAAACATATGAGTGGTGAATGTCTAGAGATTCTTGTTCATGCATTTCATAAAAAACCTTATCTTGGTCATCACAAAAATGATCTTGAAATAAAAACACAGAGAAAGAAAAATTTGAAAAAAGAAGAAGTGAAGAACTATCTTCATACCTTTCATCCAAAAGACAAGGTTTTGGATGCTCATGGGAAACTTTAAATGTAGCAATCTCTTCGAGTATATTTGATTCTCATGTGCTTCAATAGGAAGACTATCACTTTTTTTGTCACAAGAATCAAGGAAAACAACTTTGTGTTCATTATTTCCTTGCAAAAGTAGATGATCATCACCATAAGGTAGTTCACTGCTTAAGTTTCATGTCCATGCAATTTTAGAATTCTAACTTGGACCAATTTCTTCTTTACTGTTAGGATGTAGATCTGTTTCATCTTCAAGCAAAGAAGGAGTTGATGTTCGCTGTGAATGATCCTTTGTATCAAAGCAGCTAATCTTTGTTATTTTCTGTTGGGAAGAAAATTCATAAAGGGCCTATATAATCTCATAATCTAGACATTCTTCAGCTCCAAAAGTCTCTTCAAGGTATTGAATGAAGTTGTCACAGGATTCACAACATTCTTCAAACTATAAGAATGAATGATGAGATTTTCCATAGAACTCAAAGAATATTGTGTGGAATTCTTTAAGAGAGAATAAGCTACCTAGCTTCAATCCTTCCTACCATGATCTTGCTTTTCCTTCTAGAGTAGCCATAAACATTTTCATCAAGCAATACTCATGAAACCTAATCCCGAGCTTATGTATATGCCAATGAAATTTTATTAAATGCATAATAGCTTCATCCACATTTCCATCTATGAATTTGGGCAAATTAGTTTTCCAATCTATGCAAGGAATTTAACTTGGAAAACTAGGAATGTGAGCACAATTCGTAGGAGCATACCTTCAAACAGTTGAATCCATCTTGAAAATAGTTAAGTCACCAAGAAGTTCTTCAAACTACTAATTTTTGAAAAATGGAGTCACCATGAAAATTCTAAACCTTTGGATTCTTCAACACTGGAGTCACTAGGTGAATGGTTTTAGCCTTCTATGTGTGATCACTATCCGCCATCAGCACTAAGATTTCATGCTTGTCATTATTTTTCAAGGAAGATATGATCTTGCATTCCCCAGCAATGACGCCAAAATGTTATCCTCCACAATATGCCAAGGCCGAGAAAGGAGATCGACGGAGGTAAACTCAAACCACTTAGGGTTTAGCCGTTAGCCCTACCAAACCATAAATGGCTCTCTCTATGAGCTCACAACCAAATATGAGTGGAGTGGGAAAAAGATATTAGGCTAGATATGCTTAGCTCTAGGGTTTTTAAATTTATGGTTTGGTTGGATCAGGAGTGAAAATCAGGGAACTAGGTCAAAAGATCAAAGGTTCCAATTGCAAGATATATAAAGGAGCAGGGTAGGTATGCCTTTATGATACTTTCGGATTTTGTCGATGTAGTGTAGGGTGGAAAAGCAAAGATCAAAATGAGCATGGAAAACATGAATTCATTTACCAGAAGATAGGTGACATAAACATGAAATTCCTAACAAAATATAGCTTAAACTTAAGTATTTTGTTTAAAACCTCTTAGGAATGTCACTAAAAAGCATAGATATGGAAAGAAGATGAAATTATCATTCATATAAAACTATAAAATAGAGAAAACATTATCACAAACTCACAAGACAAGAATTCCTGAGTAATAGATGCAACTATTCTTTGATTTCCTGTAAAAAGTGATGAAGTACAAGCTCCAAGAGTTCTACTCACTGATGTCCAACCCTTAATCTGATTGAAAACTAGATACATATAGACCAAATAACCATTTCCCCTCTCTCAGGGTCGAATCCTTCAGTTTAGGAACTGATTACATGAAGTGCTCAACAAACTCTAATGTCTATGGAGGTTAAAACAAATCGTCCTTTTAAACTTTGACTAAACTGCTCCTCATAAATGAGGACTAAAAGTACATGAAAAATACTCTAACAAGATTATTTACCTCCTATTACATCATTTAAACTCATAAAAGAAGAATTAAATCAGAAAAAGTCGAACTAGACTAAGAAAACTAAGAAAAATGAGTTCGAGGCAAAAACGTAGTGAATTGCTTTGAAAACATAGTGTGCTTGGAGAAAACGTAATGTGCTTCTTGTATATGACTTTTGGAGGGGATCCGAAACTCCAAATTTAGCTCATGATAGCTCATTGGAAATATTTGTATGTCTATTACACCATAGAGTCCTCAATCACTGAAAAATATTGATTCTAGCCCTTCAAATCTCAATTCTCTCACAACTACTTCAAAAATGTAGCGTGCTCCTCAAAAAGAGGGAAAAAAAGAGTTTTTTAAGAACTTTTTTTACTTTTTGACTTGCCATATCATGTTGTAGTGGAAGTTCGGTTTTCTAGGATTGATATAGAGGTCAAAAGGCATCTAGAACACTAAGCCATTTGTCAAATAGAGGCCCCGAACAAAAATGTAGCGAGGTCCATGCTACCTTTTTTGGTCAAAACCTACTAAAAATTGGAAAAATGCCCAAAATTTCAAAAATTTTCCGAAATTGCTCAAAATTTTCTCCATTGACCCTCTGAAAGATAAGTCAAACTATCAAGGATTCATCAATAAGAAATTCCAAATTATCCTTCTTCTTGAGCTTCGTCAGGGTTTTCTTGAGTTTTGCCTTCATGATCTTAACCCTAATTTGACAAATCTTGTTCTGGGTGTAGTAATGCCTAGCCATGTGCCTTTGCAAGTTGGTGGCCCTGTTGGCCCTTTTAAGGAGTTCTCCAAGTGGGAATTAACTTTATCCACCAAATATTCCCTATCTTTATCAAAATCTTGTTCAATGGATTTGTTAATGTCTTGTTGTTCCAAAGGTGTAGATGGCTCACTCATTTGTATCATTTCCTCTTCATGCCCTTGGTTCTAGGCCTCTTTAGCTTGACTTGAACTTTAATGTCCTCCATTTTCTCTAAGCCATTGACTTTCTTACCTTTGCATGGCTCATCCTCTACACCCATTCTAGGTTTTGACATTAGCATTTGATTCACTTTGAGTTGCCTATTTTCCTACTTCAAAAATGCAATCATGTAGTTTTATTTAGCCAAATCATATTTCAAACCTCTAATCTCAACCTCTTTCTCCATGACAAGCCGGTTCAATGATTTTCCCTGTTTTTCATGAATATGCTCATGGAATGATTTCTCATGGTGATGTGGAGATGCTTGCCTTTCAACTAAAGTAGGTTTGGCCCTTTCCTCTTCTCTAGGAGCAAACACAAGCCTCTTCCCTCTGATGTAGGTCTGAGTGATTTCTGCCCTAGGTGTATTCTTCATTGAAACTCTGTTAGACGAGCCAATCTCCCTTGGTTTGGATGATGCTTGTGGTGTATTGTGGCTAGTAGTTTGACTAGTAGAAGGCAGAAATATTGTGGACTGCATGAGGGTTTCCTAAGAGATGTTCCTTTGTTCAAGATGGTGTAGGAAAATGATTTTAATTAAAGCATGGTGGTAGAGACTAGCTTGGTGATAACCCTTTCTGTTTTGCACTTTCTTTTACATCTTAAATAAATTTCTGTAAAGGTAGTGAGGTAGATTGAGAGGCTTTACACCGATGAAGTGCATCAACAGTCTGATATGATAATTATACACTATTGAATACATGCCCTCACATGTAAAATATTTCATGGTGAACTTCATTATTGGAGCAAACTTTTCAAGCAATAGTCCAAAAGGAAAAATACTGTTGGGAGCCTCTTTGAACTTAATTTTGATGAAAGCCCCGTAATTGAAGTGTCCAAATCTGAGTTTTTGAACCACTTTTCCCCATTGTTTGGTATCCCAGTGGTAGCAACTATGGTCTCTAATGAAATGATGAAGTCCACCCTTGCAATATTGACCTTATCTCCTCTAAGATTTGTGGCAAACAGGCTGGTTAGTTTATCACAATAACCCACTTGTTGGATTTACTTAGAAAACTCTAGGCAACCAACATCATGGAAACACTGCTTAGCAAATGGTGAGGAGACCAACTCCTGAGTGTTAAGGGGTTCAAATATTGACAGTTATCCTCCCTTTTTGTATGTTTTCTTTTCAGTTTATATGTTCAAATTTTGCACAACAAACTAGGTTATGAGGAATGGAAAAAACAGAGTTAATTAGGGAAAGTGGGGATTTATGTTTTGTAATTTGAAGTGAGGGGAAAGAGGAGTTAGGGAGGAATTAAGCAATGGGAAAAATTTTGGAGGTGGGAAGGGGTCTTGTTATCACCCCAAGAAACTCTCCTAGGTTGTATTTCAGAGATGCTCGGGAACATTACAAACTCAACATAAAATGTTGTAAAATTGTGGATGAATGAAAGAAATGTTGCATATTCAAGCCAGATAACCACTTCTACTATGCTTAACCCCAGACATGGGTGAAAACCCCTAGACTACAAGGCTTTTAACCACCAATTACTCACATTTTAAGGAAAATGTGATGATGGAGAAGACTGACCACACCAGCAGATGCACAGGACCCAGTGATGGCCGGCTGCAACCAGTAAAGAGGTCTGCAAATCTATTGCTTAACACACAAACAAGATGATAGCTCTCTGGAATTAAACAAACAGAAACTTGCATACAAATTCAATGATACATGCTAAATTCAAACACAGAGGTGGGATGACAACCCCTCTAATGCCAAACATTAATAGCACATGAATAGTTGCAAAACAGGCACAGCCTGGAACAAGAAGAAGAAGTGGGAAGTCAGCAATTAACAACAAAAGAAGCTTGTATTAACTGAAAATGAAGACCAGATGCTGCAGGTATCACAGTAGTTACAGTCTCTAGAAGTTGAAGCTTACAACAAAATAACACTCATCCCCCCTTGATTACATCTTGTTTCTTGGTATATATGGAGGTCAATTACAAAATATCTGCTATCCTATACATGGAGGGGTCATAAATGGACCACCAACCACATTTACTGCTTGCTATGGATCTCTATTACAATCAGACTGCTTCAATAAACAAAATTTGACGTTCTTTGGTACTTTGGTGTACTCCTTGAACAGGTGGATTGTTTCATGAATAAATGTCCATAACTGCTGAATGAATTCAACTGCTCGAGGTAGTACTTTCTCATCCTCGACCATGTTGTTACATGAATGTAGGTAGCTGAGGAATTAATGTGCACACTGCTAGATTATCTCTTTCCTCTTCGCGTGCATGAGTCAAGCCAAAAACACTGAAAAACGCCTTGAAAATGGACGAGGAGCTGAGAATGAATGCTAGCCATCGAATCGCTTAGACGGATGGCCGAGATCTGTTGGCAGGCAGTGCTGGGAGAAACTAGAGTGCGATTGATTATAGGCCGTCGGATCTAACACATCAGACGGCGGAGATCGGATCCAGGGGGCTATCAGGAGAAAATGGTAATGGAGCAACAAGGGCCATTGGATCGCGGCGAGAATGATCCAACGGCTGACGGGAATAGAAGATACATACAGGTTAACAATCGGGGAACTGTACGCGGGGGCGGTAAGCAGTTTCCCCGCATCGTTTTATGGCCAAGGGTGGTTTACGTATGAGAGCGTGCGATTCAGTTATATTGTGTTGCGTGGCAGATAGGTCCGGTGGGAAACCGCCTTCCCTGCTGCCTAACGGGCATGCAAGTTCATGAAGTGGGGGAAGCGAAAAGCGTCAGATGACAAGGTGGGTATGATCGGACGACGGGATTTATTCATACGTTAGTGGATGTGATATGACAGGTGAAAGCTACGGGCCCGGGATTTATTAAATCTTAGGGTTATGATTTTATTATATGTGCGGGGTTATGAAGGGTTAAAACTTTTAGCACCGGGGTAAAAGAAAAACATAGGTTAATATGGTTTACAAAGAGTTATCGGGGTTTTTAAAAGGTTATAACACAAAAATTAAGCTCGAGAGACTGAAAAAAGGTTTATGAGGGGTTATAGGAGAAAAACAGGGATAAAAGGGGTTTAAAGAAGAATAAGGAGGACTCAAGGGAAAAGAGGTCATGGGGTGTGGGAGCTCTAAGGTGAAAAGGGAAAATGAAGGAGAAAGAAATAAAAGTTGCTGCCAACCTTAGACAACCAAACTAGCACTGCTCAACACCTATTTTTATCCATCAGATGTTGCAAACTGTAGTACAGCTAACACTGGCTCCTTCTGGGGATGAGATCCTCCCTGTGAGGTCTCAAGAACCTGTAGACCATTGCCTTTCCAGCTGAAAACACATTAGCCAAAATTCCTAGTGTTCCATTGGGCATGGAGTCTACTGCATCTATACTAAAACTGATAAAAACACAATATTTACAGCTTTAAGGCCAAATACCTTAAACAACATAAACTTTCAAAAATCGCCCATTAACTGGGCCATCAAAAATTGTCTCTCCTCCCATATTACTCAGTATGAAGGTGTTGTTCCCTTGAATCTGTGAAATGATGAAAGGCCCTGTCCAGAAAGCATCAAATTTCCCATGATTGCCTTTTCCTTCAATGCATCCCATTTCAAAACCAAGTCACCAACCTAAAAATTATTTGTTTTTGCCTTTTTTTCAAAGGCTTCCTTGATCCTTTTTTATGTGTTGCAGCCTTTTCAACCAACTATTCTCTAATCTGATGTAACTCTGCCAAATTAGTGATTCTCTTTGCCATTTCTTCTTCCTCACTCCGCTCTTCTTAAAGTAATTTTTCCACTGGGAGAGTTAGCTGAATTGGAAATATAGCTTAAGTGCCTTATACCAACTTGAAAGGAGAATTACATGTGGATTTTTTAATGGTCACTCTGTCAGCCCATAGTGCATACTTGAGCTTTGAATCCCAATTCTTTTTATTGTCCTCTAACAACTTTTTAATTATCCTGATCAGACTTTTATTAGAGGATTCGGCTAGACCATTTCCTTGACGATAATATGAGGTGGAATGAACTAGTTTAATACCCATTGAATCACACATTTCCACCAATTCTTTTGCCCTGAAGGCTGCTGCATTATCTGTTATTATTTTATGTGGACAACCAAATCTGTTGAAGATATTCTTTGTCAGAAACTTCAGGACCACCTTATGATCAGCCTTCCTGGTAGGGACTGCTTCAATCCACTTGGTAAATAGTCAGTGGCTACTAATATCCATCTGTGTTAGCCACTGGAATGTGGATTGATTTCACCAATGAAATCCAAACCCCACTGCTGAAAAGGTCCTTTTTCCTGAATTGGTTTTAGGGGTAGGGATTTCAACTGTTGTTTTCCTTCAAATCTTTGGCACCTGTCACAAGATTTAACAAAAAAAAATACATCAGAAAATAAAGTGGGCCAATAGTACCCAGCTTTAAGGATTTTGTGGGCTGTAGTTTTCCAATAATGGTGCCCTCCACATACACTGTTATGAAACTGCTGCATAACTTCTTTTGACTATTCTTTGTCCAGACACCTTAAAAACACTCCAGATGGATCCCTTCAGTAGAGCAGATTTTCATTTATGCAATATTTAGTTGATCTAAGTTTTAAAGTTCTAGCACGACTTTGAGTAAATTCTGAAGGGATTTCTAGCTTCAGCAGAAAATTAATTATTTCAACATACCAATTACAAGAAGCTAGATTCTCAGCCACTGACTACTTTCTCTTTGTTTCAGTTGTTTCCTCTTCTTTTGCCTGACCATTTTTTGCATTTGCTTATAGGAAATAAATGTCTAAAGACCTGCAATTTTCTTCAGCCAATAACTTGGCAAGACCCTGACCTCTGACCAGTTTCGTGGGCTTCAGCTTTATGTTAAATTCTATCATCTTTGCAATCCATTTTGCCCTTATTCCATCAACATCAGGTTGTGTTAAGACATATTTTATTGTAGCAGAGGGTACATATGCTATTATCTTTGAATGCAAGATATAAACTCTGAAAGCTTTCAAGGATTTAATAAGAGCATATGCCTATTTTTCAATAATATTATACCTCAGTTCAACCTCCCTCAAATTCTTGCTGAAAAATGCTATTGGATGTTCTGAACCTTCTTCATCTTGCTGCAATAAAACTGCTGCAATGGTGTCTTCAGAGGCAAATGAGAAAATATGGAACTCCTTGGTGTAATCTGGGCTGCTTAGTGTGGGAGCTTCCATAATGGCTTTCTTGATAGACTCAAATGATTGTCTTGCTGTATCAATCCATTTTACCTCTGATCCTTTCTTCAACATGGAGGTCACATGCTTAACCAATTCTGAAAAATTTGGAATAAACCTCCTGACAAAATTAATTTTTCCCAAAAAGGACTGGATATCCTTCTTTGATCTCGAGACAGACAAAGTCTGTATTGCCTTTACTCTTTCTGGGTCAATCTGAACACCTGCAACAGACACAACATGTACTAACAGCTTGCCTTCTTCCAAAGCAAATTGTGATTTTTTGGGATTGACTGAGATTCCAAACCTCCTGCACTTCAAGAATACTTTTTTCAAATGCTGTAAATTATTTTGATGGCTGCTAGAGTAAACTGTTATGTCATCAAGGTAGATAAGGACAAATTTGTCCTTCTCTCCCACAAATGCTATATCCATAGCTTGTTGAAAGGTGGCTCCGGCATTCATCAATCCAAATGGCATTTTGGCATACATAAAAGTTCCCCAAAGAGTGGGGAATGCAATCTTCTCTTGATCATCTGGGTGAACAGCAATCTGATTAAAGCCTGAAAATCCATCCAAAAAAGACATTACTTTGGCTCCTGAGACCTTTTGCAGCAGATGCTCCATTTTTGGTAGAGGATAGTTGTCTTTCTTGGAGAATTTATTTAAATTTCAGAAATCAACACACGGTCTGATTTCTCCACTCTTCTTCCTCACCACCACTAGATTGGCTACCCATTTTGAATACCTGAGAGGGACTATGATGTTGGTAGCCAGCAATTTTTTAATTTCTTTCTCAATTAGAGGAAGGAGCATGGGATTTATCAGTCTCAGCTTCTATTTGAAAGGAACAATGTCTTTCTCCAGAGGTATTTTATGTTGAATTATATTCCTATCATATGTTTTCAGATCACTATACTCCTAGGAAAAAACATCAGCAAATTACCTCATTAAATTGCAGTATTCAGCACTTTTATCAGCAGACAAATGAGTGGACAAGTTTGTATATTTAGGCTAACTTGGACCTCCTATATCATGCTTATAGATTGTAGATTGGTCTTATTTTTGGGCAGCTTTGTAAGGCACATCATTTTGGTCAAACAGTCTTTCAAGAGGGATTAGACCCTTGGGAATATGGTTACTAGGAAGCTGGAAAATTGTTGTTTTTACCAATTTTAATTCTAAGCTGGGACTGGTGATTTTCTAATAAGGCATCATTCTCTTGGTCAATTTTCAAATCAGAAAACTCATAAACGACTTGAAGGAACCTATTTATCTCATCATCATCATCAAAAACTCTCCAATGCTCCACATTATTAGGAAAGGATGGTCTATATTTCATTTGGACTTCATAAACTAGTCTGGGAGGCATAAGAGGAATAAATAAACTAGCAGACACAGCAAGGGAATCAGCAAGCTGATTTTGAGCTCTAGGAATGTATGAAATACAGAAGTAATCAAAGGAATTTCTGATTCTCCATGCCTCATCTCTGTATGCTTTCAGCCTTGGGTGTTTTGCTTGAAATATTGTATTTACTTGCTGAATGATCAAATCAGCATCTCCAAATACCTTCAAACTCTTGATTCCTCTATCTTTTGCTGCATTAAGGCCCAATAGCAGAGCTTCATATTATGCTATGTTGTTAGTGACTTGAAAAACCAGCTTAAAAGATAGTTGAATGCTTTCTTCTTGTGGAGATATTAGCACCACCCCTGCTCTTGCAGTCTCCCTGGTACATGCTCCATCAAATAACATTTCCCAAACCTGGCTTCCTTGCTCTTCCTTGGCTTGAACTATTGGTTTCCTGATCTGCAATGAGGCCTTCTTGGATTCTTCTATTTGGAGAATACATGCTCCAAAATCAGTGTCCACTGCATAAATAGGATGATTGGTAGGATTCTTCTCATCACTGATGATATATGCCAACTGTGCTTCTCTATACAATCTCCTGTTTTCTCCTCCAAACACTGGGACAGTGGCATAAGATAGATCATTCTGTAATGTCCCACCTAGTCTATTAATCCACCCTCTTGACAAAAACATGCTAAACTTAGGAGGGACATTTGCTACCATAATATCCATCATCATACTCTTCATGGGCAGCTGAGTTAAGGTAATGGCCAGATATTTAATCAATCCAAGACATTTCACCTTCCTTGAATCAAAAGAGAATAAATCATGATATGGTCTAGTGATATCAAGGCCAACTCTTCCATGACAACTTTAGGCATTAGATTGTGGCTGGCCCCTGTGTCTAGCAGGCAATTGTGGAGGGTTTTGTCATGAATGGTCAATGAGACATAAAAAGATGGAGAATTATTATTAGCAGGTTCAATCATAGGGCTGAACACAATGGCAGGCTTGTCATCTTGCAAATTGACAGAGTCAGTGGAGGTTTGTTTGGTTTCTAGCTCAAGGGATTCAACGATAGGTTTCCTAAATACTTCACTCTTCACCAGCTCAATTAGAGGCACAGATATTTTCAATTTCTGAACTTTTGACTCAAAGCTGAAAGAAGAAGATGACTTATCGGTTTTTTATCTCTTGAACTAGAGCTTTCAGGATGAATGGATCAGTTGCTGGTCTTCTCTACTTGATATTCTGTGGTTCTGTTTGGGCAGCAGCTCTTTGTGCACGATTCTCTTTGACATTCTTTGTGTTGGACCTCAAATTGTATCTTTGCTACTGTTCAGATTGTAGAACAACTTCTCTGTCCCATTCTTAACTGTTTTGTTCTTGCAGAAATGATTCTTCATAGGTAGCCAAGGTCAAAAATGCAGCACTGCCTTTATCTTCCATGCAGTGAATTTCATCCTCATCTTCTTCAAATTGTTCCTCCTCCATGACTACATTTTGGAAAGGAGCCTTAACTTTCTGATCTTATTTTGATTCTTCACCCCTCTGCATTATTTGTAACTGCTCATTTGCTCTTCTGAAAGGATTTGGATTTCTTGGAGCAAATGCGTTTTGCTGCCTTGTTTTCCCTGAATTCTGCTCAACCCTTAGCTTAGAAATTCAACAACCAATGACTCTATCATGTTAGTCATTTTATCTAATTTTGGCTATGAAGATGATGCAGAAGAAGTAGAGGTCTGACATCTCTGCCTCCTCCTGTCAGCTTGACTTTTTAGTTTCTCTGTAGCCATGATATTAGATTCTACTTCTAAGGTTTCATCTTGCATGTCTGCCAGCGTTGCACATCTCCTTTCTCTCAAAATTAGGCAGAAATCAAAGTCAAAAGCACTAGCATAAGTGAGTTTGGCAGTGGCAGGGGTAGGTTTTACCTCAGCTAGTATCTTACTATACATTCGATTGAATCTCTTATTAAAATCAGGTATTGATTCACCATTTTCCCTCCTCAGATTACCAAGCTCAGTATGGTAATACATCAAGTCCTTTTTATCTCCCCATTGCTTCAAAAATGCATCATCTAATGCTTCAATATCAATTATAGATCTCTGGGGTAATTCTCTAAACCACTTCCTAGCCTCTCCATCAAGGCTCTGGACAAAAACTCTCATCCACACATCATTTTCACTTATATCTAAATTATCAACATAACTGTAAAAAGCTTCAAGATGTTCTTTTGCTGTTACTCCCTCTGTTCCAATGAATTTGGGCATATATTTTTTATATTCTCCCACAAGCATAGGATTTAAAGGCACAGGCAATACCAATGGTCCATATCTAGTAGCAACAATTCTTTCTATCCTTGTAGGTGCTTGTTGTCCTGCCATGACTAGATTATGTGGAAGAATACTGGCAGATTCAATGGTAGGAAATAATGTAATGGATGGCAGAGATAAAGGGATGTTTTGGACTAAATGGGAAGCTTTCTTTGGATTGAGATTCAAAGTGGAACTAACTGAATAAGGGGCTGAATTAATATTTGAAGGAGTTTCTTTATTAACAGCGTTGATTTCTAAATCTTCAAACTGTAAATCTTCAGCAACAACTTTATCTTTCAGATATGCGTGAGATTTCTTAGGCTTACCTGATCCTGATGCCCCTTTCTGTGATGCTTTCTTCGAGTATGTCTCACAAACTGAGCTAGAACTTCAATGTGGAGTTGCCAAAGGATGGTCTTCCTCCAATGAAGTCGCTAGATAGATGATTACAACCAGAAAACTGTGTTCAAACCTTGTCTATCATCAAAGCTTGAAGTTGTGTCATTCTCCCAGGGAAGCTGAGCTTCGATTCTCCTCTCCCTGGTAACAGCGCCAATTAATGTTATCACCCCAAGAAACTCTCCTAGGTTGTATTTCAGAGATGCTCAGGAACATTACAAACTCAACATAAAATGTTGGAAAATGGTGGATGAATGAAAGAAATGTTGCATATTCAAGCCAGATAACCACTTCTACTATGCTTAACCCCAGACATGGGTGAACACCCCCAGACTACAAGGCTTTTAACCATCGATTACTCACAGTTTAAGGAAAATGTGATGATGGAGAAGATTGACCACTCCAGCAGATGCACAGGACCTTGCGATGGCCAGCTGCAACCAATAAAGAGGTCTGCAAATCTATTGCTTAACACATAGACAGGATGACAACTCTCTGGCATTAAACAAACAGAAACCTACATACAAATTCAATGATACATGCTAAATTCAAACACAGAGGTGGATGACAGCCCCCCTAATGCCAAGCATTAACAACACATGAATAGATGCAAAATAGGCACAGCCTGGAACAAGAACAAGAAGTGGAAAGTGAGAAATTAACAACAAAAGAAGCTTGTATTAGCTAAAAATGAAGACGAGACACTGCAGGTACCACAGTAGTTACAGTCTCCAGAAGTTGAAGCTTACAACAAAATAACACTCATCCCCCCTTGATTACATGTTGTTTCTTGGTATATATGGTGGTCGATTACAAAATATCTGCTATCCTATATGTGTATGGGTCATAAATGGACCACCAACCACATTTACTGCTTGCTATGGATCTCTGTTACAATCAGACTGCTTCAATAAACATAATTTGACATTCTCTGGTACTTTGGTGTACTCCTTGAACAGGTGGAATGTTTCATGAATAAATGTCCATAACTACTGAATGAATTCAATTGCTCGAGGCAGTACTTTCTCGTCCTTGACCATGCTATTACATGAATTCAAGTAGCTGAGGAATTAATGTGCACACTGCTGGATTATCTCTTTCCTCTTCGCATGCATGAGTCAAGCCAAAAGCACTGAAAAATGCCTTGAAAATGGATGAGGAGCCGAGAATGAATGCTAGCCGTTGGATCGCTTAGATGGATGGCCGAGATCTGTTGGTGGGCAGTGCTGGGAGAAACTAGAGCGCGATTGATTATAGGCTCTCAGATCTAACACATCAGGTGATGGAGATCGGATCCAGGGGGCTATCAGGAGCAAATGGTAATGGAGCAACAAGGTCCGTTGGACCACGGCAGGAATGATCCAACAGCTGATGAGAATAGAAGATACATACAGGTTAACGACCGGGGAACTGTACGTGGGGGCGGTAAGCGGTTTCCCCGCACCACTTTATGGCCAAGGGTGGTTTATGTACGAGAGCATGCAATTCAGTTATATTGCACCGCCTGGCAGATAGGTCCAGCGGGAAACTGCCTTCCCTGCAGCCTAATGGGCATGCAAGTTCACAGAGCGGGGGAATAAAAAAGCATCACAAGGCAGGTATGATCGGACAGTGGGATTTACTCATATGTTAGTGGATGTAATATGACAGGTGAAAGCCGCAGGCCCGGGCTCTATTAAAGCTTAGGGTTATGATTTTATTATATGTGCGGGCTTATGAAGGGTTAAAACTTTTAGCACCGGGGTAAAACGAAAACATAGGTTAATATGGTTTACAAAGAGTTATCGGGGTTTTTAAAAGGTTATAACACAAAAATGAAGCCCGGGAGCCCGAAAAGGGGTTTATGAGGGATTATAGGAGAAAAACAGGGATAAAAGGGGTTTAAAGAAGAATAAGGAGGACTCAAGGGAAAAGAGGTCATGGGGTGTGGGAGCTATAAGGTGAAAACATAAAATGAAGGAGAAAGCAATAAAAGTTGATGTCAGCCTTATACAACCAAACCAGCACTGCTCAACACCTATTTTTATCCATCAAATATTGCAAAATGTAGCAGAGCTAACAAGTCTTAGGGACCTTAGGGAAGTGAGAAATATAATAGGGAGTGATGGGAAGGGCATCAAATAATTTTTACACAGTCCACGCTAACCTTTCTACTGAAAACATAGTGTGGGGTCTAGGGTTTGCCCTAGAAGCTATGGGGATGAATGAGAAGGGCTAGAAATGATAGGGGAAATGTATATCAGTGTGAGGAAGGGTAGGAAATGTGGGGAAACTAGTTTAGTTCTTTGCCAATTAACTCACGAAGTGAAAAACTGAAAATGTAGCATGGAAACCCTAAGAGAGGGTTCCACACCTTCAAACTAAAAATTTCACTTTGTTGAGGTGGTGTTTGCCTTTGACATACCTGTACTGAGCTGAGAAGACATTCACCCATTGAAGAAAGTGCTTGGATATGTGTTTCAAGCCACCCTTGCAGGAAAGCGTAGAATCTAGATGAAAACATACTGAGCAGGATAAAAACGCAGCGTGAGAGTCTGATATGCACAATAAGAGTCTTTTTGGCTCTGGATGATCAATTGGAGTCTTTTGTACATGTGAACGATGAAAAACAATGTTTGGAATGTCTTTAAAACTTACAGAAACACCTTTTCTTGTATATGTCAAAGGATGATAATATACCCTTCCTTTTGTAGTAATATCTTCATAAATGTTGCTTGATACCTTTTATTACCTTTATTTCCTAACAAGTTATCTCCCTTGGTGTGAAGACTTAAGACACATAACAATGATGGCTCTTTGCTTTGAATTTGTACATAGTAATGATAACACTGGTGGAAACCCTAGACCAAGAATTATATGGTGACACTTCAATTGATCCGAGACCAACAATGACATGACCATGAAAACTAATGAGAACCATGAAAGGGAGTAGCACTAATCTAGACACATCAACCAATGATCAATTTTTTTTATTTGAATACCTATTGAAACCATAAAAAACTTGACGTAGGACCCTAACAAAAACTTTGAAAGAGCACATTTGATCACTGGTGACTGGGAGGACTGACAGACACTAACATAGAAGATAAAAAAAGAGGTTGAAAATAAAATAATCAACTAATCCTGGAAATGAACGGGGGGGACTTAAAAATCAAATAATCAACTAATCCAGGAAATGGGGGGGAAGTTGTGAACTCCGGTAGGATAAATCCTATGATAGATTCCTACAAACCTTCCTCTTCACCCCAATTATGAATATCATAACATGGAATGCAGGGGGTTTAAATGGAAAATCTGAACATAGAATCCTCAAAGAAAATATTATATTAGAAAAGCAAGATATACCAATGTTACAAAATATAAAAATTGGAGAGAACTAACTCATACAACACATGCAAAATATATGTAAAGGATGTCAATGCATAAGAGTAGATGCATAAGGAGAATCAAGAGGATTAACAATCTAGTGGAATCTAAGAAACATTAGGCTTTTATATTTTATAGTAACATCAAGAACCATGCCATTTAAGTTCAAAAAAATAGGATTTAAAATTGTAGGACACATTACCGATGCATATGGCCCTAATATTCTGAGAGAGAAATCATTTTTTTGCATACCATAAAAAAACCATCATTCTCAAGTAAAAGTTGACAATTTGATCCTAGCATGAGACTTAAACTTAATAAAATCATTGTAGGAGAAAAAAGCTTGCACACTTATGCTGGAAGAAGGGACACATCAATTTAAATAAGTGATTGAAGATTTAAATTCGGTAGATATGAAAACACCTAATGGAAATTACACTTGGAAAAATCTAATATTGGGGAAAGCACATGTGGCATTTAGATTAGATAGAGTTGTCATCTCATAATAATTTTTAAGTAGAGGCTTTGCACTCAAATTGTCAAAGTTATAGGGAAGCGGAAGTCCCCATTTGTTCAATAAAGATCGGATCACATATCAGTAGTCCATGATTCATGGTTATTCCATTATGCAAGTTATGTAACGTAAGTGATCTTAGTAAAACCTTGAGTCTATGTAACAACCTAGGTAAGCCTATAATTTTGATGATGAATTCCATCCTAGGAGGTTTTCTAACCTCGCTAATTAACTGTGTTTCTATACACAGCTAATTAGAAGAGTTTTTTCCCTGCGTAAACCCCAAAGCTAGGATGAAATTTATTGTCAAATTATTAGGTGAGTCCTAGTGTTTTATTCAAATCTGATGTAAAAGTGGTTTGAGAATAATTTAAGCTAGTTCGATTTATTATTTTATTACAAATCACTTGGTTTACTAGATCATATTGTGTCGTATATGGGTTATGTGTCTTGAGGGTCTACGACAAATGTGCATTCCCTTTTTCATTCCTGTAAATGAAAAATATTATGCATTATAGGGTTGGAAAAATAATTTAATCCCCTCATGTGTAAATTAATTAATTTTTCTGGGAAAATAAAATTAAATCCTAAGCAAGAAAATTAATTAATTAGAGTCAAATGTAAATTTTCTAGGAAAATAAATTCTCCAAATGGAAAAATTCATGGGTCTTAAAAGAGTCAAATTTTAAAGGTCCTCCACCAAAGGAATATTATGTATTTCAAGAAAATTTGGATCCTTGGACCTTAGTGGTTATGTCAAAGTCAAATTGTTTAGGAAATTAACTCAAAATAATTAATTTTGAGGTAAGTACACTGGAATTAAATAATAAATTTGAAAAAAAAAAAAAAATCAAGGGCCAAGATTAAAAGACCTTGAAGTCTTTATCAACGACCAAGATTATTTTCACAAGGATGAAAGAAACTAGCCATTATTTTTCCATTTGGAAGATTTATCTATAAATTAGAGAGTGAGGTGAGTCTCTAGTCATCTTCATCTCTAGCTAGAATTGTTGTTGAAGCATTTTGTAAACTATTGTCCAGTTGGGAACTATATTTTCTACTATAATAAAATATTTTGGGGTTCAACTAGAGGTGTTCTTGTTCATTGATATATGGTATGTATTGACTACATCCTTCCAATGTGGTGCTTTATATTATTATTTTGAGATAATACATAGTGTTTGCAAGTACTCAATGCTTGGTCTCCAAGTTTACACACTGTGGGCAAGGGTTACCTTACTTGGATCCTTGGTTTGTATATGGTGGATTGAATCTTCACTAGGGATATAGTGAGCATAATTTCTCTAAAGTGTCTTACCCATTCTTTCAATGAAAAATATCATAAAAATTATTTTCTTAAAATCTATTTTAAAACCATGTATATTTTGTAAAATAATTTTGTAGTTATAATTGTAAATTATTTTTCTAACTTGGGTTTGTAGATTTATTTCGTATATATTTGGGGTTTGGGTGTTGTATTTCTATTTTTTGTAGGTTGGATCAAGGGATCAAGAAGGAAGAGATAGATATAGGCCCTTGAGGGTAGGATATGGCCTCTTGATAATTTTGTAGGGAATTTCACTGAAGATTTGACGCAAAATTTAGATCCGAAAGAAAAAAAAAATTGAGACAAGGGTTTTAAATTTTTGGCCTTCTCTGGACCAGATCTGCCCCCTCAAAGCCCAACGTTAACCCTTTGTTGGCCAACATCATCCCAAAATTCCCCTGCATCACATTTTCAGGCCCTTTAGGGTTGGTCGTAGCCTTTAGGGGCCTCAACCTTTCCTATTTGGCCCTGCGTCAAGGGTTTTAGGCGTTTCCAAGCGTAGCCATGGTCCCAAGAGGCTTCGGCCTACCTCATCTACCCTATAGGAATTCCTTCTAGGCTTGTCATGGATTTTTGGCCCCTAAGCGCCAACTTTTCAACTCTTTTTCCCAGCGTCTAGCCTTTGTGCCTTAGCTTTGACCTTTTGTGGCCTTTTTTAGCCTTCTTAACCCCTGATCTATCATCTTGACCCCTTTATCCCCAAACATTGGCCTTACTTGGCCTAGTTTTGTTCCTCCTTAGTCATTTTTTTCCCTAACTTGACCTGAAACGATAATCTGAATTTTAAAGGGAAAAATACTTGGAGGTTTTGTAGGTTCAAGGTCTCAAAATTTATATTTTTCAAGCGGCAACTTGATCCCAAAGTTTCAAAGATTTTCAATAAAGAGATCTTCAGGGCCTTGGCCCTAGGGTTTGACCTCTAAACTGTTGTTTTGATTCATCTGTATTAAAACAATCAAATCATTAATAATTTAGCCCTAAAATCACATAATAATTAGTCAAAACTGGCCAGAGTTGATAAATCTTGATTTTCATAGGTTTTGGCCACTTGGGAATCTCAAAATTGACCTAGATCTAAAATTTTTGCTTGCTGGAATTTTCTTTGTAAATTTCTTTATCAAGTTTGCAAAACCTTCTGAATCAAATACTTAAAGTGTGTCAAAAATTCCAAATTTTTAATTTCCGGTAAAATTTTACTTTTTTTGGATATATTGGGGATTGTCTTTCTCATTATTGGGTTGTTGATCTGTCATTATTTCACTATTGTAATAAACCTATCAGACCTGAATTTTTCCGAGTCATGCCCTCTAAAAGCCCTAAAAGTTGTTTTTTTCAAGTTTGGTAAAATTTTACTATTTTTAGGCATTTTGGGTATTTGTGTTTATATCATTTTCTTGCTGATCTGTTGGTTAATATACTGTTGTAATATACATTTGAGATCTAAAAATTTACTAAAGAATACATTCTAAAAGGACTAATACATCGAATTTTTCAGTTAACTAAGATTACTTGGAAATTGGGCATATTTTCGTGATATTGGGCAAGAATAAGCATTGTTGATTTAGCATTTCCTTACTACTGTCATAACATTAATAAATGCTAAATTTTATGAAGTGATACTATTGATTTGACTATTGGGATCTAACACTTGTGTGGCTTGCTCTAGGCTTTACAATATTTTCTTAATTTTAAACTAAAGAGAACTCTTTCATAAGTTCTAAGTCTTTGATATTGTGGAATCTAATTGGGTAATTGTTATATCTTAAGAAGCTTGACATCTTGATTGTCTATCTAAATTATTTGGTATTTTAAGTTCATTAGTTGTTTGGAATATTGTGGAATATTGTTGAAGTTTATATTGTTACCTCTAAGTATATTTCTTATCTAAGATTGCATTTCATTGTCTTTAAGTACTCTTGCTATAAGATATTTCACTTAAGTACTTAAGCATCTTAAACAATCTTTACTAAAGATAATATCACTCATAACCTCTTGCATAAGCATACTAGATCTATATTGCACTAATAATTTACCTCCTAGCATAAGCTAGGTTGGTAAAAATAGAGGGCAACCCTTCTCATCTAGCTGGAGGGGCCTTGACAACTCTTCGGTGGTTAACACAATCACCTTGCAATCGTGAGATCCACAGTCAATGCAATGTGAGAGGCATCAGGTGATAGGAGTAGAACAAAAGGTATCATTAATGAGGCCCTAGCCTACTTCTTGTTGGCCTCCTTCCCACAACCTACCTTCAAAATAGTTGAGGGAGGGTTACATTTAGATTATGCATATAACTAAAAATAACCAAGATCATTGCATCACACATAGGTCAAAGGACTTGCATATCATTTAGGGAGGAGCCCAACTTCAAAATAGTTAAAGTAGGGTTACATTTAGATTATGAAAATAACTAAAAATAATCAACATCATTACATCACACATAGGGCATAGGACTTGAATATCATTTATGTTAGTCAATCATCTCAAGCAGTGGGTGTCCATCTAGTCATTTGGTACCAATTTACTATAAGAAATAATTTGTGACTCCATTATGGCACTAGTCTCATACTTTGAAATCTAATTGAATTAATAGTCCTACTTAAATTCAACCAAGTGGCTAGGCCACTCATCCGTGTCTCCCAAACAATTTGGTTTCCAACTTGTTTTCCTTCATCTCTTTCCATATGGACTACCCCCCATAGCTTGTTCTTGGGAGATAACTAGAACTGAGTGAGCAGGGATTAAAGTGACAACCCTTGTCCTAAGTGTTGTCGTGGTGCCTAAACAATCTGGGTGACAACATTTTCTGGTGTAATTTATAGGGATATCTTATGTTCGACACCTCAACGGAATTATCTTATCTTCATCAATTTGCTGATTCATTCATTGTCCCATCAATGCCACAACATTTTCTGGTGCCATTGTCAAGGACACATTTCTTGGACCTTAGCTTTACAAAAAATTCTCATAATCTTCTAATCACCTTCCATCTCTCATCATTCTTCATCATCTCCTCACCTTATCCTTTTTCCTGTCACTAATCCTCTCATCTAATTCATTCTTAGATTTAGCACCCGGACGTTTAGGTTGGTTTCATGTTTGGGTGGCGACTCCACTTATTCATCCATTCACTAGAGCATACTCTAGAAGGAATCTTAGTAGACTCGTTAACCCCACTCCCGATCCGGAAAGGGTTCTAAGAGCTTAGTTGAACAAGTTACATTCTAGATATCGTTTAAATTTTCCTAGACAGGAAGCTCTTCTTAACCTTCATCTTCTTTTTATCAATCCCTAAAATCAAGATATCATGGGTGACTACTACGGGCCTTGCAACTTCGCAAACATCTAGGGCTATCTGCACTAATCCGAATTTAAACAGGAAGACAAAAAATTACATATATAACCATAAATACAAAGATGCAGTAGAAATAACACTTCATTTTATTAATATCAAATACTGAAGTATGCTTACAAACAGAATGGAAATAAGATAGCTCGGGCGATGGTAGCTTATATCTAAGAAGAGGTGTGGTGGTTACATGCCTTTGAATTGAGTTACAATGAGGCTCAAGGGCCTTTTTATTATTGAACAATAAAAGAAAAAACTAAAGAACCAAAACCCTAACCCAAGGAGATGTAACACCAAGAGTCTATGGGTCCCGTTGGGGTTAGTTGGGTAGCCAACTTCCAGGGGTTGTAACTTGGTCATATTACATCCATTTGACATGTATGATATCTCGTTGGAAAGATCTCTCGGAGGAATACATATACAGATGTGATTTCCTAATTAATTAATGAAGCTATTTTTCCAAAAAAATGTCGTTTAGGGCCTCAAAACGACTCTCGAAGTTCAGGACCCAAAAAACTGCCAAAAATAGTAAATTGTGCTACAAATAAGGGAACTAAAGAACTGAAAGAGACAATGGTGGGGGTCCAAGTGGGATAGGAAATTGGCCACCAATATCCACTTGGATCATTCCTCCCCCCTTAGGAAGCAATGGACCCCATTGCATTGAGTTCCTCCATGAGATGAAGAAACTTTTGGTGGTGTTACTTGTCTGCAATGTCTAATGTGTCAAGTAATGGTGGGAAGCATGGTCGAAGGTGGTCCACATTGAAGACCAGGTGCACCCCAAAGCATTCTCTCCCACATCTTTGGTAATGGTGTAAGGACCATATCGGAGTGGTCTGAGCTTCTGATGGACTCTGGTAAGGCATTCCTTCTACAAATGCAACCAAACTTTGTCGCCCACCTGAAATTTGTGTGACACCCGATGTTGATCATGTTGCTGCTTGTACTTGGCATTTTCCACAATGGAGAGGTGATATATCAGCCCATTGGGTAGAGGTGATAGAGGAGTCAGATCGAACAAATGGTTGACTTGACAATGCAACGGTACTCCTGTGGGTGAGGAGAAGATGTCCTTGTATTCTTTCATGATTGTATCCACCTTCTTCTACTACATGGAGGAACCCTTCCCAAGGGCCACGGATGTGGCTACGATATTCTCCTTACTTTGAGAGTAAACTAGAAAGAAAATAAATTTCCTAGTTTGGGAGATGATCTTACTGCATTTCTTAGCAGCAATCAAAGAGGTGGTGGTAGGTGGGGCTACCTCCGGTATCTTGTATAATGAATTACCTAAAGAAATAATAACAGAGCGAGGTCTAGACTTATATACAACATGTCGCTTCCATAAGTATGGTTGTCATCACAAACATCAAGAGGCGCAACATCACACAATACCTCATCTGTGAAGCGCTTGATGCTGTAGGGAAGGCGGCACTGCTGGCGGACTCAGAGATCTCGTCCTTGGTGAAGGCACTCGATGTTGTATGGTTGTGGGTGTGATGTGGTCGGTAAGCCCAACCGCTTCATGAAATTTGCTGAAATGAGGCTCTTTTGGCTCCTACTGTCGACAATGAATTACAACGGCAAACCCTTCACCCACATTTTGAGTGGAAGAGACGCTCGCCCTCCTCTAGATCTTTGGGCTCATTCTTTTGGATCTTGGTAGTGGAAATAGTGGCATTGGGCTCCACATCAATAATCTTCTTCCCTTTTTCATTCCTCTTGTTGGGTTTTGACTCAGAGTCGAAACATGCATCTGAGTTTGAAGCCTTCAACTCGGCCACCACCGATTGCTTGGGCTCACACTCACTTGTGTTGTGAGTGGGGCTCTTATGGAACTCACACAACTTTCCTATGTCCTTCTTTGACTTCATGGTGGTGTTGTTTTCTTGCAGCTTCAATAGGTTTTAATGGGTCACCCTATCTTGGATTGGTCTCTTTTTCTATGGTTTTGGGTCATATTTACATTGCTTTGGATTCATGGATCCAAAGTCTTGCTTCTTCTATTTAAACTTCTTCTCGACCTTGATAGTGTATCGGTATGTCGTTCAAAGCAAGGAGATGTCCAGGAACTCCATCTCTTCCTGGATGTATCTGTGTAGACAATCGCGGTATTTGAGTACCAAATGTTTCTCAGAATCCTTGATACCCAACTTTGTATGAAGGGTATGAATAACATTGGTAAATTTTGCCACATCTTGTTCCCTTCCCTGCCATAGTGTGGTCTACTTTATGTATTTATCGTCATAGCTCCCAACAGAGTATTATTGCTCCTTCATGGCGTCCCAAAACGAATTCCAAGTGAGTGCGGCTGAGAACAATGAGGGTTCCCTCTCGTCTTTATGTTCATAGTAGGTTTCCCACCAATCCTTGACATGGGGGGCGGCTTTGAGAAGTGCAAAAGTAATCTTTTGCCGGATGGAAAAATCATCAATAGAAAAATATCATTCTAGCAGATTTAACCATTTATCTACAGCATCCACATCTATATGACCTTCAACTATGGGAATGTCAAAGTTAACTTGTACCTTAAAGGGTGTGGCACTTCCAGAGTAGTTGCTGGAAGTAGATGTGTCACCCCTGGGTAGCCGCTGAAGGATCTGGGCAAAGTTGTCCATCATCATGTTCCTTTTTCGCTCAAGAGCTTCTTCAAGAAATATTTTGATAGGAACTCTTGGCCCCTCATCCTTCCTTTCATCTACCATGGGAGACCGTCAGCATTTGCGAGGCCGTTCTTGCAAAGGTTCTACCAGTTCAAGCCCTAAGTCCTTATATCCCAACCTCGTTGGGGACATGCAAAGAAAAACAGACAAAGATCAAACTACTCTAATACCACTGATCCGAATTTAAATAGGAACACAACAAATTATAGATATAACCATAAATACAAATATGCAGCAGAAATAACACTTCATTTCATTAATATCAAATACTGAAGTATTCTTACAAACAGAATGGAAAAAGCTCGGGCAATGGTAGTTTACCTCTGAGAAGAGATGTTTCGACTACATGCCTCTGAATTGAGTTACAATGAGGCTCAAGGGCCTTTTTCTTATTGAACAATAAGTGAAAACCCTAAACAACCAAAACCCTTACCCGAGGAGATGTAACACCAAGAGTTTATGGGCCCCGTTGGGATTAGTTGGGCAACCAACTTTCCAGGGTCGTAACTTGGTCATATCATCTCTGTTTGACACGTATGATACCTCATTGGAAAGATCTCTCAAAGGACTACAACTATCAATGTTATTTCCATAGTAATCACTATAAATATTTTGCCAAAAAAAAAAAAACATCGTTTAGGGCCTAAAATGGCTCCAAAAGTTTAGGACCTGAAAAACTGCCATAAATAGTAAATTGTGCTACAAATAAGGAAACTGAAGAACTGAAGGAGGCAATGGTGGGCTCCAAGTGGGATAGAAAGGTGGCAACAAATATCCACCTAGATCACTCACGATTTAGAAAATGAGTCAACTATGAACATATTGCCAATATTTGAGGGGAATAATGCTATCAATGCTAAAGAACATATAAATAAGTTCAATGTGTTCATCCATAGATATGCTCATTCTATGGACTATAATCATGAATATATCAAGATGAAAATATTTGTCATATCATTGGAAGGTAGTGCACTTGACTCGTTTCACAACAAGGCTGATAATTTCTTTGACTCTCTAGGAACCCTCCTCAATGCATTCAAAGACAAATATGGGGATAAGAGGGAAGGAAAATACTTGGTAAAGGAATTCAATACCATTAAGAAGAAAGAAAATGAAATATTGGTAGAATTTAACCAGAGATTCAACAAACTGTTAAAGGATATGACTCAATATTATAAGCCTCCTAACAAGATAGCCTTAGAAACATATCTTGAGGCTTATCATGTAGAATTGAAGTATGAAATAAGATGTTTTCACTCTGCCACTTCAGCTAATGCCCAAAATACAACTGAAGATTTAGAGAAAGATAAGAAGGCTTTAGGGAAATCAAAAATCCCTGATTATGAAAGAGGTTCAATTAAAGTTAAAGATGAGTCAGAAACAATAAAGGAATTAACCCGATTGGTTAAAGAAATGGAAATTAAGCATGCCAAGCAAATAAGTGACATGCATAATAAAATAATATAGATGGAAAGGAATACCATGATGCAAATGCAGAATGTGCCTCCCCAGAATAATAATCGGGGTAACAACAATAATCAATGGACAAGAAGGAATTCCTCAAATGATCAAAGGCCTCCTACACCACTTGAGTCTGCCAACATGGTTGATGAGTCTATTCCCTTCTGCAAACCTTGTGATAGTTTTCATGAAGAAAGTACATGTGCCTTTACTAGAAGGATCTTAGAGGAAGGTAGAAATAAAAAAAATAATGATAATAGTTAAGAGAAATCTAATGAAAGTCAATGTACCAATATGATTTCTTCAGCCTTCGCAATAAACAACTTCGATGAAGAAAAGGAACCCATTACTTAGGCATATGGTAAGAAACCCTCTCAGGAACAATTTCTAGAGCTTGCAAAGAATAAAGGCTATACATATCAAAGGAAGGGTAAAAATCAAAGTTAGAATAAGCAAGTTCCCGCCAAAAGATACAAATATGGTTTAAACATGGATTGGGCCACATTGATAAATAAAATTAAGATGTATGTCCGAGTACTTGAACTGTTAAAAATTCCTTCTCAATTCCATATTTTTTCAAGGCATTGGGTATGCTCCAATAGAAATATGACATTAATAATCATGAGGACAAATAAATTAAGTTAAAATACATTAATTGTTATATGCCTATTGAAAACCATAATCCATTCTTTCTTACTTTGGACATAAATGACAAATTGCTTCACAATTGCATGCTAGATTATGGTGCATCTAAGAATGTTATGACCAAGAAGGTCATGGAACAATTAAAATTAAGGATTTCTAGACCATACCATAACATTTTTTCAATGGAATCTAGAAAGGTTGTAGCCCTTTGTTTGGTTAAATATTTATATGTACCTTAGTTGATTATCCGTACATAATCATTACCATGGATATAACAGCCATTGATGCACCAAATGCATGGGGAATGCCTCTCTCAAGGAAGTTTTCAACCGATTTGGGTGGGTCCATTCAGATGGATATATCTTATTCTGCTATCCCCGCAATTGTAGGTGGAATGGTCATATTATATAAAGAAGTAGAAAGAAGGTACCACGTGGAAGTCCCAAAGAATTTGGAAAATGGTGAATAGGTTTTACGAGAGGAGCATCTGCCTCATTTTGAATCAGAGAGTTGTCACCTTTTCCACCACCCATACCCTTCACCAAGCATAAAAAGAAGAATATTTCCGATTGACAAAGATATCCAATGTAGTGATGAGCAATCGCATCGACCTAAGAGGGCCAAACTTCAGCAAGGGACATCTGAAAAGTAGCCAAGTGATATACTAGTCAGTGGACATATGCCTGAGATTATTCCTTATCGATGACATCTGATGCCATAGGGCATAATTTTGTATAGTATCTCTAATCCTACTCCCTTTTATTCCATGTCATTAGATATTTTTATTTCATGTATTTATATTATGTCTTTTATATTTAAGCTTGTTAGTGTATATTTTCTATTCCAATGGTATTTTCTATATATATGCATGATTATTTCGATGTTGAATGGATATCTACTTGATGGACTTATGTTTCCTTGGATGCAGTATTCTGGGATTCTCACGTTATTTCTTGGGAGCAACATGTCCCTATATGGAGCGAGATGTTGAACTCAAATTGTCAAAGTTCTAGGGAAGAAGAAGTACCCATTTTTTCAACAAAGATCGGATCACATATCAGCAGTCCATGAGTCATGGTTATCCCATTGTGCAAGTTATGTAATGTAAATTATCTTAGTAAAACTTTGAGTCTATATAACAACCTAGGTAAGCCTATAATTTTGATGACGAATTCCATCCTAGGAGGTTTTTTAACCTTGCAGATTACCTATATTCCTAGACATGACTAATCAAAAGATATTGTTTTCCTCAAGCTTAAATCCCAAAGCTATCGTGAAATTTATTATCAAATTATTAGGTGAGTCCTAGTATTTTAATCGAGTTTGATGTAAAAGTGGTTTGGGAATAATTTAAGCTAGTTGGATTAATTATTTTATTACAAATCTCCTAGTTTACTAGATCATATTGTGTCGCAGATGGGTTATGTGTCTTGAGGGTCTAAGAAAAATGTGTATTCCCTCTTTGAGTCTTGTAAATGAAAAATAGTATGTATTAGAGGGTCGAAAAAATAATTAAATCCCCTTACATATAAATTAATTAATTTTTATAGAAAAATTAAATTAAATTGTAAACCAGAAAATTAATTAATTAGAGTCAAATTTAAATTGTCTAGGAAAATAAATTATCCAAATGGAAAAATTCATGGATCTTAAAAGAGTCAAATTCTAAAGGTTATCCACAAAAGGATATTGTATAGTAAAAGAAAATTTGGACCCTTGGACCTTGGTGGTTAAGTCAAAGTCAAATTTTTGAAGAAATTAGCTCAAAATAATTAATTTTGCGATAATTAAAATGAAATGAAATAATAAATTCGAAAATTCTTCAAAAATAAAAAAACAAGGGCCAAACCCTCGATTGGGGTGTGAGCTGGATGACACTATCATAAGTATTGTTTAAATGTGAAGAATATCGGGGTACAAAACCACCACCCTCCACACGCTAGAGGCGATAGGTGTAGTGGATCCTTGCATGCAAGAGGTAAATACCTCCACAGGAGGTTGCAGGGGCATTGTGTCTATGGTCTGGCTTGGTGTCAAGCACTCTACAAAGATTGTTAGTTAGTTGAGTGTTTAGGGGAAAGAAGTGTCGAAGGGTCATGCCGAGGGTAGAGGAACATTGCAACACGACGAAAGGTGTTGGACTAATCTTCTCCAGGCTAGGGTAATCTAATATGTTAACTATTTTTTCTCTCCCTCCTCCATTCATCAACATGTCTGGTTATGGGATTTGGGTCTGCATGGTGTTAAATTTCCTGCGTATGGGAACACTCAGGGTTTATGGTAGTCACTGATGCTTGTATCCTTGATGCAATCTGTCATGCTGACTGGTATGGTCTTTGTGTCAATTCGTTTTGAAATCCTTCTGTCCTGGATGGGGTTATATGGGATGCGTGTCTCTGTTGCCAACCCTTGGGCCTACCTCTATCTAGTTTGGTTTGATAATCCTGGGGTTTGGGGTTGGGTCATCTTCATCTTTGTCTCTAGGCTTTTCTTTATTTTAATTCATGGGGTTAGGTGGAAGCTTTATCGCTTGCATGACTGTTGGTCCCAGAACTACAATTTTTTTGTTGTCTCTCTTGCTAAGTCCCATGCCCCTAGCTTCTGTGGAATTTTCCACAAGGTTACAGTTGAAGGTCTACCATAGCCTGGGTTTGGGAATTACACTAATTTTGTGGGTCATGGTGGTCTTTTAGATTCTTCTTCTCGCTACTATGAAAATTGGTTATGGGGTGTGGAAGTTGAGTTCTTATGTGGGATGGTCAGCAAGGATGGGCTATATGGGATAAGACTGGAGGAGGTTCAACACCTTTTATCATGGAAATTACCATTTCATTCTCCCATGGCAGGTGTGTGGGGTGGTAGGATCACCTGGAAGGGAAAGGCTTCTGGGCTCAGGCTACCACCTGTATAGGAAACTCCCCACACCCATCTTTTCACTCAGCACTGTGAGCTTGAAGCAATGGCATGGGTTGCGAATAATAGGGGTTGTGGCAGGAGAACTCAGGTGACTACATAGGAGGAGTAGCCCAGCTCCTTAGACAGCAGGGAAAGGGGATGCAAACCGGTAGCCAACATCATAAACAATGTGACGACTACTTATCATGAAGGGACCAACAAGGAAACTAGGCATTTAATTGAGGAGTGCGAAGTTGATCTGAACTGCCAGGTGGACTCGACGGATATTGAGGCGGAAGATTGGCGGCTGATGGTTCTGGACCCTGGGCATACTCGCGGCGAGTTACCCAATTCAAACATACTTTATATTTGTATTTGACCATGAAAAGTCTCCTGGGCAAGGCCCTGGAGTAGATTTCAGTGAGTATGGCCACAATGGTACAAGACTTCCCCAACTATAAGCAGGATTTCCAGAAACTTTAGTTCTAGCCGCAAAAACAGGATGGATGGCTACGCCGAATTGGGGATCACCTTCCTTTCCTTCTTTCATAGAGAGTATTTCTAAGTTCCAATGTTAAGGACCCGACCTCGGTAGAATCTACATCTGCCGAGGGAGAAGAGTAGGTTGCTAGATGGTATCAGTTTTGTTTAGTATATATGTGGATAGCTTTTAATTTTCAAAATGATGGTTTATTTTTCATAGGGAAATAGTATTTGGACAAGGTAAAGATATGCATATCTATATAGCTTGGGTAGAAAGAATTATTGTTTTTTCTATTGGATGGCTTATCATGTTGTTAGGTGGCTAAAAGACTTGGTTTCCCTTTGGGGAAGTTGAGGCCACCTAACT
Source organism: Pinus tabuliformis (assembly GCA_031772625.1). Lineage (NCBI taxonomy): Eukaryota > Viridiplantae > Streptophyta > Pinopsida > Pinales > Pinaceae > Pinus > Pinus tabuliformis. The sequence continues at coordinate 1,140,116,051 of CM062819.1, read as the reverse complement.
ATTCATATGTTGATGTAACTTGCTTATATTTTAATGAAAAATGAAGGATCTACCAAGCTTACAAAAAAAAAATCAAGGGCCAAGATTACAAGATCTTGAAGCGTTTATCAACGACCAAGATTATTTTGGCAAGGATCAAAGGAACTAGTTGTTATTTTTCCATTTGGAGGATTTATCTATAAATTAGAGAGTCAGTTGAGTCTCTCGTCATCTTGATCTCTGGCTAGAATTGTTGCTAAAGCATTTTGTAAACTATTGTCCCACTGGGAACTATTTTTTCTACTATAAGAAAAGACTTTGGGGTGAAAATTGAGGTGTTATTTTTCATTGATTTGTGGTATGTATTGACTATCAGCTTCCTATGTGGTGCTTTAATTAATATTGTGAGATACTACATAGTGTTTGCAAGTACTCAATCCTTGGTCTCCAAGTTCAGAGACTGTGGGAAAGGGTTACTTTGCTTTGGATCCTTGGTTTTTATATGGTGGATTGAATCTTCGCTAGGGCTACAATGAGCATAAATTTTATGAAATGTTTTACCCATTCTTTGAAGGAAAAAATATCATAAAAAGTATTTTCTCAAAATCTATTTTCAAACCCATGTATATTTTGTAATTTTAATTGTAAATTATTTTTCTAACCTGGGTTGAGTTTTTTTTTGTTTTATTTTGTATACATTTGAGGTTTGGGTGTTGTATTTCTATCTTTTACAGGTTGGATCAACGGATCAAGTGAAGGAAGAGTTATATCTAGACCCTTGATGGTAAGAGCTAGCCTCTTGATAATTTTGCAGGGACTTTCATTGAATATTTGATGAAAAAATTCAGATTCGGAAGAAGAAATTTTTTTTGAGACAAGGGTTTTCCATTTTTGGCCTTCTTGGGACCATATCTGCCCCCTCCAAGCCCAATGTCAGCCTTCCCTTGGTCAATGTCATCCCTAGAGCCCCATGCATCACATTTTTAGGACCTTTTAGGACTGGTCATAGCCTTTAGGGGCCTCGACCTTTCCTATTTAGCCTCATGTCAAGTGTTCCAGGGCGTTTTAGGCCTAACAGTGGGCCCAAGTGGCCTCGACCTGCCTCCTCTACCCTAGATGACAACCTTCTAGGCTTGCCATGGATTGCTTGCCCATAAACCCCAACATTTCAGCCCTTTTTCCCAGTGTCTAGCCTTTTAACCTCAACGTTGACCATTTTGGGCCTTTTCGAGCCTTCTTGATGCATGATCTATCATCTTGACCGCTTTATCCCCCAACATTGGACTTCCTTAGCCTCGTTTTGTCCCTGCTTATTCATTTTCTACCCTAACTTGACCTAAAACCTTAATATGAATTTTAAAGGCTAAATACTTGGTGGTTTTGCAAGTTTAAGGTCTGAAAATTTATATTTTCAACTGACAACTTGACTCCAAAGTTTCAAAAAATTTCAACGAAGGGATCTTCAAGGCCTTGGGCCTAGGGTTTGACCTCTAAACCCTTGTTTTTATTTAGTTTTATTACAACAATCAAATCTTTAATAGTTTATCCATAAAATCACATAATAAATGGTCAAAATTGGTCAAAGTTGATAAATCTTGATTTTTGTAAGTTTTGGCCACTTGGGAATCTCAAAATTGACCTAGATTTAAAATTTTTGCTTGTTGGAATTTTTTGTTGAAAGGTTGAATCAAGTCTACAAAATTTTATGGATCAAATACTTTAAGAGGGCCAAAAATTCCAATTTTATTTTTTTTTATTTCCGGAAAATTTTAATAATTTTTGGATATATTGGGGATTTTCTTGATGATTGTTGGGTTGTTGATCTGTCACTATTTCATTATCGTAATAAACATATTAGGCCTAAATTTTCATGAGTCATACCCTCTAAAAGCCCTAAAATTTGATTTTTTCAAGTTTGGTGAAAATTTACTACTTTTAGGAATTTTGGGTATTTGTGTTGGTATCATTTGCTTGCTGATCTGTTGGTTAATCTACTACTATAATATACATTTCAGATCTAAAAATTTACCAAAGAATACATTCGAAAAGGACTAATACATCTATTTTTAAAGTTAACTAAGCTTACTTGGAAATTGAGCATATTTTCATGATATTGGGAAACCATAAGCATTGTTGATTTAACATTTCCTTACTAATGTCATAACATTAATAAATGCTAAGTTTTCCGAATTAATATTTCTGATTTGACTATTGGGATCTAACACTTGTGTGGCTTGCTCTGGGCTTCACAATATTTTCTCAATTTTGCACTAATGAGCAATCTTTCATAAGTTCTAAGTCTTTGATGTTGTGGAATCTAATTGGATAATGGTTATATCTTAAGAATCTTAACATCTTTATTGTTCATCTTAAGTATTTGGAATTTTAAGTTCACTGGTTTTTTTGCATCTTGTGTAATATTGTTGAAGTTTACACTGATATCTCGAAGCACTTATCTTGTCTAAGATTGCATTTCACTGTCGTTAAGTACTCTTGCTATAAGATATTTCACCTAATTACTTAATCATCTTAAACAATATTTACTCAAGATAATCTCACTCACAACCTCATGCATAAGCATACTAGATCTAGATTGCACTAATAATTTACCTCCTAAGATGAGCTAGGTTGATAGAAATATAGGCCAACCGTTTTCATCTAGCTTGAGGGACCTTGGAAACTCTTCGGTGGTTAACACATTGACTTTACAGTCGTCAGAGACACAACCTATGTAGCGCTAAAGGCATCAGGTAATAGGAGCACAACAAAAGGTATTGTTAATCGGGCCCTAGTCTGCTTCCTGTCAGCCTCCTTCCCACAACCTACCTTGAAGCCTAGCTTCAAAATAGTTAACGGAGGGTTACATTTCGATTAAGAATCTAACTAAAAATAACCGAGATCACTACATCACACATAGGTCATAGGACTTGCATGCCATTTAGGTTAGTCAATCATCTGAAGCCGTGGGTGTCTATCTAGTCATTTGGTTCCAATTTACTATAAGCAATAATTTGTGACTCCATTAAGGCATTGGTCTCATACTTTGAAATATAATCGAATTAATAGCCTTGCTTAAATCAACCAAGTGGCTAGGCCACTCATCTATGTCTCCCAAACAAGATGGTTTCCAACTTCTTTTACTTCATCTCATTCCATAGGGACTATCCCCCATAGCATATTGTTGGGATATAGCTAGAACGGAGTGGGCAGGGATCAGAGTGACAACCGTCGTGCTGAGAGTTGTCACGGTGCCTGTACAATCTGGGCGATGACAAGAGGCATGTATATTGAAGTAGTAATATTTCCAAGCTATAAATTATATCATTTGCCAATAAGCTTATGGTTTGACAGACAAGGAGGTACATCTCACAACCTTTTAGATTTGAGTCATTTTGGCTGAGAGACCCTGCCTTTTTAAAGAATGTGGCGAAATTGTGGAAGGAAGAGCCAATTATCAAAGGCATAAATATACATAATTTTCATCAAAAACTAAAATACATTAGGCATAGGGAATATTTTAGGGGTGAAATTTCACAAATGGGTTATTTTTTGGACATTTTTTGAAAAACATATTCGCCAAAATTTTACCAATTTTAATAGTAAATTAGATGTTTTATTATTGAATATTCGCATATATTATATATGTATTAATTTTCAAACTACAATAGTTGCCTACAATAATATATATAGGAAAAATATTAAATCATTACAATATACCCTAATTAACCAACAACTAAAAATCTAGAACAAACTAGAATTTGGTGAGATATTTGAGGCCAAAGCTCAACTCGATAAAGATATGGCAGAAATATAGCAACAAATTAGGCAAGAAAGTAGAAGAGGGAGTCTATATAAGAAAGAAATGGAGCTTGGAGCATAATTAGAGGAATGATATTAGTAAGAAGAGATCTTATGGAAACAAAAATCAAGAGTAAAATGGCTACAAGAAGGGGGAAAATACCAAGTTTTTTTTATATATATGTGGTACACTATAGACAAAAAAATACCATCATCGGAATTATATACCCATAAGGAAATATATTGGAAAACCAGAGTGAGATATAAAAAAAATTGTAACTTTCTATCATCAGCTATTAACAGAGTCAACCCTAGAGAGATGACCAGTTTCTTAAAAAATAATCAAGAATATCCTTGCTCTCATAACAATGGAAAAAAATCATTTTTTATTCACAAAATTTTAAAAATAAAAGTTAAGTAGTGATAGGGATGAGAAAAGGAAAGTCCCCCACTCTATATGGTTTTACAACAAAGTTTTACCAATCATGCCGACCTACTCTAAGAGAAGAGATCTGGGTGCTAGTGGAAAACTCGAGAAGAATAACCTCCATCCACTGTGGCTTTTATGTAACTTTCTTAAATCTATCTCAAAAGGATAAAAAAACTGAGTCCCTTGCTTCTTTCAGACCTATTGTGCCATGTAATATTATTTACACAATTGTCTCAAAAGTGATACCTCACAAACTTAAAGCAATCCTTCCGAAAATTATTTCAAATGAATAAATGGGGTATGTTGAAGGGTGGTTGATCCTATATAGTATCATTCTATCACATGAATTAAATTCATTCATTGAAAAACGAAAAAACACCTATAATTCTTATCGAACTAGACTTGTCTAAAGTTTTTGATAGACTTAGATAGCAATACCTCTATCACCTTCTTGTTGTATTTGGATTTCTAGGCAAATGGATTCACTGGGTTATAGCCTTGGTTTCTAAAGTTTAGTTTGCCATCCCCCTCAATGTCTCTCCATTGCAAACCTTCACTCTATTTAGAGGTATTAGGCAAGGGTATCCACTCCCCATTCTCTCTTCTTCTTAATTGTCCAGGGCCTCAGCTATGCATTAAAGGAAGAAGTTCAAAAGGGTAATTTAAAAGGACTTAGACTCCATAAGTTTGATTTCCCCATTGTTTATAACAATTAATTAATGAAACCTTATTATTATGTCACCCCTCTACTAGAGAAGCCAAAACCTTCAAGCATATCTTAGAAAATTTTGAAGCAGCCTTTGTGGAAATTAACCTCATGAAATCTTAAGATTTCTTTCACAAAATTTCAATGTGTAAACTCATATCTATATAATCCTAAAAATTCCTAGGAATTACCTTCTATCCAAATATCGGAGAACCCCTCTGTTAGAAAAAACATTAGGATACTAGCCTAGTAGGAGTTTGTACACAATTTTAACCAAAAATTTTTGAGTTTGACCTTTGACTAGGTTAGTTAGTTCCTTCTAAATTAGTTCTTGAAGAATTAAATCGCTTTATTCTTTTTTGTCTCTGGCGGTGCCTAAAGTCATTATAAGAAAACTAAGAGATATCTAAAGGATTTTTCTTTGGGAAGGAGCTAAATTGGAAAGAAATTGGGCTCTAATTTCTTGGCACAAAGTCTGTAAGCCCAAAATGAAATGGGATATGTTGTTGAAATATCCTAAAATTTTAAGGAATCTAATGAAAAAAATAACTTGGTGGTGATGGATTAACTCCCAAAATGAAATATGGAGTGAGACGTGGAGGAAAAAATATACACCAGACATATTAGATTGCGACTTAATCAGATTAGAAGGGGAAATAATAGGCTCTCAAATATGAAATACGACTTGTGAGAATCACTTTCTCATTGAGGATCATAGATTTTGGGAAGTTAGAGAAGGATCCAATTCATACCTTTTGGGAGGATTCCTATAACTAAATGTCCAAGATTTAAGAAGACAACATCCATCACAACCTTAAAGAAAAAGTCATTCATTAGGGTAAAAGTAAGGTCGTTGATTTTTGGCACCCAACCTCAAAATTGTAGTAATGGAGAAAGTATGTGTTGAAGGAGTAATGACCCTTTCCAAGAAGAACAAGGGCAATAGAAAATATATAGGATATTATTCAATAGAGAAAACTAAAAGATAAAACCTTCCTTAACAAATTCAGGTGGGGATACTAGAAATTAGGTAATTTCACACTCAAGGATTGGTTATAATAAGCTACCATAAATTCCAATATGGAGTAAAATATGGTCCCTAAATTTGTGGTCCAAAATCAATTTTTTTCTTGTGGTAAGATGGAATCTTTTTTTTTTTTTTTTTAACATGGGATAGAATTTAAATGTGAGGATTTCATGGCCCCTCATATTTTCATCTCTAACACAACATAAAGGAATCAATAGAACACCCCCTAAATTCATGTTCTTTTGTCTCCAACTTTTGGGATAGAGGGGAAATCATCTTCATACAAATTGACAGAGTTAGGCACAACATTTGGGAAATTCTCACCAATTGGAGAGACTCAACATTCAAGAAAAAAATCACGCACAAGGCTTGGAAATTATTGTTGGGAATTATTCTTTGGGAAACATGCAAATAGAGGAACATTCAAATATTTAAAAATAACAAATTACCACTAAACCAAGTTTAGAAAAAAACTCCAAAGAAACAATCCTATCTTGTAGTTGGTGCACACATGATTGGAAAATAAATGGTCAGGAGGGGGCTATCCTAACCCAACTAGTGACTATCCAATGAAGAAACATTCCACTATCTCATTCCCCAGAACCTAGATATGAAAGCCTAGAGACTACCTCTTGCAAGATATCTCAAATTAACTTTGATGGAGCCTCTAAAGGAAACCTAGGCCTAACTATCATGAAGGTGGATATTTGTGGCCACCCACTTGTTCCACTGGCTCACAACATGATTTTCCTATTTCAGTAGTTTTCTATTTTTGGCAGTTTTCAGGTCCTAAACTTATGGAGTTATTTTGAGGCCCTAAACGATGTTTTTTGGGAAAATGGGAAACTTTTCCTCTTTATGTCACACTTGTAGTCAAATTTTTTCTCCCCGGATAGACCTTTCTAATGGGCTAGTGTGCATGCTAAATAGAGATAATATGCCAAAGTTACGGGTTCGAGAAGTTGACGTTCCAACTCATCCCATCGGGGCACATAAGTCTTTGGCACTTCATCTCCTAGTGTTAGGATTTTGGATGTTTAGGATTTCTAATTTTTTCTTCACAATAAAAATTCCTTGGATCCTCATTGTAAAACCGTTCAGGAAGGCGAGTTAGTGTCACATCTCTTCTTAGAGATAATATACCAGTGATTGAACTAGTTTTATTTCATTTTGCATGTAAGTAGTTTCAAAATTATTTATTTATTTATTGAAGTTCAGGTTCACTGTATCTCTATGTTTCAATTTTAAATTTCATTTTTTTCCTTCATAAATTTAGATCAGTGGTATCAAAGCAGTATGCTCTTTCTCTATGTTTCTGTGCATGTCTTCAACAAGGTAGGGGTATAAGGAGTTGGGACTCAAGCCGCTTAATCCCTTGCAAGACCTTACTAGCCGACCTTGATAGCCTCCCATGGTGGAAGAAAAGAAAGATGAGGGTGTAGGATATCCTATCAAATTCTTTCTCGAAGAAGCTCTTGAGTGATAGTTGAATGAAATGATGGATAACTTTTCCCAAATCCTTCAACATATACCAATAGGCAACACATCTTCATCCAATAATCACTTCAGAGGAACCACCTCCTTTAAGGTATAGTTTAATTTTTCTATTCCCCTATTCGAAGGCCAAATATATGCAACTACTCTAGATAAATGGTTAAAATTGTTAGAAGGACATTTTTCGGTCCATAATTTTTCTGTAGAGAAAAAAAAGTACATTGCTTAAATTTGCCCCCCACATCAAGGACTGGTGGGAAACTTACTGTGAGAAAATGGCCATGGAGTAGTCTGCACTATTTTCAATCGCACCATCTTGGAACACTTTTAAGGATGTTGTTAACGAACAATATTACCATGTTGGAAGCTATGAAGTTAATTTTGATAAAATAGTTTTGTTCATTGTTGAAAATTAATAATTTGAACAAAATCATCATAAGCATTCTTGTATGGGTCACTTACCAAAAGCTTGTGATGTTTGTGATGTAGCCGGTGAATTTTGATTATATACAGGTTACGGGGAAACCGCACAAGACTTGATTATCAGGAAAAGTCAGCTAATAGTATTTAACTTGGAAACACTAATAGTTGAAACGAAAGATTTATGTGATGATATACAAGGTATTAGTGCTTAATTTATAATCTCATTCATTCTAATAGTCTAGCCAATGAATTATTTGTTGTAGAAGCATTGGATGTAGTATAAATACAATATTCATGCATCCCCTGATGATGGACTCACTTCGTAGTCTGAAACGTTGGGTTCACAAAACTCTTCAACAGGTCATTCCTCCTCTATCTAAAATACTATTAATCTCTTAGGGTACTTCCCCAAACAGAAGCTAAGTAGTAGTAGAAAAGTTATCCTTACAATCTATGCAAGAAAATAAATAATTGTTGAATGAATTTAAGCTTGTGGGAAAAATTCATGTTGAAATCTTTCGAACATACTAGTTTTTTCATAAAGGGATCATACTGGTTGCTGGTCTATGAGCATCTGGATATAGATGAAAATGTTTGTATGTTTCAGTAATAATAATATTGATTATATTATATTATATCATGCAATGTGGATAAAGATGGAACGAAATGAAAACATCTTATTGGCCTATAATGTGACAGGGATGCAACTAACTGAAAACATCTTGTTTTCTAATTATGTGATAGACAAGTGGGTTTCCCCTTCCATAAACACATGCAAATTTGGGGACTTGAACCCTTAACTATTTGTTACATAACACTTTATTTTTATGGTCGTCGCCAATTGAATTGCCCCAAAAACTATGCGATATTATTATATTATTAGGAGCAATTTAATTATTTTATTTAGGATTAGTTTGATTGTTTTATGTTTTCTTTTTTCTTTGAAATTCTATAAGATAATTTTTGATAAAATTGTCATATTTTGTTCTTTAAAATAAATTGTTGAATATTTAAATAAATTTAATATTTTAGAAAATTTTCAAAGCACATGAATTATGCAAATTAAAATGTTGGAACTTGTGAACAAATTCCCAACCAATTTTAAATAAAATTAACCAAAAAAATATAACAAAAAATAATTAAAATATAAAAATGTTTAATTGCTTATTACACTTGGAGTGGCTCATAACCTTCTCTACCTCCAAGAAGATTATTCATCAAGATCATAAAGAAAGCAACATTTTCTTAAACGATAAATTAAATCCAAATATAGCAAGATTTTTTTCATGAAGATGTAACTCATATTGGACCAAAGAGAATCAGTGGAACATTTTAAAATTTTAAAACACAATGAATCTCATCTAAACAATGAAGAATTTTTATTTTATTTGTATTTATTATAACTCCCTTGTTACGCTAACTCAACATAGAAAATAGAAAGACGGAATTGAAGAATGGATGAAGCTCTCTAGTGAGGAAATCGATCACTCAAGAGATTGCACCAAAACACTTCCTTGTTATTCACCAGGCCAATAAACCTTTACATATATACGATCATATTGTTTTTGAAGAGATTCCTATATATAGGAACTACCAACCAACAAAGCCTAATTAAGGAAAATGGTTCAACCAACTCTCTAACATATATAACTTGTTCTAATTATGGGAGAAACTTATAGAGATTTGTCCAATATCCCAACACCCCTCTTTGATGGATAAATGTATTTTCTACCACACCCAACTGATTCCTAAATAGTTCAATTTTTTCCTTTCCAAGAGGTTTTGTAAGGATTTCAACCATATTTTCATTGATCTTACAATATATTACATCAATTTCCTTGGATTGCACATTTCCCCTAACAAAATGATAATGTGTCTCAATATGTTTTTATCTTGCATGGCACACGGGATTTTTGGCTAGCTTGATGGTGCTTTGATTGTCACACTTGATAATAGTTGGTTTTTTCTATACTTGTCCCACACCTTCAAGAGTTCTCCTGATGCCAAATTGCTTCACACATAGCACTACACAAAGATTTGTACTCGACTTTAGTTAATGAAAATGAAAAGATTGGTTGTTTCTTATTACTCAATGTGACAATCCCAGATCCAAGGATAAATGCATCCTAAAGTTGATTGTTTGTCATTAGGGCTTCCAACCCAATCTGAATCAAAATAGTTTTCCAACTCAACACCAAACTGATTGAAGTATATTTAATACTAAAGTTAAATGTTCCTTTCAGATACTAAAGTACTCTCTTAGCTTCTCTCCAATGGATTTTAAGAGGTTTGGCCATAAACAGACTTAGAATGATAACTAGATATGATATGTTTGGCCTGGTTGTAGTGAGATAATTTAAACTTCTCACAAGATGATGATACAATGTACCATCTACCTCTTTTGTACCATCATTACTATGGAGTTTTTCATTCTATTCTAATGGTATTGATGTGGCCCTACATTTTTCCATTTTGATTATTTTGAGTAATTTCCTAGTATACTTACTCTATGTAGCCAATGTCTATTCACCTTCTCTCCATATATCTAGGCATGAGCAATAATGAAATTCACTAAGGCCTTTCATTTGAAACTCTTGATAATTTTCCTTTAACTTCATTAATTAACTTAGAAGCATTCCTTGTAATAATAATATCATCAACATACAAAGAAATCGTAATAACATGCCCCTTTTTATTTGACTTGATATACAGATTAGCTCACCAATTTTACTTTTCATAAAACCTTTCTGAAGAAATAAAGAATCAATCTTCTCATACCATGACCTTGGTGCCTATTTAAATCCATATACTTCTTTCTTTAACTTACAAAAAATATGATCTTGACCCTTTTTAACAAACCCTTCTGGCTAAACAAGATATACTTCTTCTTTTAGTTCTCCATTCAAGAAGGCTAACTTAAAATCTAGCTGATGTAATTTTTATTTATGTTTTGCAGCTAAAGAAATCAAACTTCTAATTGTATTTAACTTAGCTACAGGTTAAAAAGTTTCTTCATAACTAATTCCCTCTTTTTGTGAGTATCCTTTTTCAACAAACTCGGCCTTATATTTATATGCACTTCCGTCAACTTTAAATTTAGGTTTGAACAACCATTTGGATCCTATGGGTACTTTATTTTTAGGCAATTCTATCAGTTCCCAAGTATCATTCTTCATTACAGACTCATATTCTTCCTTCATTGCATCTATCCACTTTTTATGTCCATTAGTTTCTTTAAAATTTGAAGGTTTTATGTCATTCATAACTTTAGTCATTAAGTAATAATCTTTAATTCTTAACGGTGATTGAGTTTCACGAGATTAAATTCTTAGTACTCTTGTCCTGCTTCAAAGTGAATCATCTCTTCGTCTTGGTGTGTTATGACTACTAGAGGTGTACATGTCACTAGATTCCTCCTCATATTTCTATTATTGATTATCGTCTACTTCCTTTTTGACATCATCATACTCATAAGGGATACGCCATGCATCATACTTTTCATTAATTAGGGTTTTGTTTGCAATATCATCAAATAATACATCTCTACTTGCAAAGATTCTTATGAGTGTAAAGATCAAACAACTTATAAGCTTTATGATTAGATCAATAACCTATGAAGATATACTTGATAGCTTCCACATCAAGTTTCCTCTTGTTTTCTTTCGAAACATGAGAGAATTCTTTTCTACAAAAGATTCTCAGATGCATTAGTACTGGTTTATGTGTGGTTTATAAACATAAAATTCTTCAAAACGAGTCTTATGATCTAAACATTTAATTGGAATTCTATTTTTCAAGTAAACAATAGTATTAACAACTTTGGCCCAAAAATAATTCATAATATTTCTAACTTTTAAGCCACTCCAAACACACTATAATAGGGTTATGTTCTTCCTTTCAAGTACTCCATTCTATTGTGGATTATATGGTATTTTTTATTGTTGTACAATTCCAGGGATTTGCAGTACCTCATGAATTCTTTTGAAATATATTGTTCCCCTTCATCTGCTCAGAGGATTTGATGTAGTTTTATGTTTTATTTTTAACCATAGTTTTGAACTCCTTAAAATATTCAAACACGTGACTCTTTTTTATCATAAAGTATACCCATGTATATTTCATACAATCATCAATAAATATCAAAAAGTAATATGCTCCACCTAATGGTCTAGTCTAGATAGGACTACATACATATGTATGCACAAAATCTAGGACATCCTTTTCCCTTTTATTTGTATGAGTAGGGAACTCTTCCCGGTGCATCGTTCCTAATGCACACCCTTCACGTGAAAGATATTCATTATCAAGTATTGGAATCCCTTCTACCATTCCTTGCTTTTGTAGTAATAATTGATTATTATAATTAATGTGGCCATACCTTTGATGCCAAAGAGTCTCTCTTGTCATTTTCGTAGATTCCAATGCTTGATTACATTTAGTTGTCACATTGAGCTTATACAAACCTCCAATTCTAACTCCTCTTGAAATGGCCTTGAAGTGATCTTGCATGTATTTCGCTATGCAATGTGAATTTACAAGTTCAACCTTCAAGCCCTGATTTTTTATAGTGGAGACTGAGATTAGATTCTTCCTAATACGAGGCAAATACACCACATTATGGATTATTTTAACATGTCCATTAGGTAATGTCATTTTCACGTCACCATACCCTTTGATTTCATGTACATGATAATCTCCAAGATAAACATTTGTGTCATTGTTAATTTCATGAAAGTTTTCAAACCAATGTATATTACAACACATATGTATGGAGGCTTAGAATCAACAAACCAAGTATTTGGATCATCAATTTAAGAAAATATTGCAACATGTGTAACAAATACTCTAAATTTCTTGATGCAATCATTCACAGATTCTCCTATATCAACAAAATTAGTAGTGTGCCTCTTATTTCTATGTTTGGACTCGTGATATTTCCTTTCCAAGTAATCTCTAAAGTAGTGTCCAAACTTTCCACAGTAACGACATTTAATATCAACCTCTGGAAATGCCATACATGGTTGTGATTTTGAAAATCGTGGTTTACCAAATGTTGGCTTTCCTTGCGGTGACTTTCCTCCTTTATTATCTTCCCAAGGCTTCCTTGTTGAGAAGTGTAGCAAGAAAGGCTCGATTTGAATTAGCCTCAGTCAAATTGAGAAAATTCGAGATTTCCACATAAACAGATAACTTGGAGGCAGTTAACTGAGGTGACATGGGTCGTGCCACTTAATTACCTCAGTAAATTTGAGTTAGTGGGCTTGGAGTTCAGTTTGCATGTGTTGATTGCTAATATGTAGAAATCTAGTTCAGTTATTTCTAGTTGACTAAGTTAAACTAGTTCTAATAGTTAATAGAACTAGTTGGAGGTAAGTTGTGCAGTGGGACAACAATATAACTTAGAGATCATCCAATTAATTGATAAATTGACCAAAAGTAGCTCATGGGTGTAAGAAATTAGAATTTCTCAACTTTGGTGGAGATTCCAAGGCAATGTAACATCAATTGTGGACTAGTCTTGAGTGTACAAAATTTTTCATGCGGGAAGTTGATCAATTCTTAGGAATTGCACAAGGAAATAGGGACCTCCCTATTGCTTAGAAGCTAGAATTGGCTCACATTTATGTAAGGAAATAAGATCTCACTTGGGGGAAGAAATTGACTAAGTCTAGGTTGGATCTTCTCATTGAGTAGAGAGAACAACAGAAATATGAAATGATTCTCTATTGATCAAAACCCAGAAATAATATGAAATGATTCTCTATTGATCAAAACCCTTAAGGTAGGGCAACACCATACATTCACTCCTTAAGGAAGGAGAACACTCCACAAGCCATATGCCTGTTCATACAATATTCCTTCAATATTCCTTGGCATGGAGTCTCTTGCCTCTATATAGGCCTCATACATACAATACCATGGGTCATTACCATGGTTCCCTCATACCATCAACTAATACCATGGGCCCATTACATTATTATTAACTACTTGTGGTCCCTTACATGATATGGGTTAACCACCTTATTTATTACTATGGCCCATTCCATTATTACATTATTACCTTGGGTACCTCCCTTGGTACCCCATATTATCCCCCCTAGGTATATAACATCAAAGTTGGAGCTAGAAATTGTAATTGATTCTTTATTCATCTGATCAGTGCAAGAAATATTAAGGGTTTTTTTACGAGTTCGTTTCCCCTAGATACATTTGTGTACTTTTGTGTGTGATTGATGCATGCTTATGTATGTTGTTCTAAATTGTGAATTAATTTTCATAGAGAAAGAGTAGAATTATGTCTCTTGATTTAGATTAAATTTCTTGAGTAGCTGCAAATTTTATATCATCATATTTCTACATGGTACCAGAGTAGGATTCACATTAGAAAAATAATTTTGAATTTCTTCCTCAGGAAGTTCGAATTTTCAAATTCAGTGTCACATGATTTTTTCACAGTTGGGAGAATGACCTTTAATGGAATGAGATTAGAGTATGCCTTGGAAGGAAACTCTAATTTCATTGCCTGGAAAAATTGCGTGGAGGAAGTGACTAATGATAATGGATTGTTTGAATATGTCAATGCAAACATTCCAAAACCAATATCAGTTGATGCCCATAACCTAGCCCAATGGAAGAAAGATGTAGCCAAGGCGAGGAGAATAATCTTGGAGGGCAGAGACCACATTGTCTCAAATCTCCATGGCAAGGAAAAACCTTTCGTAATGTGTAAGGAATTGACTAAGATATTCAATAATAGCAGTGACCGTAAAAAAGTAGCCCTCAAAGACAAGATTTGAAACATTAAAATGCAGAAGAATGATAGTATATCGTAGTATACCATATTTACACAAGTTTAGGATGAACTTGGAGGGGTTGGTGTGAATGTTGCAAAAGATGACTTGGTGAGCCTAGCTCTTCTAGCCCTTCCAAAGGCCTAGCTACGAGGACTCAGTGAACGAGAGGGAGAAATTACCAAATTGGGAATAGTTGTGGTCTGATTTGGTATAAGAATAAATCAGGCGAAATACCAGAGATGGGGTGACATCCAGAGAAGAGGAAGATGATTTTTCTCTAGTTATCAAAGGATTGAAGGCCAAGGGCAAAACATCCCAAGGTGAGGCTAAATCTAGCCAAGGGGGAAAGAATAAGGACTTTTCCAAAATAAAATGCTTTAATGGTCATGAATTCAGGCATTATGATACAAAGTGCCCACAAAAGAAGTGTAGTAAGAAGGAGCCTACAGGAGGAGAAACAGGTGAAGCATTTGCTTTGCAGTTCGAGTTAGACTTCACCTTGATCACATTCATGGCCAATACTATGATGGGGAGTGTGTCATACTTTGAATCAGGTGCCTTGTTCCACATGATAGGGGGTAGAGAGATTTTTAGTGACCTGGAGGAGAAATATCTCTAGATTCATATTGAATTTAGGGAAGACTAAAGGTACAATGCTACCAAGATTGTATAGTAAGCTTTAAGAGGGAGTCAGGATCCCCTCTTTGCCTAAAATATGTTATGTTTGTACCAGGCCTGAAGAAGAATCTCATCTCTATAGAAATTTTGGAATACCATGGCTATGATGTGATCTTTAGTAAAGAGAAACTATTTCTAAGACACATAGCTAACGGGAAGGTGAAGCAGATAAGTTTTTGAGTCAAGAACCTATATAAACTTGAGGTGCGAGAATCTAAAAACTTGAGGAGTGTTGTTTCCCTAGAGATAGTTCCTGAATATAAGGGAACTAGTGCCTTGGACATCTAAATATTGATGAAAAGTTTTAAAATCCGTGGCTGAAGAGATAGGCCATGAGGGCTTGCAACAACGTTTCTATTTCTGAAACCCTAGCTTTCAAAAAAAGAATGGTGAGAAAACTTTGAGGATTGCAGGGTATTTGGATTGAAGGAGTGGTTTGAAGAGAAGAAAAAAGACATAGTTTATTCTAGGAAATTAAGAATCTAACTCTAAACTTATGTAGAAAGAATAATGGAAGGCTGAGAAAATGTGCATGAGTTATTGGATGTGTAGCGATTCATTAAGGATTTATAGTTTAAATAACATGAGTACAATTAAGTAAATTCACGAAAAATTAAACTGAAACAACCAACTACATCTTACACCTTTCAAGAGAGGAGAAACAAAAATGAAGGATGAACACAAAAAAATAAATTGTACCTACAATTACACCAGAAACTGGAATCAAAATTGCTTTATGTTCTTTGATTTCAGAGCGACTTCTTTGTTAGAAGGGAGACATGACTCCAAGGATTTGAACCCTTACAAAATGTCACTTTCAGACTTTTATTTTCCCACTCCCAGCCTAATGATTTCTAATTAGTAATAAAACTAATTCCTAAATAGTTACAATTGTTTATTTCTAAAAGGATTTGAAATGATATAATTTCAATAATAATGTTTACTATTATATATTATATAAATAATATTATTAAATATCACTTTTATAATGTTTATACAAAGCAAAACTTTTGTCTTTCGAGTCGATGCACATTACATTTAATAAATTTTAAATGTACGCAATAGGAGTGGGACCAAATCTTTGGCACCTGCAATGTTGAAGACAATGGTGGACATGGATGCTATGTGGGTCTCACTGTTGTCATGCATACATAATCAAGCCAAAAACCATAAGCTTCTTTCGGGGGAACCTCTTGGTGGTTTCCAGAGATGAGGATGGTGTTGTCGGAATTAATTATAGTCGTCAATTTGAAAGCAAGTGGTTTTGAAAAACCACTTCTCGACAACACTCTATTGCCTATCTTACGACCTCATTGACCTCTGGGGATCCCATTATATTTGGAGAATGAAGAATTGGGGCCATGGATTTGCTTGGGCAATTCAAATTTCTTCAAGTGTTGTGAAATTGTAATATCCTCCTCATCATCAAGTATTTTGGGTGAGAAACTTCTCTTAGAGCACCAATTTGCTGCATAAACATGAAACATGTGTCACGTATTGCTAAGAGGTTGACATTCACATGGTTATTTTCTAATTTCCTTTTGAATTCAATCTATTTTCTAAGACATGGAAATCAGCTTAGTGCATATCTATTATAACAACCCAAGGTTAAAAGTTCATGTAATAAAGTTAATAAAGGAAAAATAAGACCAAGGTCATGGGACACATATATTCCAAGATGAATGTTGGGTAAAAACATCCTAATGGGTGTTCATTTTGGTTAATTATTCCTAAGAAAATTGGCAAAGGCATTCAAAAAGGCTTTGAAAAGGAAAAGAGGCATTAATTGGTATTTATTTATGAAAATAAAGGAAAGTAGGAGAAAAGTAAGGTGAAAGGTCATAGGTTTCATGTGAGGAGGAAATAGAAGGAAAAATAGAGAAACTTGAAGAAAATAGAGGCCTCAATTATAAAAGGGCTTCTGAGGATAAATTCACAACCTGCTTCTAATTTTAGCTTGGAGCTCTCTCTCTCGATTTTCCCTGTCATACTCTTGCGCACTTAGAAATTCTTGGAGCACTCTCACATTTGAGAAAGGAAGGCAAAGGAAGGACAAGAAAGAAAAGGAAAGAAAGGATCGAGTAAGGGAAAGTTGGATCAATTAGTTTCTGCAGGAATTCTTGCGGGTATCAGGTTGCATGTATGATTCCCTTGCTAGTTTTGGCATGCATGGCAAATTCATGTGTGTATTTGGTTCTCTTATTGTCATTCACATGGGTTTTTCCAAGTGTGAAAATGGTTTTATCCTTGCTTTTCCATTTCTGGATAGCCATGGTGTGATGGGGTTCTTTCGTTTGGTTGAGCTTTTGATTACTAAATGATTTTGGAAACAGCTAAGGTGGTCTCAGGAAAATTCCCAAGGGCCTGGGAATCTCTTGACTGGTAATGGCGAGAATGAAATAATGCCTGAGGGGGGAGACGAGAAAATTCCTCCACGTATTGGTGAAGAAATATGGAAGCATCCAAGCTTGTGTTAGGGCCTAGTGATCCCTTGACTACATTTGGTGATATTATGGTAAATCCTGGTAGTGTATGTTTACTTTTTGGTCCTAAGAATCCCTTGACAGTAATGGCAGTATTTTAGTAAATCCTGGTTATGTAGGTGCTTGTTTTGGGCCTAGGAGTCCCTTGACCAGTTTTGGCGGGATTGCAGTAAAGCTTGAGAAATCCCTGGTTGTTTTGTTGTGAGTCCCACATTCATGCTTGGAATATGGCATGAGGGTGATTGACTAAAAGAAATATTTGGTTCAAACTAATTTATGGTTGGGTGGCACATGGAAGTCCCTTACTTGATTGGCTTTTTCATATGTTAATAAAAGCTATATCCCCTCATATTTCATGAGTACTTATACTTTCTATTATGTGGCTTTGATGGTTGTTCTATCGTTTTTATTATTTTGGTTATATGTTGGCTATAAGCATGGTTTTATGACATATTCTAACTATGGTTCTTATCATGTTTTGATTGGTAAATGAATGGTTATTGAATGCATGACTTAATATTTGTTATTATAGCTATCATGAGAGGGAGTTAGACCTTCTTGATGATTCTCAGATAAGTATAAAACCCCTATGTTCACATATGAATTTATGACCTGTAGATTACATGTTCACAATCATTTTTGACAAAATGATTTTCATGGTTAGGCCTAGTTAGGTCAAGTTATTGACTAAGTTTTGCATCAATGGCTTTTTCCTTGTGTCATTCATTATTCTGGAAAGTTATATCAAGTTTTAGGCAGAGGTATATATACTAGCCCTTAAAAAGTGGCTCAGATTTCGGGGTCACATGCTCAGAACTGGGAAATTTAGACTGCAGTCACTGGGAGGCAGGGTTGTCCATGTGACTGGAGTGTCACAACCACCGAATTTCCTTGTTATGCAAGCAAATCAGAGTCTAGATCACTATAAAGGAAAGTTAGCTCAGGGTTTGGGCACTTGGAGTGGTTGTTTAGCTCCTGTCGGTCCTATAGCTTTTGAGGAAGGTCAATAAAATTTCATCTTTTTTACTCCATTTCCTTAATGTGATACAGAAGGTCGAGTCATTTCATAGTAGCCCTCAGATCATGTTTACCCTAGAAGGCTTGGTATATATGGGAGGGATGGTTACTGAGTGGTATCAAAGTAGGTTTTCATTCTCTTTGGGTGATATTTGATACCACAGAGTGGTATCAAAGCATGGTTCAATACTTGGATTGCATGGGCGGAGTGCCTTTTTCATGCATGCATGTTAGTTGTCTATGTGGTTGTTATGCATGCATTGTCATGGTTGTGGTTGTCATGCATGAGGTCATGGTATGAAGTTGGTAGTGTCATGCATGAGCTTGATATATTCATGTGATTATGATTATACATATATTGTTCTAATTTGAATTGATTTTACAGACGAGATAGACTCCCATGAACTTCACTAAGGTATGTTGATTATTTTTATATTCGGTTTATCTGAAATGGTATGTTTTCAGGAAGAAGAAGATAAAAAATGACTAGAAAAATGGTGTATTACAGTTCACGAGACCCCCCTTATATATCAGATGAGAATCCAAGGGATGAGTACTCTCTAGATATAGCAAACACATTAAGAAGTTTGAAGGAAGAGATAAGAAGTTGCAAAGAAAATAATGACAAGATAATCCATTTACAAGGGAGACTTTCCAGTGCATAAGAGAAACAAGTAGAGGTGATGTTAGATTTTAGGCTTCTGTGGGAGTTTTTTGATTCCTGATCCGGATTAACCACAGTCTTCACTTCATTCTGCCAACGTTTCAAACCCCAAAGGGGGTCCATCATCACGACAAATAAGAAATAATAAGAATGAGAGATTATTGAGAGAGAATAGAATTGCGACCTGAAAATAAATACAAGAACCCTAAATTCACAAATAGAGGCCGACATATGATTTTTAATTATTATTTTATTTATTATTCATTGAAACAGGATTTTATTATTATTTACAATTTTTTATATTTTTTATTGAAATATATTAATTATTAAAATTATTAAATATTAAAACCTTTACTATAATTGAATTGTATTAATTAATATGACTAAATTATATTAATTATATTATTATAATTAATATATAAATAATCTGTATAATATAATATATATATAAATTATAATTGATTTATATAATTATTCTAATTATTTTAATTAATTTATATTTTTAATAAAATTTTTAATCTACTATAATTTAATATAAATTAATTAATATAATTTATAAGATTTTTAATATAATAAATAATATAATTAATATTAATTAATATGATTTATATAATTAATATAAATTATATTAATTTATCTTAATATAATTAATATAATTTAATATAAATTAATTAATACAATTTATAAGATTTTTCAAGATTTTAATATAATAAGTAATATAATTAATATAAATTAATTAATATAATTAATATAATTAATATAAATTAATTTATATTAATTTTATATTAATATAATTAATATAATTATATACTTATATAAATTTGCTTTAATTGCTTTAAGTAAACTCCCTGAATGCAAGACCCTTTATTTCCGATCGTGAGCTTCCAAGGATCCGGGGGGTTCATTTGCTTTATCAGAGGAAGCCAATTTCCACTGATTTCACTTCCATTGTCCCTGTTGAGGTTCTGAGGGTATTTCATAATTTCAATGGCCTCCCTGATTTTTCTTTTATGATAGTTGTCTTCCCTTGCAATTATCCTGGCGCTTTCCAAACACACATGATGTTTGGTTTTGGATGAGTGCTCAGCAAGGGCTGATGTGCGGGATCTTTCATTCTTTATGTCAGCGGTATGTTCTTTAAGCCTTATTTTCAGAGATCGACCTGTTTCCCCAATATAGGGCTATGAGGGCTTTTAGGATCTCTGACCCTGATCACATAAAGGAGGAGTTAGAGCACTTGACCTCTGTCTTCAAAAACATTGGATACAAGGAGTGGAGTATCAAGAAAGCTATAAGAAGGGCTCGGGATAGGGCCCTCTCTGAGCGTCCCCCTGGAGACAAGGAAGAAAATCAAGGGAAAGTTTACCTTCCATTCATCGAAGGGATTACAGATAAGATTGCAAAAATTTTAAGGAGGAAGAACATTCACACTCAATTTACAACATGTGGAACAATAAGGCAAATAATGAGGTCGGTTAAGGATAACATTGATCGTCAGCAGCTCAAGGGGGTGTACAAGATCGATTGTTCTTGTGGCAAGAGTTATATTGGGGAAACAGGTCGATCTCTGAAAATAAGGCTTAAAGAACATACCGCTGACATAAAGAATGAAAGATCCCGCACATCAGCCCTTGCTGAGCACTCATCCAAAACCAAACATCATGTGTGTTTGGAAAGCGCCAGGATAATTGCAAGGGAAGACAACTATCATAAAAGAAAAATCAGGGAGGCCATTGAAATTATGAAATACCCTCAGAACCTCAACAGGGACAATGGAAGTGAAATCAGTGGAAATTGGCTTCCTCTGATAAAGCAAATGAACCCCCCGGACCCTTGGAAGCTCACGATCGGAAATAAAGGGTCTTGCATTCAGGGAGTTTACTTAAAGCAATTAAAGCAAATTTATAAAAGTATATAATTATATTAATTATATTAATATAAAATTAATATAAATTAATTTATATTAATTTTATTAATTATATTAATTAATTTATATTAATTATATTACTTATTATATTAAAATCTTGAAAAATCTTATAAAATGTATTAATTAATTTATATTAAATTATATTAATTATATTAAGATAAATTTATATAATTTATATTAATTATATAAATCATATTAATTAATATTAATTATATTATTTATTATATTAAAAATCTTATAAATTATATTAATTAATTTATATCAAATTATATTAATGAAATTAATTAATTTATATTAAATTATAGTAGATTAAATTTTTTATTAAAAATATAAAATAATTAGAATAATTATATAAATCAATTATAATTTATATATATTATATTATACAGATTATTTATATATTAATTATAATAATATAATTAATATAATTTAGTCATATTAATTAATACAATTCAATTATAGTAAAGGTTTTAATATTTAATAATTTTATTAATTAATATATTTCAATAAAAATATTAAAAAAAATAAAAATAAAAATTGTAAATAATAATAAAATCCTGTTTCAATGAATAATAAATAAAATAATAATTAAAAATCATATGTCCGCCTCTATTTGTAAATTTAGGGTTCTTGTATTTATTTTCAGGTCGCAATTCTATTCTCTCTCAAGAATCTCTCATTCTTATTCTTTCTTATTTGTCCTGATGATGGACCCCCTTTGGGGTTTGAAACGTTGGCAGAATGAAGTGAAGACTGTGGTTAATCCGGATCAGGAATCAAAAAAGTAGAGGTGACTCAATGTAGTCATCCTTCAGAGCTTGTTAGATTTGCAGAGACATGGATAACCATGGATCATTTATGGATAGGAGGACAAGACTAATGGGGCATACGGTAGTAGGTCTCATGGTGGGCATAGGTCGGATATAGATGACACGGTTATGGATGGCAGATTCTTGGATACACTGATAGGAGAGGAAGTGGACATGGGTTCAACTCTAGTTTTGGTTTAGACTGGTATCATGGTCATCATTTCTATCATCATTACATGAGGAGTGTTAGGGGATATTTTCGAGATCCATTCAATAAATCCAAGCCACCTACATTTGATGGAGAGTTGAAGAAATCAAAATATGTAGAGGCATGATTGCTTTGGATGAAGAGATTATTTGAGTTGCATGATTACATAGAGAACATGAAGGCTAAGACATATATTTTTTGTCTCAAAGGGAAAACATACATCTGGTGGGAAGATGTGAATCATGTTAGAGACATCATAATAGAGGAGTTGAGTTGGCATGAATTCAAGAGACTTTTCAAGAAGTACTTGTCAGAGAGGTACTCTATGAAGTCCTATGAGCTAAATATGGGATTGATGACAAATGAAGATTACATGACTATGTTCTTGGAGTTGTTGAGGTATGTGCCATATATTAACGATGAGAAAAGAAAAGTTTAGAGATTTATTAGTGGATTACGATTAGCATTTAAGGATCAAATTGAGTATGATGAGCCTTGATCACTGGAAGAAGTCATTGGGAAGTTGAAGCACTGTTATGAGCAATCAAAGCATAAGACCAAGTCTAAGAAAGGTAAATGGCCAATGATACGAACAAGGCATCATGATGCAGGTTGTTATCACTCAGGTTGTCCTTAAGCTGCTGAAAGGATACGGCCGAGGTAACCACAAACCAATCTTTGGACTGCAGGTTCTAGCCCACCTACAATCAGAGAGGGCTCTCTCTTTGTGATTTATCTCTGTTGACGATGAGTTTAGGCTAGTTATTGGGTTCAAGGGGTTTTTTTTGTGTTTTGGTGGGAAGGAGGATGCCTTCAAGTAGAGAGGCAATGCATAGTGTGGTAAGTTTCAAACCATTGGGCATGGAGTCATGGAGTAAGATTGCTGGTGCGTTTTCTTGGTCACAAGAAAAATGAGGAGGAAGGTAGCTGCTCATGAAACAACATTTAAGCTTAATGGATGGAATGAATGCTAAGGGATGAAGGGCAACAAAGAATCCATCTATCAGGTTAGCAGAAGGAAGATGAATGAACTCTACCTAGGAGCAGCTAAGAATTCCTAGATAACAGTCATTCATATGTGAAATATATCAAACATGAGCCATAACAGAATTCATATTTATGCCTAGATCAAGAGGAAAACATTAAGAAACCACAGAAACCTGAGCATAGAGTGCAACTAAGCAAATTCTAAACCAATCCTTTGTTCTGTGACTTGAGCGTATACGAAATTGAAATAACAGAGGTAAGGAACACTTATTGATTCATGTTGCAGCACAAGAATTCCACATTCAATTCTTCAGAAACCATTAATAACACATCAAACAGTCCATTCTTCCTACTTGAAGTAATCTTTGATTATAGAAAATATCATATATGCAGTGTGAGTCTCTCTTGGAGTAGATTTGCCGACCAACCCTTTTAACAATGCAGAGGGTGGTATATATACGAAAACAAGATACAAAAATATCTAGATGATGAGTTAATAGCTCATAACTTCTTTACCAACTCCTAAGGAGTAGTTGATGAGAAAGTAAATGCTGAAATAAAGACAAATGTAACAGTTGTTCTTTTCTGTCAGCGAATGTTGACCTTTGAGTTCATTCAAGTCGGCTGGACTGCGCTTTCAAAAACCCGCGCTCTTAGGCTTGCCGTCACAGCTCTTTGTTTTGTGACTGCTCCGACCTGCTCTGCGTGCTCCTTAACTGCCCTGTCCGGTGCTTGCTGCTGACCTGTTGCTGACTCATAGCTGACCGATATTTGAAATAAACAAAAAGGGGCAAAAACTGGAATTACCTGGGCAAAATGGCTAGCATTGCCTGCCACCAATCCTCGGGAGGTAACTGATGCTTTTGTATTTTGACAAGTGTCTCATCGGCCTCTGTATACTTGTAATAGTTGGGCAGCATCTCAAATAGATGGTTAACTTCATGTTCCATGTAAAATAACTTTTCTAGCCTGTCATAGAGAGTCTGTCCTGAAGGAGGTCCTGCTTGTGCCAGAGAACTTGATTCAGCAGTAAGTTGATTTGTGACAAAATTATTGATCCTGGTTGCATATTGGTCACGTGTCAATAACTTTCCAGCGCTGGTCAGTAGGCTGGGAAATCCTTTAGTCTGTAGTGCTGCAAGCTTTATTTCAAAATTATCCACATCCCTTTGTATTTCCCGACACCTTGCTTCCAGAGTTTGCACAAAGCTTCTCAATGTGAGCACCCTCTTTGCTGTCAATATGGCATCTGTTCTGTTCATGATATGCAGTGCAGCTAACTCTTCCTTGGTCTGATGATTTAAGAAATTGATCATTCTATTGGCTTGCTCAGGCATGTTTCCCAATGCTGCTTTGGCTCTCTGAGTTTCAAACTGAGCAAGGCCAATTAGTTCTACCTGTTCATACATTGCCTGAATTGACCTCCATTGGCTGGTGATTGACTGATTAATCTTGGTCCACAGAATCTTTTTTATTTCAGCCAAGGTTTTATCCAAAGACAGCTCTTTCTCCAAGGCCTTTATTTTGTCCTTCAGGGCTTTAATTTCCCTTGTCTGCTCAGCCACTGTCATTTTGGACTTATCATATTTTCCTTCCAGATTGGCCAACTTTTCTTTGGCCTCTTTTATCTCTGTTGCTTGAAGCTCTAGCTCTTTGACAGCTTTTGTCAATTCATCCATGCTCATGCTAGAGTCAGGAGCTATTGCTCTTGTAGCTTCTGTCGTTGTTGTAGTAGCTGGAATAACTGGAGGGGTCATTGTTGCCTGTATAGGAGGAACAGTAATAACAGTTGGAACTGTTTGAGGTGGCTGGGAGGTCGACTCTCCCTGCTTTTCTTGTAGTGCTCTCTCCAACTCTCCTTCCATCTCAATTACTCTCTGGTTCAGTTGCATCAGCAAATCCAATGTATCTTCAGCTTCTTTCTCTTTGACCAGTTCACCTGTTTGAGGGTGCTCAGTAGGAAGCAACCTCAATCATTTTTTCAACGCAGCAATATCATCATCTTTCTTTTTCATAAGGGCCCTCACACCCTTAGGATCCTTAGGATTATGTCCTAAGTCCACAATAATGTCCTCCAATGTTTTAATTCTATTGTCTTTGGCTATGGAGGACATTCTTTCTAAATCCAATTGAGTGTTCGTATTCTTCAATGATTCATTCAACTCATGAGCAAGTGTGGCCTTCTCTGCAAGGGTGGCATAGAGCATTTCCGTTGTCTGCTTATGTAGCTCTATTTGATCCATGGGGTGAATTTCCTTGGCTAGGACCTCTAGCCTTGTCTTGACAAAGTCTGCAGCTGACTGAGGTTGCTGAACCTTGGGCTTGAAGTGGCTGAGAACCATTTTTTCTTGTTTGATGTCAAATGCTGCCATCAATCTTTCCTGCTTGGCAGGTGTTGCCTTAAGAAATTGGTCATATAGTTGCACTCTAAGTAGCTCATTTTGAGCTTTGATTTCTTTGAAGCTAGCCTTGATGCTAGTTGGTCTTTTGCCTCGTTGTGTGGAGGAAGACACCTCCATGCCGTGCTGCCTATCTTGCTCTTGCTGAAAAGAGCTTGTAGGTGTATGCTGGCTTGCTTCCCTTCTCGGGCTTTCCATAACTTCTTCACTGACTTCCTCCTCAATTGGAGAGTCAACTCTTTGCCTTTTAGATTCAGGCTGCTGTGTAGACCCACTAGCAGGTGTGGAGTCTTCTCGGTCTCGTTTTCTGCCTCTTTCTTCATTGACAGGAGTTTGCAGAGGTGGCACTTGTAGTGCCTCTGTTTGTTGAGGAGGGGCTTGCTCTTGAGTTTGTTCCATTGAAGTGACAGGTTGTTCAGTGACCATTGGTTGTTCTGTCTCCATTGGCTCTTTTCCTTTGGTTGTACCTGTTGCTGATGTAGATGCTCCTTGGGCAGCTTGTGAAGCTGCAGCTGTAGATGTGCCCTCTTCAACTTGGTATGGCAGTTTGAAAGTTACCTGGTCAGCAGAATCCAAGTCAAGAGTCTTTTCAAGATCTTTAGCAGTTTGCTCCAAAATTTCCTCCTGAGTGAATTCTTCAACTAAAGTGCCTTGTGCCCACGCATCTTGATTAGCATATTTTTCAATGTGTGGGATTTTGCAGTGTTCATAGGGTGTCAATCTATATTTGACTCTTCTGGCATTAATAAAGCCCAGCGGGTCATAAGGGACCCACCAAAAACTTCTTTTCAACTTAAGTTGATCCTTGAGTATCAGGTCAGCATCTTGCCAACCTTCCTTCTTGTTCATGATGAAGGGGCCTAGGTGGTCTCTAAATTTCAGTTGAGCCTTCTTCTTGGTGCTGTGAAAATGAGTCAAGTCTGAATTGATAAGCTGCCTGTAGTATTCCAAAGCAAACAACCTCATTGGTACATATCTTGGGAGCCTGTAAGGACAAAGCTCGCAGCCATAGATTCTGATGACAGTGTGATCCTGGTATAGGTACCAATCACCTAATTTGTACTTCTTAGATAGCTACAATGTCTTCTGCATCTCATAAGTTATTCTGGGAGGCGGAGCTTTCATTAAGAGGCAGGAGACTGGATAAACAAACTGGTCAATGACCTCACAGTATGAGTAAGGAGAATGTTGGACTTGATGAAATACTGGTGACTAGAAGGCAACATATCTTCTTTCTCCCTTTGAATCCAATTTCTTGATGGGGTATTGGAAGCATTCAGATTGGTAATACATGAACAAATGATAGATGTAGGAGGAATATTTGAAAAATCCCTGCCTATCTAGCTTAATGAGTTGGTCATGGATTTTATTTGCTATGAACTTGGCATAATTATATTTGATAGCAGGAGGTTGTCCTTGGCTGAATGAAGACAACAGAACCAACACTGTCTCATCCACATGCTCACTTGTTGTGAAGCCTAACACATAGGATATCATGTCTACAAGTAGCTTGCCCACCTCATTGAAATGGTCATAAAGGAATGGAGGTGGTTCCTTAGGTTGGCAATCTGCCCTCATAAATGTCTTAGCAATTTTTTCAATCTTGGGGCCAGGGAGCCAGGAGGCTTCTTCCAGCAAGTTGTTCATGGAGAAGGGCAATAGTATCTGAGTCTGTTTGAAATTCAACATCTGGTTGATGGAGTCAGGTGTGATATGAAAAAGTATGCTCCCAGATGGAGACTTAACAGCCCTCTGACTTGGCTCATAATTTGCAGCACACAGGTGAATAATCTCAGGAAAAATATTGACAGAGGGGAGGAAATAATGTGGCAAATTGGACTCCCATATGCCATACATGTCAGTGTTGTTTATAAAGTTGTTTCTTAGCTGACAGTAGGTATGCAAATGATTTATGTTCGCAACCAGGTCTTGAATAAGATAATCTGTGTCAGCCAAGGCCATTGACTCAAGCTCTTTACTTGGTGGGTTTATGGGAGCGATGTTCAGAGCTGATGGAGTGGCCATTATGCAACTTTTGAATGCTTGAGCTGAAAGGAGGATTAATGCTATGAGAGACCAACTTTGCAGAGTTTTGGGTCAACTTTCCTTCCCTTAGTGAATTCTCTGGAGTTAGAGACTGTGAGAAACAATGCAAAGGGGGCCGAGGATAATTATAGTTTCAGTGAACTAACTTAAGCTGTGGAATAAGGTAAAATAGGGCAATGTTGAGCTGCTGCAAGATTTTTCCTGGAGGCCGAGCTCTAAACGGAACTCACCAGTGAAATTGTAAATGGGCAGAAGGTTTACGAGGCTTTTTCTGAAGTGAAGGGTTTCCAGTGGTTTTGAATAAAGATTTAAGCGTGGCAGAGCTGCCAATTGGGGAAATCTGTAGGCTTACAGTATGTGCAGTGGATAAAAGGAAAAATAGGAGCGAAAAAGGGGAAGATATGACAAATACCTGGTTTAAACAGCGCCGAGAGTGGGCGAGCTGGAGCGAAGGTAGGCTATGAAGTCGAATTGCAGGCCGCATCAGCTGGTCTGGTTGATTTCAAACTTTGGGAATGAGGAAATGAATAAAACAGTGAACCGGAGCCTTCAAATGAACCAATAGAAGTGAAATACAATGGTCATTTGCGCGCTTCTTTTAAGCAAAAAATTGACATTTTGGCGCTTTTTCGGGGTGACGTCAGCCTGACGTCATCGGCGGGTCCCGGGTACGGATGGATGATGTGGCAGCTGACGGGGCAGTGACGTGGCAATGACATGGTGGCAGGGTGAGGGGAGGTGAGGGATGAGGTGGCGGCAATCGTGGCACAGCAGTGGAGGCACGGAAGGTGACGCGTGGTGAAATGTGGCGCTGATGTCATGCAGGCGAGGGCGGTAAGCGGTTTCATGGCGCACCGCTTTAGCGCCTGGGTGGTTTGGGAGGAGGGGGCTCCGCCACAGCCGAGGAGGTGACGCGTGGCGGGAGTACGACGGGAAAACCGCCGATCTCCCGGACGCTAACCCTCGGCATGTCCGGGCGTGAAAACACCCGCCCACCGTAGATCTTGGGCACGCCAGATCTGACGGCTGGCGGGGCGGACAAGGCGGCAGAAGGATAAGGGACGGGGTCTGTGGCGCCTTTTTTATTTATTTGGTTCGATGGGGGGGAACTTTAGGAAAATGGGTTTATGGGTTTATATGCGAGCGGGGGTTAAATGTTTAGTTTAATGTTTAATATAATATTCAAACATTAACTTTGTAAAAATGACTGCGGAGGGGAATAAATGGCTATCAGTTCAACCAGGGGTTAACTGATCCCAAGGGACAAATAGGGAGGGTTAAATGTAAGTCCTAGATGGATTTGAAATTTCCCCATATTTTTAGAACATATGGCTATAGTGCCAAGGGGTGGGGATATTATTATTTTTGGGATTTTATATAATTTTTTGTAATAATAGGGACGGGAAAATTTAGTTAGGGAGCTATATAATAGGACTAGAAGTTAATATGAGTTTGTGAAATGAAAATGTAAGGGGAATGATGATAAATCTATGAAGTGATGATAGACATAGAAATTGTGTAGAAGATGAAAACATTTTTACACAAGAAATGTGGCTTCTTTTCATGAAGAAAGCCAAAACTTTGACTTAATGTTTCACAAAAATGAAATGGAATCAGGACTTGTTGGGCAGATCCCAAGGTCCTTTGGGGGTGTTAGTAAGAAACTTTGAGGGGGAGTGAAAGGAAATTAGACATGCTTTCCAGAATTCTGCCACCAAAACACTGCTTTGCTACCTCTGCCACTAATGAGCTGAGCTTTCTTAGTCAAGGCCAAAAACCGAAGATGATCTTGTTTCTGCAACCCCAAGCTACCTACCCAACCTAATACACCTAGCATTTTTTGTTACTTCAGGAAGGGTGCACTTGGACTTGCAGACCCTGATTGCTTTTTTTCTTTTTTAACTGCCCTCCTATCTAAAAACTACCCTTATTGCTTCCAAGGGCCCAGATTAGACAGTTGGGCGCCTTCATTCTCTACCTAGCTACTAACCTGCCAAGCTTAAACTGTTTGGACAGATTTTCTTTCTCTATCATCTAAGACAAACAATTTAAACCTAGGGTAACCAAGCTTAGGCTGTTTGGCTTTCCCTTAACTGAGAAATCTTTCAAAAATGGAACTTTTGCAGCATGAAAAAGATGAACATTTTTGGCACTTCCACTGTCAATCATGAAATATGAAACCTGTTGCAACAGGAGGCTAACACAGGTGAGAAAGATAATGTTGTTCCTTACACGAAGCTTAATTTAGTGGAGAATGGACATGGGTTGCAACCAAAAGAGTTTCAAAATAGAGGTGATGGTAGGAGATAGTTGCAGTGTTGGATATATGGAAATGATCATATTAAGAAGGTTTGTAGGTTGTATAACTATGGTGGTCCTTGAATCTACAATGCATAGGAGGCGTAGAAAGTTGGGGATGTTGGACAGAGAATTCCCTCATATTTATGCGTCATTGGGTAATAGGTAGGCATATCGCTAGGCATTTATTATTGAGTTGGACGGTAAGAATTGTCATCAATTTGTTTCTATTTTGACTGAACCTAGATCTAATTATAGATATGTTAACCCTGACCTAGTGGATAAGTGTGGTTTGAGAAAAAATGTGCATGTAGATTCTTGGTTGGTGTAGTTAGCTTCAATTACTAAGCAGAGAGTTCAACATTGGGTAAGAGCTTGTGCATTTGAGTTGAATGCTATGCCTACATTAACGCATCTTAATGTACTTCCATTGGGAGCATACAATATGCTTCTGGGTATGGATTGGTTGTGTCTTCACAAGACTAAGGTGGATTTTTATGAGAATTCTATTGAGTGCTTGGATGAAAATGGAGAACAAAGAATCTTACAGGGTAAGAAGAAGGAAACATAAGTTAGAATGGTTACGACTATGCAGAAAAAGCGCAGTTGTAAGAAAGGGTGTGCATTATTTGTAGTGCATATTTACAATGATAAATGTAAGGATATTGAGGATGAGGAAGTCTTCAAGAAGTATCTAGTCTTACAGTAGTTTCAGGATGCATTTCTCGCAAATATTTTAGAGTTCCCGCCTAACAAGGAAGTGGAATTTTCTATTGAGTTGGTACTAGGAGTAGCACCAACATCAAAGTCACCATACAGGATGAGCACAATAGAGTTAGTGGAATTTTCAGTTGAAGGAAATGCTTGAAAAATGATACATTAGGCCAAATGTGTCACCTTTGGGTGCACCAATATTGTTTGTGAAGATGAAGCATGGTAATCGTAGGTTGTGTATTGATTATAGGTAGTTGAACAATGTGATAATTAAGAACATGTACCCATTGCTGAGAATCAATGACCTCTTTGATCAGTTGAAGGGAAAACCAATGTTCTCGAAGATTGATTTTAGATTATATCATCATGCATGCATCAAAGAAGAGGACATCTACAAGAGTGTTTTTCAGACTAGGTATGAGCATTATGAGTTTGTTGTGGTTCCTTTTTGTTTGACTAATGATCCATCTACTTTCAAGTGTTTAATGAATAGTGTGTTGCATCCTTATCTAGACAACTTTTTGATTACATTAATTGATGATATATTGATATATTCTAAGAATTAGGAAGAGCATGCTAAACACTTAGTAGAAGTATTGAGATTGCTAAGAGAGAATCAATTGTATGCCAAGCTTAGTAAGTGTAGTTTCTTTGGGACAAAGGTACATTACTTGTGGCATGTTGTCTCCAAGGAAGGCATAACAGTGGATCCAGAAAAGATAAGAGCTATCATGGAATGGGAAGCTCCTAAGAATGTGGATGAGGTCAGGTCATTCATGGGGTTAGCCGATTACTACAAAAGGTTCATCAGGAAATTCTCATAGATTTCCTATCCCATTACATCATTGTAGAGAAAGGGGAAGAAAGTTAAATGTACATAGGAATGTGAAAAACGTTTTGAGAATTTGAAGTAGTTGTTGACAAATGCTCTAGTTCTCAAGATTGCAGACTGAGATAAAGAGTTTTTGGTGTGTACAAATTCTTACAAGAGAGGAATAGGTTTAGTTTGATGTAGGAAGGATGTGTGGTATGCCACGAATCAAGGAAAATGCATGAGCACGAGTAGAACTATGTGACAAATGATCTTGAGCTGACAACGATAATTTGTACATTGAATATGTGGAGGAACTATCTTCTTGGTAGGAAGTTTTTCATGATGAATGATCACAGTGGGTTGAGATACTTGTTTGAGAAACTAAATTTGAATTCTAGGAAATCTACATGGTTGGCCATGCTCAATGAGTTCGACTTTGAGATTAGGTACATCAAGGGTAAGGGGAACAGGTTTGCAGATGCTCTTACCAGAAGAGTGCAAGGAAATTTCATAGCAACTATGAGTTCATATGGGACAAATTTATAGGATTAGATCTTATAGGGAAGGCAACAGGATGACTTGTATAGGGAGCTTAGGTATAGGTTACAACAACAGGGTGCAGGTGATCAGGATGTGGACTATCATCTAGCGACAGATGGTTTCGTGAGATTTAGGGATAGGATGTATGTGCCCAACAACAGTGAGCTTAATAATATTATCTTGCGGGAATTGCATGTTAAGGCATCCGAGATATTATAAGACATTGACATGTATGAAGAAGTTTTATTATTGGATAAATATGAAGAAAGAGATAGTTGAGTTCGTAGTAAGGTGTTTGGATTTTCAACAAGTAAAAGAAAAGTGTAAGTGTCCAAGTGGTTTACTATAGTTGATTTCGATTCCAAAGTGGAAATGGAAGGTCATATCCATGGAATTCATTACAGTTTTGTTGAGGAAATCTATAGAACATTATTCCATCATGGTTTTGGTTCACAGGTTGACTAAGGTAGCTCACGTCATAATAGTTAAGCGTACTTATTCCGCTAGTGAGGTGGAACAAGGCTTCATCATAGAAATAATGAGATTTCATGGTATTCCTAGGAATATTGTGTCAGACATATATGCTAAGTTCACTTCCAGGTTTTGGAAGGAGTTATTTGCACGTTTGGGTACAAAGTTTTCCTTCAGTACAACTTATAATCCTTAGATAGACGGACAGATAGAGAGGGTCAATAGGATTTTGAAGGACATGTCAATAATGTATGTTATGCATCAATAAAGGAGGTGGGAGGAGTATCTTCCATTTGTTGAATTTTCTTAGAAAAATGGTTATTAGGAGTCATTGAGGATGAGTCCATTTGAGGCAATTTATGGGTGGAGTTGTAATACCCCCATCAGCTAGAGTGATCTAGTGAATAGGGTTTTGATAAGACCAAATATGTTGGAAAAAATGGAACACAAAATGTAGGTTATCAAGAAGAATCTAAAGTTAGCATAGGATAGAAAAAATATTTATCCAGATCAACATAGGGCATTTAAGGAGTTTCGGGTTGGGGAACATGTGTACTTGTGCATTAAGCCCAAGAAGATCTCCTTGGGGATTGGGTCACGTGCAAAGTTGGAATCTCAGTATTGTGGGACTTTCAAGATCCTTGAGAGGATTGGACCAGTGGCCTACATACTTGCATTACGTCTGAGAGTGAAAGTCCATGATGTGTTCCATCATTCATTTCTTAAACGATATTTGAAATATGTTGATGATGTGATTGATTGGTATGTATTGCAGGTGTATCCAAAAGGATAATTCCAGCCGAAACCTCGGTGAAATTTGCAATAGAAATAACTCATGGTATGAAACCAAGCAATGCAACAAGTTAAAGTGCAGTGAAAGAATTTCGGGCCCGATGAAGCTACATGGGAGATGGCTGATTAGGTGCAGATTATACTTCATTTATTGTTGGTTAAGGAAAAGGAGTTTTGGTATATGTATATATTTATGTATGGTTTCTATTATAGATACTATAACGAGCTATCTTATAAAGCTCCAATGATAGGTATGGTTATCATGTTGTTATGCTTGTCTTGTTGGTTTTTCTTTTCAGCAAGTTCATTGTAAATACTGCATCGAGCTAAGTTATAAAGCTTCAAGGGAAGCATGTTTTGGTTTTCAATGGTCATGCTGGTCATAGGTGTCATAGAACACCGAAGACAGTGTTCCCCTAAGGGGGAAGGGTCTATAACAACCCCAGGTTAAAAGTTCATGTAATAAAGTTAATAAAGGAAAAATAAGACCAAGGTCATGAGATACGTATTCCAAGCTAAATGTTGGGAAAAAACATCCTAGTGGGTGTTCATTTTGATTTATTATTGCTAAGGAAATTGGAAAAGGCATTGGAAAAGGCTTTGAAATGGAAAAGAGGCATTACTTGGTATTTATTTATGAAAATAAAGGAAAATAGGAGGAAATGAAGGTGAAAAGTCACAGGTTGCATGTGAGGAAGAAATTGAAGGAAAAATAGAGGAAATTAAAGAAAATAGAGGCCTCAATAACAAAAATGATTCTAAGGAACAATTCATAACCTTTTTCAGTTCTAGATTGGAGCCCTCTCTCTATTCTCTCTCTCTCTCTCTCTCATAGTCTTGCACACTTAGAGCATTCTTGGAGCACTCTAGCATTTGAGAAAGGAAGGCAAAGGAAGGATAAGAAAGCAAAGTAAATAAAGGATTGAGTAAGGGAAGTTTGGATCGAGCAACCTCATAAGGAATACTTGCAGTTATCGAGTTGCATGTATGATTCCCTTGCTAGTTTTGACATGCATTGTACATGCATGTGTGTATTTGGTTCTCTTGTTGTCATTGATATGGGTTTTCCTAGGTGTGACAGTGGTTTAGCCTTGCCTTTCCATTTTTGGATAGCTATGGTGAGATGGAGTTATTTCATTTGGTTGAGCATTGGATTGTTGGATGGTTTTGGAATCGGGTGAGGTGGTATTACGAAAATTCTCAAGGGCCTAGGAATCCCTTAACTAGTAATCAGCAGGATTATGGTAAAGCTTGAGGGTGGAGAAGAGAAAATTCCTCCAGGTATTAGTCAAGAAATACAGAGGCATCCAAGCTTGTTTAGGGTGTAGTGATCCCCTGACTAGTTTCGGCAGGATTATGGTAAAGTCTGGTAGTGTATGTTTGTTTTTTGGGCGTAAGAATCCCTTGATTGATAATGGCAGGATTGCAGTAAAGCCTGGTTATGTAGGTGTTTGTTTCAAGCCTAGAAGTTTGTTGACCAATTTTAGCAGGATTGAGGTAAGGCCTAATAAATCCCTGGTTGTTTTGTTGTGAGACACACAATCATGATTGGAATATGGCACGGGAGTGATTGGATAAAATAAAGATTTGGTTCAACCCAATCTATGGTTGGGTGGCGTGTGAAAGTCCCTAACATGGTTGGCTTTTTCATATGTTAATAAGAGCTCTATTATCTTGTATTTCATTATTATTTATACTTGCTATTATACGGATTTGATGGCTATTCTATCATTGTTATTATTTTGGTTATATGTTGGTTATAAACATGGTTTTATGACATATTCTAACTATGGCTCTTATCATGTTTTGATTGGTAATTGAAGGGTTATTGAATGGATGACTTAATAGATGTTATTGTAGCTATTATGAGAGGGTGTTAGACCTTGTTGATGATTCTCATATAAGTATCAGACCCCTATGTTCATATAGGCATTTCTGACCTGTAGGTTACATGTTCAAAATGCGTTTGATGAAATGTATGTCATGGTTAGGTCTGGTTAGGTCAAGTTCTTGACTAAGTTTTGCATTAATGGCTTTGTCCTTGTGTCATTCATCATTCTAGAAAGTTTTATCAAGTTATGGGAAGAGGTCTGGATCACTGGGACTTCATTGGTGGAGCAATATCATATCACGTGCATTCATATTAGGGGATATATATTGATGAAAAAATGACATAATATATTGGGTGTAGAGGGCTTTTATATTGGCAAGTATAAAATATGAAACTCAAATTTATGAAAAAATATAAGGGGTTGTTCTAGACTTTTTTGTGCCCTACAACTCCAAGCATGAAATGTCCATAAACCAAGGGCTCCTAAGTCCCTAAAAGTGTTGTTCTAACCCCTAAATGAACAAGGTCAATAGGTTACAGCTTCTCCCAGAAGTTCTCCACCAGAAACTGCTCAGAATAAGTCAAAACAAGATCATTTCAGCTGCTCCATTGGCTAGGTGCGTTGCATTGCACCTAAATACACTGTGAGGGTGCGTTGCATTTCAAAAGTCCCTTCTGTGGGGTGCGATGGGCGAGAAATGACAAATGGCAGTGTCATTCCGCAAGGTGGAGAGACAATGGAAGCTTCCAGAATCTTCTCCAATGACACTTGCCTCACTGATTTCGACCAAGGATGAGTAAGAGGCTTTCAGTCTCCAAGTGGAAGCAAGAACTGACAGAGAGAAGACACTAATCAAATCACAAGCTGACTCATCCTCCTTACAGATATCTATATATGGATCCCTCATCCCAGAGATCCAGAGGCTGGAATTTTTCATATTGTAAGGAATTGTTGTTGGTTTTTTGAGAGAAACATCAGATTGTTGGGTGATCTATGCTTTGTTTGAGGTGAAGAGGGGCTTCTTTGCTGGGAGGTTGATGCTGGGTCAGGAACCACTGGTTGTAACTCCTCCTGGATCTTTTCTTGTTTATCAATAAAAGCTATTTGAGTTTTCCTCCATGCTTTTGTATCATTGATGCTTGTTACATTTGTATGGTTAACTTAAATCTGATCCTAAGTTGTTTATGAATATAGATCCATGTCTTTGTGTAGTTTTCTTCTTCTGTGATCTTACAGGTACTTTGTGAAGCTGGGCAAGTAAGGGAGCAGGTAGCTGGAGACTATCAAAGAAGAGAAGGATTGGATCAAAGGACTAGCGCAAGACACAGGTTGGTTCTTTCTATTCCTCTCTATCTATAGTTCATAAAGGAAATACAAAAGTAATTTTTTCTTTGTTTGTTTCTAAGGCAGCTGTCACACCTTAGTGGGATAGAGTAGTTCTAAATAGACACTTTTCCCTGTAACAAAATGGCGACTCCGCTGGGATTAGATGACGAAAAAGGAATTTTGGAGTTTCCTTTACGTTCCTTTTCAGACTCTCTAAAATTGAAAAGGACCGAGTTATCTTTTTCGTTAAACTCGTTAAAAAGATTAATAGCGAAAAACTTGTCTTTAGACGAGAATGAGTTTCACTATCGCTAGGCTCGTTAAAATGTAGCGATGGGTTTGCCCAAAGGGAAAATTATAGAACAAGCATATGTTATCCTCCTCAAGCTTGACAAAAATAAAGAGGTACTGGTCCGCAATGACTGGGGAAAAATTGGGAAGAAAACTCAAAGAAACTTTGTTGGTAGCAAGTCGCTCTTGAACCTGACACTTCCACTCCGTGTCCGAGTCGGGTTGGGTTGTTTCATTCACCAGTCACATCGCCATGGTCACGCCATACCATCCACATTTGGGGTTAATGCTACCAATCCATCACATCAGTGTCGCCGATATGTTCAAGAGAAGTCATCCAGAGAAGTCACCTGTGTCTCACCCACTACCGTACATTATACTCCATTCTTTCATGACCGCCACCCTGAACCTTATATCACCAGATCGTTTTCACCTCCATTAAAATCATTTGCTCCGTTCCGTGTCATTGATGTGGGATTCATTAAGGCCCTCCTGTGACGGATCGCTTCTTGTCGACATCAGCTCATTATCCAAGAAGTTGATCTAGGAACACCCCATTCAGTACTTTGAAGCTTGCATGCCTCAATGGCAAGTTTCTCACTTCCGGCGACAGGTTTACATCAATGGCCTTCGACCGAAAGATTTTGCGTGGTGTTCGACGCCAACTCCTTTATTCACACCACGTGAATTGTACTGCAGTACCTTGAGGATCATTATCATTATCAGTGATTCCTCTCGCGTTTGTTAACAGTTTACATCATTGACTGGTAATCAAGCGATGTCTTTCCATGTTCGACTTCAGAACATTTCTCACATGGATCGACTTGTACTTCGAGTGAAGATCGAACGAGATTGAAGACCCCGGATCTAGTTTCATCCATCCGGGATGTAATATATATTCAGGAAAATAAATACATTAAATGTACATCATTGCTGCACAGATAATCATCCACTCAAAAGGATGATGGCTCTACCAGAATCATCAGTCTACACTCAGACGATTGTCTGTCCTATGTACATGAAAATGAATTTATAAAGCTGAGCATGGGAATGCCCGCCTCAGCTAGATCATGAAAATAGTATGAAGATAATGTATTGTATTGTATCTTATTACAGGTCTCCTCCCAGCATTGAAAGAACTACGGATCCTCATAATAAATCATTTCACCCAACACCAAAAGGTTAACGGCCTCATACTTTAGGGGGCAACTGTTATAGACATTTTTGTGCCCTACAACTCCAAGCATGAAATGTCCATAAACCAAGGGCTCCTAAGTCCCTAAAAGTTTTGTTCTAACCCCTAAAGGAACAAGGTCAACAGATTACAGCTTCTCCCAGAAGTTCTCCACCAGAAACTGCTCAGAATAAGTCAAAACAGGATCATTTCAGCTGCTCCACTGGCTAGGTGCGTTGCATTGCACCTAAATACACTGTGAGGGTGCGTTGCATTTCAAAATTCCCTTCTGTGGGGTGCGATGGGTGAGAAATGACAAATGGCAGTGTCATTCCACGAGGTGGAGAGACAATGGAAGCTTCCAGAATCTTCTCCAGTGACACTTGCCTCACTGAATTCGACCAAGGATGAGTAAGAGGCTTTCAGTCTCCAAGTGGAAGCAAGAACTGACAGAGAGAAGACACTAATCAAATCACAAGCTGACTCATCCTCCTTACAGATATCTATATATGGATCCCTCATCCCAGAGATCCAGAGGCTGGAATTTTGCATATTGTAAGGAATTGTTGTTGGTTTTTTGAGACAAACATCATATTGTTGGGTGATCTATGCTTTGTTTGAGGTGAAGAGGGGCTTCTTTGCTGGGAGGTTGATGCTGGGTCAGGAACCACTGGTTGTAACTCCTCCTGGATCTTTTCTTGTTTATCAATAAAAGCTATTTGAGTTTTCCTCCATGCTTTTGTATCATTGATGCTTGTTACATTTGTATGGTTAACTTAAATCTGATCCTAAGTTGTTTATGAATATAGATCCATGTCTTTGTGTAGTTTTCTTCTTCAGTGATCTTACAGGTACTTTCTGAAGCTGGGCAAGTAAGGGAGCAGGTAGCTGGAGACTATCAAAGAAGAGAAGGATTGGATCAAAGGACTAGCGCAAGACACAGGTTGTTTCTTTCTATTCCTCTCTATCTATAGTTCATAAAGGAAATACAAAAGTAGTTTTTTCTCTGTTTGTTTCTAAGGCAGCTGTCACACCTTAGTGGGATAGAGTAGTTCTAAATAGACACTTTTCCCTGTAACAAAATGGCGACTCCTCTGGGGAGCTAATTAGTTTGTTTGTTTATCATTCTTTGTTTGTTTGTTTCATAAACTTATAAGTGGCATTCGAACTGCATTTGCCATAACAAATGCAAAGTAGACATCTGCTGCTTCAATCCATTCACTGGATCTGTTTATGATTTAAACAACTGATTCACAAACTATTTGATTGCCCTTGTGATAGCTCTTAGATCCTCCTTAGATCTACCCCTGATTTTTGAATTACTGATTGCTTTTTACTCGGCCAAAAACCAAAGACTGAACTGCAAACTGTGACCCAGAACCCGGATAGAGTCTCATTTCTGGCCCAGCGCAGGTACTGTTAAGAGATCCTGAATTTCAGCGCACTTCCCGAAAGGGCAACCTGCGCTGCATTTCAGATTCTCTGTGTTACAGGTGCGCTGATCAGACTAGCCCTGTGCAGCTGTGGTTCTTGTGTTTCATTCTTTCCAGTTCTATCTCTGAATTTTGCTGCCTGTGATCAGTATATGTCTGTTTGAAACCCCTTTTCCTTGCTGTTATTCCGCCTCCTTTGTACAAAAGAACTGTAGATGTTTTTGTGTGTTTGTTGAGTCATTTACAGTTCTCCTTAGCAAAAGTAGCGTAATCGTACTGTCGTCCTTTGATTTGAATCTGTCGTAAGTGTCGATTTCAATCGTTGGAAAGAGTTTGATTGCTGTTGATGGTTGATTATCCTGTTACTATTGCTTTTGGTCTGGATTTGTGATTTTCTAGTGTCAAAAACGAGTATTCATTTCAAAATCGTAAGGTGTCGTAATAATCTCTATTTTCGATTTCGAAAGAAGCTTGTTTATGTTTGTCGCTTGAAAAGAAATTCAGATTTGTGCATCAACTTTCTTTTTAGCATCCATATACTAAGAAATTCGAAAACAAATACATGCATGTGCATTTGCATATAGACAGTCTGTTTGGCTTGATTTAGGAAAGTGCATTTACAGTGTGCTCTTTGCTCTTTGTGAAAAGATTATGTCTTTCTTTTCCCTAGTAGCTAGGATTTTCATTGCATAAAAGAGATAAAAGTTTGTTTATCATCTTTAGATTGCATTTTAGGAATTACATCTACATCTCGTGGTGAACCAAAAAGGAAAACTTCATAAGCAAGATCAACTTAAAATAAATTCAATGAATCTAACAATGCTTTGGAACTTAACGCACAACATTTATAGGTCTAGGCTAGAGACGTATTCCAGCGTCGTAAAGCCTGGTAACTGTTGTTCTCACTGTTGGTTGGGTGATTCCTCCACTTTGAGACGATAAGTGTCAGTACGGATTTGTGCTCCCACGTACCATCGAGTATATTTTGGGAGACCCCTATAGGCTTAAATCCTTTATCCATAGGAAGCCGTGTCTGCCGCCCTATCGATCGCAATGCACTGAACACAACATTCGGGAAGATTGACTGCCGTACTGTAAAAAGTATTCTGCAGTTTTGCGATTGGTTTGGTACTCCCTCTACCTAGACTTCCAGAGCAGTCCCTTTCGTTCCTTTTCAGACTCCTTAACAGAAAAGGTCCATCTGAGCACTTGTCACTTCAGGCTCATTAAAAATCGAAGGAGACTAGAGTCATCTTTTGTTTTTTCTCGACTCTTAAAAACTGAAAAAACAAGTTGTGTCAAAGTGTCTAAAATTTATTTTAAACGGAATATTCATTACCCCTTTCCTACGTTGATCTTGGGTTGAGAAAATGGAGTCCACCAACCAAGGAATTCCCCTTGGAGGAAATCCTAGTCCCTTCTCCTCTTGGGGAGATGTTGGTGCACCCCATATGGCCACATTGTCGCTTCCAGGACTGACAATTGGTTTGCCTGTATGGCTCTTCTCAACCTCTGTCGTTCAGAACACCACTATTCCTGAACAATCGAATCAGCAATTAGACGAGTCCAGAGTTACCCACCAACCTTCTACTTCCTCTAATTCTTCCTCTCCTCCTTCCTCTTCGCTTGATGGGGCTACTAAAGCCAAAAGTCAAGTACCTAAGGAGAAGAAGGAAAAGAAGAAGAAAGAGAAGAAGAAGAAGGAGCCAAAAGCGAATGGGGGAAAACGAGTGTCGTCTAACGAAAATCCACACACTGCACCGACCATGCCTAAATCGCCATGTGTCATTTGCAAGGGAGACCACTATCACAAATATTGTCCTTGCATCCCTCGGATCTTAAGGGACTGGTCTCCCCGTTTGCACAACCCGGTGTCGTCAACCTTTGATGATCATGTTGAAAACACACCGTCAACTAGTGAAAGTGAAGCCCCAGGACAAAAAGGAAAATATAGATTTCCTTGTAAACTGTGCGAAGGCAATCATGCCATCCACCGTTGTCCCTTCTTAGATGAGGCTAAAGGAGTTTTGGACGATCGTCCGGTTTCACCTTCACAACTTCCTCCTGGATATAAAAAGCTCTTGCCGAGTCCGTCACCCGTTGAAAATCCGGGTGGGTGGTCGGCTGAAGCACCTATCATTGAAGATAAACCATCTGAATCCATACCAGACGAAAGTCAAAAGGTCGAGGCGGCAGTTGACCCGGTCTTGCCTTCAGAGGTTTCATCTTCAGATGATACAGTCACTGAAGAGAACAAGGATGACACCGTCCAAATTCTCTTCATAAACACAGACTCCAACGAACATGGGGGCAATTTACCCGTTCCTTTACCGCAGGAAGGAAGTTCGTCAGAGTCATACCCGGCCGTCTATTCGGTCCCACCTCCAAGCAACCTAGTTGTCTCCTTCGACTGGAATCAACTAGGCAGACCCCGTTTACTAGCTAGTATACCATTCCGAATTATTGTCCAAATATATAGAATGGTACTGGCTGGTACCATCATAGATGAGGGGGCTTCTATGAGTATCCTTTCCTCAACTGCTTGGAAAGCGCTTGGTTTGCCATCGCTTTTGCTTGAGATGAGAAATCTAACAAGCTTTGATAAAGGAACCAGTCGACCGTTAGGGATCCTTCCCAATGTGCCCATAACATTGAGAGGGAAAACCATTCACATGAATGTGATGGTAGTTCAAGGACCCCTGGATTACAATCTACTCCTTGGACGAGACTATATTTATTGCATGGGAGCAATTGTCTCCTCACTCTTTAGAGTAATGTGTTTTCCGCACGAAGGAAGAGTGGTCAAGCTCGTAGACCAGCTTTCATTTCCCGGATCACGCATAGTAAATAGTCATATGCCATCCTTGAATGGTCTTTTCATGCAAGAAATGTCTCAATCTCCAGTCCGTCCACCCGATGAGTGCGAGTGATTCGGGGGGACATGACTAAAACCCAGGGGGCATGCATCCTGGTCTACTTCGGCAGGAAAACTTCGGGTATAAGGTAGGTTTCCGCGAGAGAATATGACCTCCGTACTCCCATCCGTGATTGGAAGGGGGAGTTGGACTGGAACAAGATCCTCTTGTCAAAGTTATGTTAGGGATGGTCACGCCATACCATCTGCTCACCTTTGTTTACTTTGGTGGACATCGCCAAAGAAGTTTTTTGTTTGCACTGTGAATAGAGAAATCTTTGGGTAACCTGTAAGAGGTAGGCCTCTCTCGGTAAAACGAATGTTTTAACGGACTAAAGAAGGGGTAACCTTGAAACTCTGTTTTATACCTGGGGGCATGCAAACCTTTTGGAGTGCAAGCAAAGAGCGACTATTTATTTTTCTAAATTTATAGGACCTCTAACCCTTTAAACTCGTAGGATTGGTCGTTTCCTAACTTGCATAAAGAAAGGATGTGGGGCAAAACTCTAAAAGCTGCCGTTTTTATATGAGACATTCTTATCATACGACTGGAGTATTCGAGCAGTTTTAGCACATAGTTCAAGCTCGTTAAAAAATAAACATAAGACATGAGCAAATGTTTCTACCCACGTTTAAGCTCGTTAAAAAATGAACTATTCCCCGGTAAATAACCGTCGTGAATGTAGTACTTCAACCATTAAAGCCTTGGTCGTGTTTGCACCGTCACCTCCACTTTTTCATTGGCCGATCATTCACCTCCATTTGATTGTTTACCCATTTTGAGGAACAGCTGCGAAGAGTGATCTCACTAGCCATCCTTGTGACACTACCGTGATTGGAAAATTCCAAACCTTACCTGGAATCAGCTGCTACCCATTTTATCACTCGTTCCTCAAAAGACGAGTCTCCTTTAAGCTCTTTTCAACTAACTCATAAAATATGAAAAGATTGCCGAGTCCTTGGCCTTCCAACTCGTTAAAGGGACAAGAAGTGCTATCCCTCCTCTAGATTTTAATCTTTTTGGACCTGAGGGATTATTACACAAAAAGATCGAGCACTTGTTTTGTTCGGCTCGTTAAAAGTATCAAAAATTCATCCCTTCTGTATTGTTTTATACTTTTTCGGACTTAAGGGATTAGATGACAAAAAAGGAATTTTGGAGTTTCCTTTACGTTCCTTTTTAGACTCTCTAAAATTGAAAAGGACCGAGTTATCTTTGTCGTTAAACTCATTAAAAAGATTAATAGCGACAAACTTGTCTTTAGACGAGAACGAGTTTCACTATCGCTAGGCTCGTTAAAACGTAGCGATGGGTTTGACCGAAGGGCAAATTATAGAACAAGCATATGTTATCCTCCTCAAGCTTGACAAAAATAAAGAGGTACTGGTCAGCAATGACTGGGGAAAAATTGGGAAGAAAACTCAAAGAAACTTTGTTGGTAGCAAGTCGCTCTTGAACATGACACTTCCACTCCATGTCCGAGTCGGGTTGGGTTGTTTCATTCACCGGTCACATCGCCATGGTCACACCATACCATCCACATTTGGGGTTAATGCTACCAATCCATCACATCAGTGTTGCCGATATGTTCAAGAGAAGTCATCGAGAGAAGTCACCTGTGTCTCACCCACTACCATACATTATACTCCATTCTTTCATGACCGCCACCCTGAACCTTATATCACCAGATCGTTTTCACCTCCATTAAAATCATTTGCTCCATTCCATGTCATTGATGTGGGATTCATTAAGGCCCTCCTGTGACGGATCGCTTCTTGTCGACATCAGCTCATTATCCAAGAAGTTGATCTAGTAACACCCCATTCAGTACTTTGAAGCTTGCATGCCTAAATGGCAAGTTTCTCACTTCCGACGACAGGTTTACATCAATGGCCTTCGACCGAAAGATTTTGCGTGGTGTTCGACGCCAAGTCCTTTATTCACACCACGTGAATTGTACTGCAGTACCTTGAGGATCATTATCATTATCGGTGATTCCTCTCGCACTTGTTAACAGTTTACATCATTGACTGGTAATCAAGCGATGTCTTTCCATGTTCGACTTCAGAACATTTCTCACATGGATCGACTTGTACTTTGAGTGAAGATCGGACGAGATTGAAGACTCCGGATCTAGTTTCATCCATCTGGGCTGCGATATATATTCAGGAAAATAAATACATTAAATGTACATCATTGTTGCACAGATAATCATCCACTCAAAAGGATG
Organism: Pinus tabuliformis; assembly: GCA_031772625.1. NCBI lineage: Eukaryota > Viridiplantae > Streptophyta > Pinopsida > Pinales > Pinaceae > Pinus > Pinus tabuliformis. Next base: position 1,140,071,352 of record CM062819.1, on the reverse strand, counting down.
ATGGCTCTACCAGAATCATCAGTCTACACTCAGATGATTGTCTGTCCTATGTACATGAAAATGAATTTATAAAGCTGAGCATGGGAATGCCCGCCTCAGCTAGATCATGAAAATAGTATGAAGATAATGTATTGTATTGTATCTTATTACAGGTCTCCTCCTAGCATTGAAAGAACTTCGGATCCTCATAATAAAGCATTTCACCCGACACCAAAAGGTTAACGGCCTCATACTTTAGGGGGCAACTGTTATAGACATTTTAGTGCCCTACAACTCCAAGCATGAAATGTCCATAAACCAAGGGCTCCTAAGTCCCTAAAAGTGTTTTTCTAACCCCTAAAGGAACAAGGTCAATAGATTACAGCTTCTCCCAGAAGTTCTCCACTAGAAATTGCTCAGAATAAGTCAAAATTGGATCATTTCAGCTGCTCCACTGGCTAGGTGCGTTGCATTGCACCTAAATACACTGTGAGGGTGCGTTGCATTTCAAAATTCCCTTCTGTGGGGTGCAATGGGTGAGAAATGACAAATGGCAGTGTCATTCCGCGAGGTGGAGAGACAATGGAAGCTTCAAGAATCTTCTCCAGTGACACTTGCCTCACTGAATTCGACCAAGGATGAGTAAGAGGCTTTCAGTCTCCAAGTGGAAGCAAGAACTGACAGAGAGAAGACACTAATCAAATCACAAGCTGACTCATCCTCCTTACAGATATCTATATATGGATCCCTCATCCCAGAGATCCAGAGGCTGGAATTTTACATATTGTAAGGAATTGTTGTTGGTTTTTTGAGACAAACATCAGATTGTTGGGTGATCTATGCTTTGTTTGAGGTGAAGAGGGGCTTCTTTGCTGGGAGGTTGATGTTGGGTCAGGAACCACTGGTTGTAACTCCTCCTAGATCTTTTCTTGTTTATCAATAAAAGCTATTTGAGTTTTCCTCCATGCTTTTGTATCATTGATGCTTGTTACATTTGTATGGTTAACTTAAATCTGATCCTAAGTTGTTTATGAATATAGATCCATGTCTTTGTGTAGTTTTCTTCTTCTGTGATCTTACAGGTACTTTGTGAAGCTGGGCAAGTAAAGGAGCAGGTAGCTGGAGACTATCAAAGAAGAGAAGGATTGGATCAAAGGACTAGCGCAAGACACAGGTTGGTTCTTTCTATTCCTCTCTATCTATAGTTCATAAAGGAAATACAAAAGTAGTTTTTTCTCTGTTTGTTTCTAAGGCAGCTGTCACACCTTAGTGGGATAGAGCAGTTCTAAATAGACACTTTTCCCTGTAACAAGGGTATAAAAAATGTCAATAAAAAATTGATACCTACAATATCTAGTGAAAGTAGGAGTCTTTTAAATTGGGAAGGTTTATTGGGTTCATATTGGTAGGGGGTTAAATAATGTGATTTTTATAGGTATTTTCCAATATGTATTCAAATTAGGGGTATTGTTTACTATGATACGAATGCACGTGATATGTCATATATTCATTGAGCAACACCCCCATGGTTCAGATACTAGCCCTGAAAAGGTGGCTTAGATTCTGGGGTCGCATGCTCAGAACTAGGAAATCTAGATTGCAGTCATTGGGAGGTAGGGTTATCCATGCCAATGGAGGGTCACAACCATTGGATTTCCTTGCTATGCAAGCAACTTGGAGTCTAAATCACTGAAAAGGAAAGTTAGCTTAAGGTTTGGGCACCTAGAGTGGTTCTTTAGTTATTGTGGGTCCTGTAGCTCCTGATGAAGGTAGGTAAGGTTTCATCTTGTCAAATCCATTTCCTTAATGTGATCTAGGAGGTTGATTCATGTCATATTAGCCCTCAACTCATGTTTTCCTTGGCAGGCTAGTGATAGTGGGTGGATATGGGAGGGGTGGTTACAAATCTCTCTCTCTCTCTCTCTCTCTCTCTCTCTCTCTATATATATATATATATATATATATATATATATATATATATATATATATATATATATATATATATATATATATATATATATAGATAAGCATGCTGAGTGAGTGTTGTCACTCAGATATTGTGATTTAATAAATGTATATTGTAATGTCATTGTTCCCACGAGCGGTTTTGCATAAAATCTTGAGTTTGTGAGTTTCAAGCAGTCATAAATACTATTAATAGCAAGCTTCAATGCTTGCACTATTCTTTCATTCCACAATTCTTCTATAAGAGACTTGAGGTCAGCAACACTAATACCAATCCTAGTGAAGTCCAATGTGAGTGGGTGTCTCATATTGCAACTCAATGAAAAGAGTTTCAACAACATTTGGAGTATCAACAATACTTGATAGTCTAGATTCATGAGGGGCAACAAGATATGAGTAAAAAACTATATTTTTTGGTGTATCCAAATTTGAAAAGATAATCGAAAATATGTTTGAATGTAACACACAAATCAAGGTAATGATAACAACCACTTTCATTTGCACTAATATCTTCAAATAATACCCATTCGGATAATCTTGGTTCTAAAAGGTCAATCTAAAAAATTGGGTTGACGTGAAGAAGTGTCGGTTCCTTTGAGGTGTGATCCTTGGCCATTCCATCTATTATAATTTCACATTTTAGCACAAGAAATCCAGTCATCTCAATGGCATCAAAAAATGAAATTTTACCATCGTCGTGAGAATAATTTGTATCCCCCATGCTAAGATTGGGTCTCTCAATTAAAAATAAGGAGGTACACTTTAGAGCCCTTGCTGATATTTTTTACATCACAATTTCCACAATTCTTGCAGCCAGGGATGGTTCTTATAGCTTCAACTACAATTTTTTCCCAATTAGTTGTCCCTTTTTCCACCAATCCAAGAAGGGAACTTTTGGGAGTTGGTAAATTAGAAAATATATATTAAGGAGTTCTTTTGTAAGTGCAGTTCCAATAAGACTGTAAATGTGTTAGAAAACCTTCACATATGAATCTAGCTAATAAAGGTTGAACACACAACTTTGCAGAGAAAAAATGCTAAAAGAAAGTCGAGAGAACAAAAATAATTATTGATTAACAGAAAATAGGTTACAATGTTGATGATATACTACATGAGAGTCAACTAATACACATCACTGGGTGAAGATCCCAAGGTAATTCTCCATAGTGGTGATCAATGAGACGCCTCGACACCTACAGCAAGTTCCGGAGAGAACTAGCCAGTTGTGGAGTGAAAGGAGGAGAAAATCAGGGAGTAAATCATGCCGAAAGGATCTTGCATGTAGTCCCATGCATGCATGGACAATCAAAGGTGCCAATTTGGTGAAGATTCCAATGTTGAAGCCTTGCATGTTAGTAATGCTCTAACTAAGTGTCTGCATGTGCCAATAATGAAGGTCCTAGGTGTGTAGTACCCCCAACACCCCCCCTGAACACCACTATGGGGAAAAATAGAAAATGGGCCCTAGCAACTAAGGCCAAAGGTCACCCAAAATATAGTACAACTTGTACTAAAATTGAGGAAAGAGGGAAAACCTCATGGGAAAAAACCCCCCTCAAAATGCAATGTAATCAAAACAAAAGAGGAAGAAAAGACAATTGTTAAGCAACTGTGTCCGTCACTCCAAGATGATCGCGCAGAGAGTGAAACTTTTGCTCAGTGAATGTATTGGTGAAGATGTCTGTAGTTATTCTGCTGAAGGACAGAACTGCAAATCAATGACCCAATCATGTACTAAGTCTCTGATGTAGTGCATTTGGATCTCTATGTGCTTCGTCCGCTGCCACTATACTAGATCCCTGCAAAATTTGAGAGTGCTCTAGTTGTCACACCAGATGACAGTGGGTTGGTGGAACTGGACGCCCAACTCAGTGAGGAAATTTTGTAACCACAGAGCCTGAATGGTGATGTTGACTACTCCTCTGTACTCGGCCTCAGCTAAAGAGAGAGCAATAGCAGCCTGCTTCTTTCTCGACCAAGAAATAGGGCCATACCCTAGACAGAGTGAATATCTAGAGGTGGACTTGTGATCAATGCTATCACCCGCCCAATCAGAATCTATGAAGCCAAGGAGATTCAATGCAGTGCTTGCTACATAGTGAATCTCGAAGGTGATGGTGCCCTGCACATATCAGAGGATGCACTTGGCATCTTTCAAGTGTAGCTCATGTGGCTTCTACATGTATCTGGAATCTACCCCTACTGCAAATGAGAGTTCTGGTCTGGAGTGGGTGAGGTACAGTAAGCTCCCCACTATCTATCAGTAGAGAGTACTATTAACTAATGGAGTGTCACCTCCATCCTCAAGGCAGACCCTAGACAGAAAAGAAGTCGGTGCTGGCTTGTTGATCTCAAGACCAAGAAAGAAGTTTAATGGACCCATGTCTATCATCAAGAACCTATCATGCAAGGTCCTCTTGACTGCAGCAATGGCTGAAGTTGAGCTGCAGGTGATCAGGAGATCATCCACATACAAAACTAAGATACGAAGAGAGTCATGTGCCCTGAGCATGTAAACATTCGGATCAGACTTACATCTTTCGAAGTTTTGTGATAAGAGAAAAGAATCCATCTTCACATACCAAGCTCTCGGTGCCTGCTTAAGGCCGTAGAGAGACTTCTTTTGTCTGCAGACCAAAGATGAATCCTGAATGTTAGGCCCCTATACTACTAGTGTAACCCCTTATTGTTATTAGTACAACCCACTTTTTATATTGATGTACCCATGTAGTGCCCATATTGTTACTATTGTACCCCATAGAAGCCCACTATTGTTATTATTGTGCCCTTACATTATTATTCTTATGTCGGCTCTGATTATGTTATGACCCTTTGGACTCCTATATATAGAAAGGAGGTCCTTTCATTTGTATCATGGAAGAATTGTTCATTTTTGTAATGTAAAGGAGGTTTCCCCCTCAAAGAGGCTGAATTATAAGGCGTGGATCTCTCTTTTCTATCTTTTTGGGAGCTGGTTTCATAACATTTGGTATTAGAGCTTTGAATTCTAGGGTTTCGCTGCTCCAAACAAGTCATCGTGGCATTTTCACTATAAATTTTTTTTTGCGACGTTTCAGAAGCTAAAAAAAAACCCATTTGAGGAGAAATTGCGCTGAATCTCAGGTCCGAATTTCAGATCTTTTTGTGCTACATTTGTGGAGACATGATCTGAGGAAGTTGGTCTTTTTGCAGACTCCTGAATTACATTCCAAACAGGTGACCTAGGGAAAATCATCATAACATTCTCTCTGAGCATCGGATTGAAATTTCGTCAGAAGGTATTGAAAGAGGACAGATTTTAGTTTCTTGTATATATTTTTCAAATCCAAAGGTCGAAACAGTGACTCGTGGCACATCGTACAAGTTCGCTCTTCTGGAAAGGTTTATAATCAGGTCATCTTGGGAGATTGCACATAACTCTTTCTTGGAGAAACCAATTTGGATCAGACTAGTGGTTTTGGAAAGAGGACACAAAGGGCTACTACAGGTCACAATTTTAGAACTTAAAGATCTAAAAGTACAGAGTTATAGTCATTTCAAGATCGAGCTCCTAAAATCAAGAAAAAGAAAGATGAGGAAGTTTGATGGCAAGGATCCGGTAAATTGGATACTTTAGATGGTGCAATATTTTGATCTACATGGTGTACCACTGTTACAAAAGGTTTGTATTGCATCTAAACCATGTAGCTGCTCCATGTAGATCTCCTCAGATAGGTCTTTGTGAAGAAAGGCATTCTTCACATCCATCTGATGTACTTCCCAGCCCTGGGCAGCCGCAATGGCAAGTGCAAGGCGTATGGAATCCATCTTTGCTACTGGAGCAATGGTCTCATCATAATCAGTTCCATGCACTTGCTAGAAGCCTTTAGCTATTGTCTTGGCTTTCTGTCTAGTGATTTGCCCATCTGCAACACTCTTGGTCCTGTAGACCCATTTGCATCAGACAAGTTTCCTTCCTGAAGGAAGGGGGACTAAATCCCAAGTCTGGTTCTTGAGGAGGGAGTTGTACTCCTCCTCCATGGTGGACTCCCAAGAGGGATGCCCAGCAGCCTCAGCATAAGACTGCGGATCAGAAGATTGAACCAAATGATAACACCGGGATGGCATTAGTTCAGTGGCAGTGAGGGAAAGAGGAGGCTCAATAAAATCAGAGCTAGTCCTCTGCAGATCACAATTATCCCCCACAAGACCATTTCTAGCAGCTGGGTGGTCTTGTGCATATATCTCACTTAAGCTCCTTGTTCTCTGATTTATGACAAGGGAAGTTGATTCACTGCTGGAAGCTCGATATGGTCTTGGATGTGGATCATCATATGCATGCACTGGATTTGTATATGAAGACTTTGTGTCTGCATCTGCATGCTCTACCTCGGCATTTGCATGCTCTGTATCTGCATTTGAGTGTTCCGAGTCATCACCTCGGTCATGAGGTAGATAAAAGGTGTTTGCATGCGGCAATTGAGGTGCATGTGAGAGACTTTCCTCAAATTGGACACTGCACTCAATGATGAGCTTGTCCGTAGAGGAAATCAGGAGTCGATATCCCTTCACACCATCAGGGTATCCAAAAAATATGCACTCAATGCTCTGTGGATCAAGATCTTTCCTCTTTTTAGAGGGGATCCTGGCCCATGGTCAGGAGCTGAATACACGGAAGTGGGTGACCTCCAGTTTAGTGTCACTCCAAGCCTCAAAGGGGGTCTGATTCTTAATAGATCTATGAGGATATCTGTTCTAGATGTAGTTAGCACAATTAAGTGCTTCAGCCCATAGCTTATGAGGTAGTGACTTAGCATGCAGCATGCAGGAAGCCATCTCTTTGAGAGATCGGTTCTTTCTCTCAGCAACTCCGTTCTGCTGCGGAGTGTATGGAACTGTGTGCTGCAACTGTATGTTGGACTTAAGGCAAAGGTTCTGAAGTGCTGTGTTAACATATTCCCCCCCATTGTCTACACGGAGGGCTTTGATCTTTCTCTATGACTGTGTCTCAACTAGTGCTTTCAAATCTTCAAAGTGCGCAAACACTTCAGATTTGGCCCTAAGAAGATACACCCAAGTATACCATGAGAAATCATCAATAAATGTAAGAACATACCTTGCTTTGTTGATGGAAGGATGAGGGAAAGGCCCTATGAGATCACTATGGATCAGATCTAGAGGAGAGGATGCTCTGTGAGTCTTGCCGGTGTCAAAATTTTCTCTAGGATGTTTGCTAAGGACACACCCTTCACAAACTCCTTTGGAGAAACTGATATTTGGCAAGCCTTCCACCATCTCATGCTTGCTTAGCTGCTGCATATACCTGTAATTTAAGTGACCAAACCTCTCGTTCCAAAGCCTACTACTATCATCAACATGTGTAAGCAATAAGGAGGATTCAGATTCAATAAATTCAGAAAATGTATACAGTCTAGCTCCATTGTTTACCTCACCGATTGCAATTTTGGAGCTGCTATGTAGGTCATATATGTTCACTGCATCTAGAGTGAATTCCACTCTCTTTCTGGTGCCGAAATGAGTGATCTGATAAACTGAAAGCAGGTTTACCGAAAGTTTTGGAACATGAAGCACATCTTCAAAGCTTCCGTGTAAAAGTTCCACTCTACCTTTTCCGGTGACCTCAATAGGTGAGTCATCTCCCATGAGGATGGGAGGTCCTTTGCATGCATTCAAAGAGGAATAGACTTCCTTTGTAGCAGCCATATGATGTGGTGCACCAGAATCTATAATCCATGCATCAGGGGAAGAGTTAATTGCAACTAAAGCATGAAAATTGTTATGTTTCCCATGTGGTGGATCCTTAGTTTTCTTCTTAGTGGCTTGAGGGATGTGGTCCCCAAGGTTGTGCTTTTGAAGTATTTCTGCCATTTGGTCAATTTGTTTCTTCATGCAAGAGGATTTCAGATTGAATCCTCGGTGACAGTAGGTGCATTTGTCTCCTTTCTTCCCTTTCTCATTTGTGGAGCTGGAGGAGTCATTAGAGGGCTTGGTGTACCCTTCCTTCTTTGGATGGGAATGTGCTTTTCCCTTGTCTTTTTGTTACTGATTTTTCTGATTTGAGTTAGATCTGTGATTTTTATTGTGGCTGCCATCATGCACAACAAGTGCATGCGCTTTTGGAGGTTTGATTTTCCCCATGCCAATGAGTTTATCTTTCTCAAAAGTGAGGGACTCCATGTACTCTTTGAGAGAAGGCATGGTGTAGGATTTAACTATTGCGAGCCTTACTGAATGAAATGTGGACACAAAGACAGAGTATTTTGGGCCGAGCTTTGACATAATAGAGAGAACTTGGCAACTCTCCTCCTTGGATTTATCAATTCCACAACCCTTGAGTTGCAACAATAGATCATTATATTTGGTGAAGAAGTCTTGAATTCTATCGTAGTTCTGTGGATCCAATGAGAGCAGCTCCACTTCGAGTAGATGTCCTTTCATCTCATCCTATTTCCTGTAGAGTTCTTCAACCTTTTTCCAAATCTCATTGGGAGTACTGCAGGCAGATAGATGAAACTGCAACTCTGGGGAGATGCACATGCATATGGATCCATGGGCCTCATCCATGTGGTTGGGATACTTGGATTTCTCTATGGCTGAAGTGGGTTCCACTTCCGTTGCCATGGTAATCCTGTACAACCCTTTCTGACGAAGGTATCAAGTCATTTGGTCCTTCCATTCATGATAGTTGTACGATGTTATGATTGATGCTTTGGGAAACTCCTTTTTTTTGTCGATCTTCGATCTCCAAGTTGTAATACCTGCAAAATAAAGTATTTGTGCACCTTTTATCTAGCAACCTATGGGCTCTGATACCATGTAAATATGTTAGAAAACCTGCACAAATGAATCTAGCTAGTAAAGGTTGAACACACAGCTTTGCAGAGCAAAAACACTAAAAGAAAGTCGAACGAACAAAAAGAATTATTTATTAACAGAAAATAGGTTACAATGTTCATGATATACTACATGAGAGTCAACTAATACGCATCACTGCATGACAATCCCAAGGTAATGCACGATAGTGGTGATCAATGAGAGGACTTGACACCTACGACAAGTTCAGGAGAGAACTAGCTAGTTGCGGAGTGAAAGGAGGAGCAAATCAGGGGGTAAATCATACAGAAAGGATCTTACATGTAGTCCCATGCATGCATGGACAGTCAAAGGCGCCAATCTAGTGAAGATTCCAATGTTGAAGCCTTGCATGTCGGTAATGCTCTAACTAAGTGTTCGCATGTGCCAGTAATGAAGGTCCTAGGTGTGTAGTACCTCCAACAAAGACCAGGATGAATCAAACTTGGAAATTGAATACCTGGAATATGAGGAGAATATGCAAAAATTCCTTCGAAGTACCAGATTTCCTGATGGATCTATAATTCTGATTGGTCCACTAAGATAATGTGTTATGAGAGATCCTAGAAATTGAGATCATCTATAGAATTGTTGTCCTTAATCACACCCCGACTAAATTCAAGTACATCAACTCTAAAAACTTCTCTTTCCACATCTTGTGCAACGTTGGGAACCTCAGGATTCCATCTATTGTTTAGAGGCTTCTCCTAATCCCATGGCTTCTTTTACACATCCATAGTTATCTAGGCCTTGATATCATCAGATACATTAATTCGAATTAACTTTACCAAGTGAGTTTCTTGTATGAATCGACCCCCCAGAAAACCATTAGGAACTCCCTTTGCTACCAAATAATTTCAAAAGGCTTGTGCTTCCTTCGAAACATTTTCTCATTTGAAATCTGAAATTTAATCTTGTGGACTTAACTAAAAGCTACCTTCCAATTTAATAATTGGCAAAACCTATACTTTGATCTTTGAGCATCTATGAGCTGCAGGAATGAATTGTTGAGCACATAGTCAACAATTTCACGATCCCATTGTGCCTTGCCACACATTATGTCTTCACAGTGCTTCTCTCTCCATAGCATAACTATCATGTTGGCAACGACCCAATTTGCAGCAATGTTTCATCAACATTGAAAATTTGGTAGTCTTCATGCACAACACCAATTTCAACAATAGTAAAACTCCAACATCTTGAATTGTATACAAGATCTCTCTCACGTAGCAAGAATAAGTGAATTAAATAGATATCAACCTCTTATACTAAGTCACATAATTTTGGAGTTTGTTGATAGATTAGTAGATTAAGGCACTTGGATAATGAGATGAATCATTTTTCATAGATATGGGGGCTAGGACCCAAAACATTTTTTTTATAAAATTAATTCTCTTGATATCATCGTCGGATCTTCCCCTGACTTGGTATCTTGTATGCTCAGTTTGTGATTTGGAAAGATTAAACGAATGATTGCATGATATTTAGCATTTTATTTTTATTTGAAAAACATTTGTGGAAATTGTCCTACATATATGGTGTGATAAGAGCATTGGCATTTATATTCCTCAATGGTTTCATTGCAATTTGACACATTGATTACTAATAATATATACTCCTTGATTGTAGGTTCCTCCTCTACTTCGTGCTTTGTGTGAGCACTGACCTTGGAGACCATTGTGGTGTTGACAATTGATTTACTCTATGCTCCACTTGTAACTTAGAGATTGAATCCAAGGTCCAATAACTTCAATAGAAATAACTTCTGAAAAATAGGGTGAGAGCCTTATCATGCTTATAAAAAATTGATTTTTCCCATATAACATATGAAAACTTAACTTTCATCTTCCTTCATATGAATGTCTTCCTTCATATGAATACATTGTGAAGACTTATGAATCCTCACGGTTCCACGTTGATTCTTTGTCTGTGCATCTCCTTGGTGGAGTATGGATGTTGAAGATTGGTGAAATCTAATATTTGGCATGTAACCTGAGAATATTGACTTAGAGATTTGGAATTGAGCGCAAAATTTTTATAAAAATAACTCTTTGAACCGAAACGCAATAAATTGGTTATAAAATGCCAATTTGTCTAGAAAATGAAAACTCTGTTGGGACACAGTAACCTAGAACATTATCAACATGGTACACCCACATAAATCTCAACTGATTTCTTGCACACAATGTTGGTGTGTGTCCATCTTCACAAACTAGAGTGAGCTTCTCATATTCTCAGTTTTTGCCAGAAAGTATTATGAAGGTGAATATTTTCACGTGAATCATATGGAAGATGACCTTCCACATGTTTATGTTCATAGTTAAAGATCCAAAAAAAATATCCATTTCTCTTTCCTTTATTACTGATGAAAGCTTCTTATATTAACAAATTTTTTCATTTCCTCCATCTTTCATCTCAATTCTCCAGGGCAAGGTTTGGCTACAACATATTGGTTCCAATTAGGGATACCGCTTTGCCTGCAAAGCACTGAGAACTATAGACCAGTAGGCTCTGTTAGGCATGAAGTCAAATTAAACTAAAATTGTTCCTAATTAGCTCAAAACTTTTGAAAACTAAATCCATCTGAAATGTCTATTTTCTGGAACCCTTATTCTTCCTTCTACAATCTGAAACAAAACTACTGAAAACTGAAAACTAAATGCTCAACAACTAAGCTTATTTATGTAAAAATGCTACTTGTAAACAAGACTAAATTAACTCAAGTGAAATACACCTTCTAGTGGTACCAGGACAACATTTGGGTATAGGACCTTATGCCTCTATGTTTCTGAAATTCAGAAATCAAAATAGGTATGCACCATATAAAATTTTCAAGTAAAAGATTTAATACATACCCCAGAATGGACACATGTTGCTAACGAAAGGAAGATTCAATGTAGTCAGCCACAAGATTAGGAAATTGATAGAAGAAAAAATTTGCAGTTGCCTCCCTTTCTTGAATAATATGCTAACATGAGCCTTTTTATATAGGGTAGCAACATGGACTAGGCCAACTTTGAGTTCTTCCTAAAAAAGTTGTTGCTGGTCATCTTCTTGCCATTTTCCCATAAGAAAATCTTCTTGAAGATCCAAAAGAGAGCCTTCCTCCTCTAAATTATATGTATGATAAATGGGACCATCTTCTAAACAACAAAAACTCCCACCTAAAAAATAAGTGTCATAAATTGGAGCACAAGAAAAAATGTACAAAATAAGACCTCTGAGGGTTCATCTGCAACTCAATCAAATCTTCTTTTCCTGGAATGAAGTTATTAGAAAAGAATGCAAGGATTTCCATTTTAAAACCCAGAGAAGAATACCCAAAGTGAAGACCACAGGTGATAATATACAACCAAAAACTGATTTTGTCACCTTCAAAACCAGTTACAATTTTTTATGAAACCAAGTGAAATTTTTTCCAATCTATTCCTTGAAAACAACACCAATTTGACATTTTTCCCCAGAAACAATTCCTCGCTTAAGGGAACCAGTTCCCGGGATATCTAAATATTGATTTGTGGCGAGAGAGACAGGCCATAAGGGCTTGCATAAAAGTTTATAGTTCTGAAACCCTAGCGTTCAAAAACAGAATGACCATAAAACTTTGAGGGTTGTAGGGTCTTTGGATTGAAGGATTAGTTTGAAGAAAAGAAAGAAAACATAGTTTAACTCAACAAATTAAGAATTTGAATTTAAACTTCTGGAGAAAGAATAATGGAAGATTGGAAAAATGTGCATGAGTTCCTAGATGTAAAGCACTTCATTAAGGGTTTCTAGTTTAAATAACATGAATACAATTAAGTAAATTCATGAAAAATTAAACTAAAACAACTAATTGCATTTTGCACCGTCCAATAAAAGAAAAAAAATGATAAAAAGAGAATAAGAAACTATCCCTGTCATTACACTCAAAGCTAAAATCAAAACTACTTTATGTTATTTAATTTCAAAGAGACTTCTTTGCTAAAAACATACGTGACTCCGAACCCTTAGAAAATATCACTTTCAGTCTTTTATTTTCCCACTCCCAACCTAGCTATTTCTAATTAGTTATAAAACTCATTCCTAAACAGTTACGTAACTATTTATTTCTGAAAGGATTTGAAATGATTAAATTTCAATAATAATGTTTAATATTATTTATATTATATAAATAATATTATTATATGTCACTTTTATAATGTTTATACAATGGGCCACTTTTGGCTTTTGACTGGACTCACCTTACCCTCACCTTACATTTAATATTGTTTAAATGTAGGCCATAGGAGTGGGACCAAATATTTAAGACCTGTGTTGTTGGAGACAATGGTGGACATGGATGGCACGTGGGTGTCACTGTTTTCATGCATACGTAAGCAACTCAAAAACCATAAACTGCTTTTAGGGGCACCTCTTAGTGGTTTTTGGAGATGAGGATGTTGTCGTCGGAATTAATTATAGTAGTGGATCTGAAAACAAGAAGTTTTGAAAAACCACTTCTGGACAACGCTCAATTTCATATCTTACGAAGATATTGAGCTGTGAGGTTCCCATTAGATTTGGCAATGAATGATTTGGGCCATGGATTTGCTTGGCAATTCTGTTTTCTTCAAGCGTTGTGCAATTAGAATATCCTCGACATCGTCAAGAATTATGGTCGAGAAACTTCTCTTAGAGAAAAAATTTACTGCATAAACATGAAACATGTGCCACACATTGCTGAGAGGTCGACATTCGCATGGTGTTTTTTTAATTTCCTACTAAATTCAATCAGGCGTGGAAGGAAACTCAGTATATATATACATACATGATGAGTGAGCGTTGCCACTCGAATATTAGGATCTCATAAACTTATACTGTGATGTCATCGTTCCAGCCAACGACTTTTCATAAAATCTCGAGTTTGTGAATTCCAGGCAGCCATAAATACTGTTAGCAGCGAGCTTCAAGCTTGCATTGTTCTTTCATTTCACAATTCCTCTATAAGAGACTCGATGTTAGCGACTCTAATACCAATCCCATTCAAGTCCAGTGTGAGTGGATGTCTCGTATTCTAACTCAATGACAAGCGTTTCAACAACATTCGGAGTATCAACAATACTTGATAGTCTGGCTTCACAAGGGACAACAACAAAGGAGCAAATAACTCTATTTTTTGGTGTATCGAAATTGGAAAAGATAATCGACAACACATTTGAATGCAACACTCGAATCAAGGAAATGCTGACAACCACTTTAATCTGCGCTAATACCTTCAAATACTACCCATTCGGATAATGTCAGTTCTATAGGATCAATCTCAAAAATTAGGCTGACATGTAGTGTTGGCTCCTTTGAGGTGAGATACTTTGCCATTCCATCTCTTATAATTTCACATTTTAGCACAAGAAATCCACTCATCTCAATGGAATCACATAATGAAATTTCACAATCGCCCTGTGAAGAATGCATGTCACCCATGTAAGATCGGCACTCTCAATAAAAACAAGGAGGTACACTTAATAGCCCTTGCTGAGATTTTTTATGTCACAAATTCCAACATTCTCGTGGCCAGGGATGGTTCTTGCAGCTTCAGCTGCAATTCTTTCCCAGTTAGTTGTCCCGTTTTCCACCAATCCAACAAGGGAACTTTTGGGAGGTGGTAAATTGACAAATATATATCAAGGAGTTCTTTTGTAAGTGCAATTCTAATAAGACCAAGATGAATCGAATACCTGAAATATGAGAATAATATGCAGAAATTCCTTCGAAGTACATAGCCTGATGGGTCTATAATTATGATTGGTCCACTAAGATAGTGTGCTATGAGTGGATCACAAAGCTTGACATCATTTACATAATTATTTTCCTTAATCGCACCCCACCTATGAAAACATCTATTTCCAAAGCTTTTGTAACGTGGGGAACCTCAGGATGCCATCTATTGTGTATAGGCTTCTCCTACTCCCATGGCTTCTTCCACACATCCACGTTTATCCAAGCCTTGGTTTCATCAGAACCATTAATGCAAATCAACGATACCAAATGAGCTTCTTGCATAAATCGACCCCCCAGAAAACTATCAGGAACTCCCTCTGCTATCGAATACTTTCAAAAGGCTCACATTTCCTTCAAAACGTTTCCTCATTTGAAGTCTGAAATTAAATCTTGTGGACTCAACTCAAACCTACATTCCATTTTAATAATTGGAAAAACCTATACTTTGATATTTGAGCGCCTACGAGCTGCAGGAATGAATCGTTGAGCATAGAGTTGACAAATTCACGATCCCATTGCGCCTTGCCATGCATGCCCTCTTAACAGTGCTTCTCTCTCCATCACATAACTATCATGACGGCAGCGACCTGATTTGCAACAATGATTCATCAATGGTGAAAATTTGGCAGCCTTCACGCACAACTCCAATTTCAACGACAGTAAATTTCCAATATCTTGAATTGTATACAAGATCTCTCTCACCCAGAAAGAATAAGTTAATTAAATAGGGGCTAGGACCCAAAACATTTTTTTTATAAAATTGGTTTCTATTCATCTTATCGTAGGCTCTTCCTCTGACTTGCTACCTTGTATGCTCAGTTTGTGATTTGAAAGAATTAACGTGGCGATTGCATGGTATTAACCCTTTTATTTTTTTTTGAAAAAACATTTGAGGAAGTGGTCCCACATATATGGTGTCCCACATATATTCCCCAGATGTTCCAATAGTAAGATATTGAGTACTAAAAAAACTTACTCCTTGAATGTAGTTTCCTCCTCTATTTCATGCCTTGTGTGAGCGTCGGCCTCTGGAGATTGAATCCAAGGGCCAACCAGCTTAATAAAAAATAACTTTCATTCATGCCTTGTGTGAGCGTCGACCTTTTGGAGATTGAATCCAAGGGCCAACAAGTTTAATGAAAAATAACTTCTGTTCATGCCTTGTGTGAGCGTCGACTTTTTGGAGATTGAATCGAAGGGGCAACAAGTTTAATAAAAATAACTTTTATTCATGCCTTGTGTGAGCATCGACTTCTTGGAGATTGAATAGAAGGGCCAACGAGTTTAATAAAAAATAACTTCTATTTATTCCTTGTGTGAGCATCGACTTCTTGGAGATTGAACCGAAGGGCCAACAAGTTTAATAAAAATAACTTTTGCTCATGCGTTGTGTGAGCGTCGACCTCTTGGAGATTGAATCCAAGGGCCAACAAGTTTAATAAAAAATAATTTCTATTCATGCCTTCTGTGAGCGTCGACCTCTTGGACATTGAATCCAAGGGCCACAAGTTTAATAAAAAATAACTTCTATTCATGCCTTGTGTGAGCGTCCACCTAATCTCCAAGAGCCAACAAGTTTAATAAAAAATAACTTCTATTCATGCCTTGTGTGAGCGTCCACCTAATCTCCGAGAGCCAACCAGTTTAATAAAAAATAACTTCTGTTCATGCCTTGTGTGAGCGTTGACCTCTTCGACCTCTTGGAGATTGAATCCAAGGGCCAACAAGTTTAATAAAAAATAACTTGTATTCATGCCTTGTGTGAGCTTCGACCTCTTGGAGATTGAATCCAAGGGCCAACAAGTTAAATAAAAAATAAATTGTAACTTTTGAAAAATAAACCTCGGGAGATCGAATCCAAGGTCCAACCACTTTAATAAAAAATAACTTTCGAAAAATAGACCTCTTGGAGATTGAATCCAAGGTCCAACTAGTTTAATAAAAAATAACTTCTGAAAAATAGACTTCTTGGAGATTGAATCCAATGTCCAACAAGTTTAATAAAAATTAATTTCTGAAAAATACGTCTAAATTTCATATTCACAAATTTAATAAAAAATAACTTCTGAAAAATAAGCGACAAATTAAAAAAAAATAACTTCTTAAAAATAAGCCTAAATTTCATGTCGACAAATTTAATAAAAAATAACTTCTCAAAAATAAGCGGAAATTTCATGTCCATCCCTTGGATATTGAATACAAGGACCAACAATTTTAATAAAAAATAGCTTCTCAAAAATAAGCTCAAAAATAAGTCCACAAATTTAATAAAAAATAACTTCGGAAAAATAAGCTGAAATTTCATGTGGACTCTTTGGAGATTGAATCCAAGGTCCAACAATTTTAATAAAAAATAACTTCTGAAAAATAAGCCTAAAGGTCCAACAATTTTAATAAAAAATAACTTCTCAAAAATAACCAGAAATTTCATGTAGACAAATTTAATAAAAAATAACTTGCTGAAATTTCATGTCGACCCCTTGGAGATTGTATCCAAGGTCCAACAAATTTATTGTATCCAAGTTCCAACAAATTTAATAAAAGATAACTTCTGAAAAGTAACCCTAAAGGTCCAACAATTTTAATAAAAAATAACTTCTGAAAAATAAGCCGAAATTTCATGTGGACAAATTTTATAAAAAATAACTTCTGAAAAATAAGCTGAAATTTCATGTGGACCCCTTGGAGATTGAATCCAAGGTCCAACAATTCTAATAAAAAATAAATAACTTATGAAAAATAAGCCGAAAGTAACTTAGAGATAGAGATTAATTTCAATAGAAAATAACTTCTTAACCTTGGAGACCGTCCAACAATTTTAACAAAAAATAACTTCTGAAAAATAAGCCTAAAGTAACTTAGAGATAGAGATTAATTTTAATAAAAAATAACTTCTCAACCTTGGAGACCGTTGTGGTGTTGACAATGCCTTGTGTGAGTGTCAACCCCTTGGAGTGTCAACCCCTTGGAGATTGAATCCAAGGTCCAACAATTTTAATAAAAAATAACTTCTGAAAAATAAGTCGAAAGTAATTTAGAGATAGAGATTAATTTTAATAAAAAATGGCTTTTGAAGGTTGGAGACCATTGTGGTGTTGACAATTGATTTATTGTATGCTCCACTTGTAACTTAGAGATCCAAGGTCCAACCATTTAAATAAAGAATAACTTCTGAGAAATAGGCGGAAAGCCTTGTCATGCTTATATGAAAACTTTTAAAACTTTCGTCTTTTTCCATATGAATACATTGTGCACACTTATTACTTTTCATGGTTCCATGTTGATTCTTTGTCTACATTGGGAAAAGTTATTATTCTTCATGGTTCCACGTTGATGCTTTGTCTCATCATTTCCTTGTAACTTTTGAAAAGTGTTGACAATTGATTTACTGTATGCTCCACTTGTAACTTAGAGATCCAAGGTCCAACAATTTTAATAAAAAATAACTTCTGAAAAATAAGCCGAAAGCCTTGTCATGCTTATAAAAAATTGAATTTTTCCCATATAACATATGGAAACTTATAAAAATTTCGTCTTCCTTCATATGAATACATTGTACAGACTTATTACTCTTCCTGGTTCCATGTTGATGCTTTGTCTGATCATTTCCTTTGTGGAATATGGATGTTGATGACTAGTGGAATTTGATATTAGGTTTGTAACCTCAAAATATTGACTTAGAGATGGGGCACATAACATATGAAAATTTATAAAACTTTTGTCTTCCTCCATATGAATACATTGTGTAGATTTATTACTCTTCATGGTTCCACTTTGATGTTTTGTCTAATCATTGCCTTGGTGGAATATGGATGTTGATCAAACTTTTTTCTTCCTTCATATGAATATATTGTGCAGTCTTATTACTCTTCATGGTTCCATATTGATGCTTTGTCTACATTTTATTGTATGCTCCACTTGTAACATAGAGATCCAAGGTCCAACAATTTTAATAAAAAATAACTTTTGAAAAATAAGCCGAAAGCCTTGTCATGCTTATAAAAAATTGAATTTGTCCCATATAACTTATGGAAACTTATAAAACTTTTGCCTTCCTTCATATGAATACATTGTGTAGACTTATTACTCTTCATGGTTCCACGTTGATGCTTTGCCTGATCATTTCCTTGGTGGAATATGGATGTTGATGAGTAGTGGAATTTAATATTAGGTTTGTAACCCCATAATATTGACTTAGAGATTGGGCATATAACATATGAAAATTTATAAAACTTTCGTCTTCCTTAGTATGAATACATTGTGTAGATTTATTACTCTTCATGGTTCCACATTGATGTTTTGTCTGATCATTGCCTTGGTGTAATATGGATGTTGGTGATCAGTGGAATTCAATATTGGGATTGTAACCTGAGCATATTGACTTAGAGATTGGGCATTTAGCCCAATATTTTTATAAATATAATTCTTCAAACTAAAAGACACTAAATTGGTTATAAAAGGCCAATTTTGTCCAGAAATTGAAAACTTTGTCGGGACATAGTAACCTACAACATTATCAACATGGCACACCCACAAAAATCTCAACTGAGTTATTTCACATAATGTTGGTGTGTGTCAATCTCCACAAACTATAATGAACTTCTCATATTCTCATTTTTTTCGAGAAATTATTATGAAGGTGAATATTTTCAGGTGTATCATATGGTAGATGACCTTCCAGATGGTTATGTTCACAATTAAAGACACAAAACAAAAATTCCATTGCTCTTTTCTTGGTTATTGATGAAATCTTATTATATTAACAAATGTGGTCATTTCCTCAATCCTTCATCTCAGTTCTCCTAGGAAAGGTTTGGCTACAACAAGGAGCAATCCAGAGATTAGAGATGGTGTGGTTGAGAGGGAGCATGATAGACCTCTCAAAATGGATCCTCCGCAAGTTGGAAAATGGGCTAACCAACATGATGATGATGATGAGGACTAGCGAGAGACCTCCAGTAGAGGGATAGTTTAAGCCAAGTGGGAAGAGGGAGCAATTGCAGCTATACCTCTAATAGTGAGCTGGAGTGATGTAGATCCTTAGTCCTAGAGTTGTGGAAATTTGGGCAGGGTCCATTGAGGCGTTCTCCTCGTGGATCATTACCCTTTCTACAAGGGCCCACATTATTCAATAGCAGGAGGATCAATGTCTATCGAATACTGAGGAGTGAAGAGGATTGTTGATAGCAGAGCCGAAGGCTTAGTAGTAGAGTCAGCAACAAAACAACTTTCCGAGTAGACAGTTGCAGACACAGTTGATTAAGTGTGTTTTTATTCTAGATTCTTCTCAGTTGCAGTTGTTGTATTGCAACATAAATAGTGAGAGGTAGTTCTACATACATTCCACAAGTGCAGAATAGGGGTGGCTGAAAATCCCTTCCTTGCTAAGAGGGAGTGTTGACAAGTGTACCAAGAAAGGCTCAATTTGACTTAGCCTTGGTCGAATTGAGAAAATATGGAATTTCCACATTAGCAGACAACTTGGAGGTAATTAACTGAGGTGACATGGCTCTTGTCACTTAGTTAGCTCAGTAAATTTGAGTTACTGGGCTTGGAGTTCAGTTTGCATGTGTTGATTGCTAATTTGTAGCAATCCGGTTTAGTTATTTGTAGTTTTGCTTTATTAAACTAGTTCTAATAGCTAATAGAACTACTTGGAGGTTAGTTGTGCAGTGGGACAACATTCTAACTCAAATATCATCCAATTAAATGATCAATAAAACAAAATAGCTCATGCATGCAAGGAATTCAAATTTCTCAATTGTGGTGCAGATTCCAAGGCAGTTGTTGGTGGCTAGATTTGCATACTTTTACTCACCCTTTTACCCTTGTCTTTTATGCATTTCATGCCAATAATGGTTAATCGATATCTTAAATTGCACAGGTATACGTGTCATCATGTATTTATGGATTGTTTGTCAATGAAGCATAGTCGTATGGGATTATTACCTAAGTAACTTGTTAATGCAGTTATTTCTGCAGATTTGAAGGGAGAATGACTAGGAATTTGATTCAACGAACGATGCTATCAAAATGGAAGCGATATTCTTGAATACTAGCTGCAATAGTGAATCAACCCTTCGATTGACACACTGCTACATTTGAACGTTCCGTTTTGCTCGAAAAACCACCATGTAATTAAGGGCATAAAGTGTCGTAATTCTAGGAGTTGTATCATTGACAAATTATATAAAGTAGAGTTGCGAGCTGTATAAGGCAAGAATCTTAAGAGATGTTAAGTTTGCAAGAGAATACTCTACCTTTGAGTTTGTAACAACATAATTGTAATATTTCTTTTATTAATGATAAATTAATCTTCTGAGCATATTGTGATTCTTTTATCTCGCCACAGTCCTGATCAGCAAGTTGGGCCCACTCTCCTGAACATGTGCTGTTGGATTAGATGTATGTTAAGTTTATTTATGTAAGTTTATTATTGTTGTGAATGTTTATCAGTGCGTTATTGTGAGTCTTTATTGTTTTTACTCGTATTTGATGTTACAATTATTACTTGTTTTTACTCTTATTTGTTGTTACAATATTGATTTCGGTTACACATTGATGAATTTATAGTTAATGTTCACTGGTGGGTAGGGAAACTGTGGCGTACACATACAGTGCACAATAGCCTTGAAATAATTGGTAAAACTGTGGGTTGAAAATTAAATGTGGTTTGGGTGAATTGCGTGATTCATACTTGGACACCAACATCTTGGCGTCGTTGTCGGGGAGTTTATCAAAGGCGCGAAAGTACAACCAACACTGACCATAGGATTGTTCTCTCATTCTGGGGAAGGAAGTTTACACCTTGCTCCAGGTCCTGAGTATTAGATTGTTTGGTTGTTTAGTTCTTTGGTTTTCTTGTTTTTGTAGGATTATTCTCTCATCGTGGGGAATGAAGTTTTTATCACCTTGATCCAGGTCTAAAGCTTTAGATTGCTTTTTTTTTTGTTTTTTTAAGTATTGTTATCTCGTCCTCGGAAGGGAAGTTTTATTTTTCACCTCGTTTCAGGCCCTGAGCTTGATTTCCGTGATTTGCTTATTTTCCTTCCTTTGTTTCCTTTAGGGGCCACTCTCTCGTCTTGGGGAAGGAAGTGCTTATCCTCCTCCAGGTCTTGAGATTTTAATTTGTTTGAATGTTTCCCTTTTATTTCCTGATTGCATGAACAAATACACCAATAAAAGGGGAAGAGGGAGAACCCCGAAAAGAAACAGGGTTGATTTGAGCAGAAAAACTTACATCGAGGAGATCATCTCAAGGGCTGAGTCTGGAGCATCATCATGACATGCTGCTAGGGTAAGATCTAATATGAAATCTGGAGGGCAATCAATTTCACAACTAGAACCTCCTCCAATAGTAGAAGTGTAATTCGGGGAAGAAGAAGTAGCAAGCAGAGGATATGAGGAACGCCATATTGCAAGTTCAGAGGAAGACGATTTGAAGGATTTCTTAGCGATCAAGGGAGTGTTGTTAAACAACTTCCATCACCTGTTATAGAACATCTAGAGCCATAACCTATTGAAATTCCGAGTGGGTATTGACAGATATTCATGGCTCCTGCAACTTCTTCAATTGAATTCCCAATTGGAAATATCAGAGGTGATGCACCTATGAAGTCCATTCCTTTGACAACACTACCCAAATTCCATGGTCTTACTTTCGAGGATCTGGGCACATTCCTTTCTGAATTTAATGTTGTTTGTCGGGTGTATGATTACATTTTTGATGCTCAGAAAGTGAAGACATTCCCTGCTACTTTGAAGGGCACAACTTTGAGATGGTTTATGGGTTTGGGAGGAAAATCTATTGCTACATGGGAATATATGAAGATGATTTTCCTCGAGAAATATCAGGAATACTGCAAATCTCTGGATGTAAAGGAAGAAATTTTTAGGATTATGCAGAAAGAGGATGAGAATATGGAAGATTTTTTGGAACGTTTTCAATATAGTTTGCAGAGATCCAGTCACAGTGACTTGGATAAGAATAGCTTGAAGATAATTTTTCTCAAGGCTCTGAGGGAGGAATATTTGGAGCTATTGAATGTAGTAGGGAAAGGAGATATAGCAAAGGAGGAATTTGATACCATTTGTGAATTATGCATCAAGTTCTCATAAGGGGCTACGAGACAGAGGCATGGAATCCAAACTCTCAAAACATCCAGTGGTGGAGTTACAAAAGCTAAAATTGGGAATCTACTGGACAACTTGAGAACCAATATCTTAAGCACATTATCATTGCAACTATATGTGTTACAGGTGAAGCAAAAGAAGATAGAAGTAGAGAAGGCCATTTCTATTTTCTGCCGTCAATGCAGGAAGAATCATCCGTTGAAGGAATGTCGATTAAATTTTGTGGAGGCTTGCACTATATGTGAACAGAGTCATTCCACGAACACTTGCCCATCTCTTCTTGGATTTAAGGACATATTTCATGGGATGAATGAAGAATCATAACAACTCTATTTTATGGGATTAAGGAAACCATGGCAACCACAGTTGCCAAGTATGAATCAAGGTATGCCTCAAGACCCATCTCAGTATTTTAATAATATGAATTTTGGTTAGCAGTCTATACCTTTTTCACCCTCTTGGCCGCAGTCTTACTAGTATATGATGCCCTGCCAACCCTGGTATCCTTAATATCATCCAAATTCTTCATGGTCCCAGAAATGGCGTGGACCTCCTCCTTCTCCTTCAAGGAAATTCTCCCAACCTCTGCCGAAACAGCAGCTACAGTGGCCTGCTAATACACCCACCAGTAACCCTCCTCTTCATCCTCAATTTCCTGTCCAACCCAATCCGAATCCAAATAACAGAGGGGCTCAGCTAGTAGAGACACTCAAACTCCTTGCATATAGTATTGCCACTATGGAATGTAATGAATTAAATATTCGATATGGTCGAGTGGTCAATAGTCAGACTTCACCTATAATTGTTGAGCATATAGATGATGAAGTCTCAAAACCAGAACAAAGAATGATAGGAGAAGATCTAGCGCAGATTACTATAAAACAACAAACGCCTTCACAAACTATTGCTGCTAAAGGGTGTCAGACTGGTCCACCCTATCCTAAGAGACTATCTTTGAGAAAACAAAGTCCTTATCCTGAATTTGACTTTTTGGGAGAATTGCGGAATATATTTGTTAAACTTTCATTACCTCAAGCTATGAAGGACGTACCAATTTATGCCAAGAAAATTAAAGAATATTGTTATATGAAACCTGGTAGAAAACCAGAGCACCCACTCACTATTCATGTCATGGGAAAATTATCGGATATAATGTTGGGTAAATATATACTTGTCAAATACGGGGATCTTGGGAATCCAATTCTGATAGTGCAGATTAATGGGGTGGATATCCCAAATGTATTGGTAGATTTGGGGTTAGCGATTAATGTTATAACCTCTGCAACCATGATTACCTTGGGTCTACGAAACCTTAAACCAACTCCCATCGTACTAGGGTTGGAAGATCAGTCTACAATTAGACCAATAGGGAAGCTGGAAGATATCACGATTTCGGTAGACTCATGGCAATACCTCGTTGACCTTCTAGTTTTACATACCCAATCGTGAGCCGTTGGGAACCCTTTGATTTTAGGAAGACCTTGCCTCGCAACCACAGATGCTTACATTAGGCATCATTATGGAAACATGGTAATATCTAGTGTGTAAGTTACAAAAAACCTTATCCGTTACCCCCCTGCAAAACCAAGTTCATCAAATAAACCTGGATTTACCTTGATTCAAAAGTCTCTACCTGCCCAAGAGCATGAATCTGAAGATGAAGAAATTAGACCCATTCTTACCATCAGCGAGGTTCTTTATTTTAAATATGAAACAAAGGAAGATGCCATTATCACATTTCTCAGCAATCCCGCCTTCGTTTCTGATTCAACCCGTTAGCTGTTTGAAACTGTCATGAGCTGCAATGTTCAGGAAGATATCGAACCAGAAATAGAAATAGAAAACATTCCTGAAATTGTGCCTCGTTATAGTGTTCCTGTAGAAATTGAACCAAGTAAAACATTTAATATTAATCAAGACCTTTCACACTCCCAATCCAAACAACTGGTAAAAGTCCTTCGGGAGCATAAAGAAGATTGTTCTTGGGAGTATACCGATATGAAAGGCATCCCTGCTGATTTATGTACTCATCACATATACATTAAAGAGGAATGTCTGCCTATTAGGTAGCCACAAAGAATAATGAATCCTACCTTAAAAAACATTTTCAAAGATGAATTGCGGAAGCTATTAGATGAGGGCTTTATTTATCCAATATCGGATAGTCAATGGGTTCCCCGCTGGTCATTGTTCCTAAGAAGAATGGAAAGTGGAGGATCTACGTTCATTATAGGGAACTAAACAAAGCAACCCAGAAAGACCATTTTCCCTTACCCTTTATTGACCAAGTCCTTGATACATTAGTGGGGAAGGAGTTTTTCTCCTTTTCTCGATGGATTGAGTGGATACAACTAGATAAAAATAGCTCCTGAGGATCAGGACAAAACTACCTTCACATGCCCTTGGGGAACCTTTTCCTATAGATTCCTTCCATTTGGCCTTTGTAATGCTCTTGCTACATTTCAAAGGGAAATATTAGGAATTTCTCTGATCTAGTTAATGACAGTGGCGAGATTTACATGGATGACTTTACCCCATATGGGGATTCCTTTACATAAGCTTTGAAAAACTTAGAGAAAGTATTGGAAATATGCAAGTAGACACATGTTTCTCTAATTACAGTCAAATTCCATATGATGATGAAGGAAGGGATAGTGCTGGGACACTTGTTTTTAGCTGCAGGAATTCGGGTTGATCTTGCAAAGGTAGAGGTAATCTTAAAATTTCCTACGCCTAAGACACCGACACAGGTATGCAAATTTATTGGTTATGCTGGCTATTATAGGTGTTTCATAGATCTTTTTCTAAAATAACATTCCCACTTTTTCAATTGTTGCCTAAAGATGCAGAATTTTTGTGGACAGATGAATGTGAAGAAACTTTTGTAGAAATCAAAGAACTAGTCTACAAGGCTCCAATTTTGCGTGGTCCTGACTAGAAGCTCCTGTTCCACATCTCTACTGATGCTTCTCAAACAGTAGTAGGGGCAGTTTTGGTGCAGTGGGAGGACAAGAAGCGGTATGAAATTTACTATGTCAGCAAGAATTTGATCCCTGCTAAATTAAATTACACGGTAACTGAAAAAGAGTTCTTGGTTGTTATTTACGTTGTTAATAAAGTTTGGCATTACATTGCACGATATCCTACTTTTGTGCACACTAATCATATAGCTATCAGGCATCTTATGAGCAAACCAATAACCCTTGGTCGTGTTACAATATGGTTGTTGTTAATTCAGGAGTTTGATATTACCATTGTAGACAGACTAGGGAAAGATAATGTAGTTGCAAATTTCCTGTCTAGGCTGGGTACTAGTGATGAAGGTACACCAATAGAGGATAGTTTTCTAGATGAACATCTTTTTCCAATTTCTACTCACATTCTGTAGTATGCAGATATTTCTAACTTTCTTGCTATGGGAAAGGTGCCTGAACACTTGTCTAACAGAGAACAATGAAGGATTATCCATCACAGTGTTCATTATTCATGGATAGAGGGATATCTCTTCTATACAGGATATGATCAACAAATCCGGCACTGCATAAGTGGAGATGACATCTATGATGTTTTGAGAGTTGCTCATGGTGGCCCTTGTGGGGGTCATTTTGCAAATAAGAAGACAGGTCATAAGGTGTTGCAAATGGGATACTATTAGCCTTCTATTTCTCGTGATGCAAGGAAATATGTTAGAGAGTGCGATAGTTTCTAGTGGATGGGTCGGCTTTGTTGCACAGATGAAATTCCATTATTGCCTTAACTAGCTCTTGAGCCCTTTGAAAAATTGGCTATTGATTTCTTTGGGCCATTCAATTCGCCTTCACAACAGAAAGTTCACATTTTGGTTTGCACGGATTATTTAACAAAGTGGGTAGAGGCCAAGGTTGTTGTGAAAGTAATGGAACAGGTTGTCTTGGACTTTTTATTTGAAGAAATTCTTGCACGGTATGGAGCTCCTAGAGGGATAGTTTTAGATGGAGGGGCACAATTTACATCAAATATGATAGCAGGACTCATCAAGAAATATGGAATAAAGCATAGGGTAACATCTCCATATCACACTCAGGTGAATGGTCAAGTTGAGAGCACAAACAAGGTACTAGATAATATTCTTACGAAGACTACAACAAACCATCGTTGGAATTGGGCTGAAAAACTTCCTCAGGCATTATGGGCGTATAGAACAACATGGCGGAACAAAACAAAGTTTTCACCATATGAGCTTATCTATGAGAAATCCCCTTTGTTTCCAGTGGAATTAAAAATTAAGACACTCAGGACAACCCTTGAAGTAGGTTTAGATCTTTCAGAAGCCCAAAAACATCGGTTGGAACTATTGAATGAGTTGGATGAAATTCATTTGTTATCTGTCCAGAATACTACTGCAATTCAACATCAGCGAAATAAATGACACGATAAATTTATAAGAAAAAGGTGTTTCAAAGAGGGGATTGGGCGTTACTCTATGATTCTCAGTTCAAGGATTTTAAGAGAAAAATCTACTCTAGGTGGATGGGACCAATATGGTGTTCAATAATGGGACTCGTAGACTTATTACAATTGATGAGGCACATACTCCTTTGATCGTGAATGGACATCGCCTCAGATTATATCACCGTCCAGCTTCAAGAGACTCCTTTATCAAATATTTCTCTGATAACTCTAGTTTTGAAGTTATTAGTGGAGGGTATTCCTCCTCTGCACCCTTGATTTAATATATATATATATATATATATATATATATATATATAATGTTGTTACTACTCTATCAATATTTTTCTTGCAGGTACTTCATGGCGCTATTACTCCTCTAGTGTTGTTACTCTGATGATGGTAGTCTCATCTAAGTACTTTGCTAATGTTGCTACTCCGTCGGTGCTGTTAGTCCGTCACAATTTCGTCTAATTATTCCAGTGTTGTTTCTCCTCTGTTTTTGTTACTCCTTCAGTGTTGTTACTCCTTTGGTGTTGTTACTCCTCCGGTGTTATTTCTCCTCTAGTGCTATTTCTCCTTTGGTGCTATTACTCCGTCACGATTTCAACTAAGTGTTTAAGTAGTGATATTACTCCTAGGGTGTTGTTACTCCTGGCTCAGAATGTAGGCAGTGCTATTACACAAGAACCAACATCACTTGTCCAAACAATTGAAGAACTCTTGGTTGAGACTGTAGGTGGTGTTGTTACACAAGAACTAACACCACCTTTTCAAACAGTTGAAGAACTTATGATTGAAAATGTAGGGGGTTTTGTCACACAAGAACTAGCACCACCTGTTTAATTGAGTGTGAAACCTTTGGGGGAAATAGGGGCCGTATTCGACACCACTCCATAGGCGACAATGTTGGTTGGTAGGAAGAAGGACAACTCAGAAGAAGCACAGAAAGGAAGAGGAAAGGGGAGCATATAAAAACTGGTGGATATAGAAGAAGAGGAAGGAGGTCCTGTGTTAGCACACATTGAGAAAACAAAAATTGATGAAATCATTACTTGTTCTCCTTTTCTTGCATATTTTCCATGAGGGGAAAGGAAAACCTATTCCTCTAGGTGTATGGAGAAATAAGAAGCTTCTCTTCCGATCCTGAAATTTGTTGGTAAAGCTAAGGGCACCATTATCGACACGATCATTCAAAAACTAGTGTCGATTGGTGAAATAATTGAGAAAAGTGAAGGGTTAGAGGTCGACACTATCAGACAAGAACTAGTGCCGACTGAAAAATGAAGCGAAGATGCTTTGGATGGTATTACTCCTGTAGAAACTATTCCTGGGTTGATGGAACAAGATGTTGTTGAACAAACTGACCCACAAGGGCCAGAAACTACTCTTGAGTAGATCGAGGAGACTGTTGCAGATGAGGTTGACCTGCAAGGGTTAGAAACTGTTCTAGAGAAAAAGGGAGATGACACTATTGATGAACCTTACTTGCAAGGATTAAAAACAATTCTTGAGCAAATGGAAAAGGATTTCGCTGACAAAACTAACCCGTAAGGGTTAGGAACCGTTCTTACACGGGTGGAAGAGGATGTTCGGGAAGCAAAGAAATTACAAGAGGAGAGTGTCAAAGACACTACTACACAAGACCCTATAGTGAATCTAGAAGCGTAGAGGGAATATTTAGAGGTCTTGAGACCTGAAGAAAGAGATGGCAGGATTGTTCCCCAAGTTGGGAAATAAACAAAATAAATCAGAGTAAAACAAGAGCCAGTTGATGATATTGTCAACGTCAATATGCCAGGCTCTGGACAAGTTGTGAGGCCTATAGAAGAAGTAGTTTTGAAACAAGAGTTTATTTAACAATGTGCGAGAAGGAGACCACCTCTTAAGGAACAATATTAGGCATAATTTAGAGAGAATATGCAGTTGAAAATGGACGTCATTAAATTGAGGAAACAGTTGCAGTTCCTATGAAGATAAGTGAGAAAGAAAAAGAAAAATGATGCAAAGTCCCGACCTAAAATTTTTTCAGCAGCTACACAGACTGACGACAAGCTAACGACTTCAGCAACTACACAAACAGAGTTGTTTTTGCATATGATCGAGGCATGGGAGTTTGTCATGTCCAAAGAAATCCAGAAGTGGCAAGCTACAACAGCTCGTTTTCAACGAGGGTCCATTCCTTTAGAGGCACACCGAGAAGGAATAAGGAAAAATCGCGAGCAAGTTGCGAAACAGTCTCTGGTTACATAGAATAGATAGAAAAGGAAAAGTGGAAGTAGGAGAAATAATAGAAGAAAATTGAGTGGTTGGAAGAACAAGTGAAGTTACTCAAGGCTGATAAGGAAGAGATGTTTACCTTGTCTGAGCAGGAAATGGATTTCCATCCCCCTACTCATACCTATACCTTTTTCCTCCATGAACAATATCTATTCTTTTTTTAGAAAGCATCCACGAGGAGCTCAGTCATGATATAGAAGATTCAATGCAGTTTCTGCACATCTTGAGATGCCACAATATTTTGGAGCAGCATTTGACATGCGAGTTATACATGCATGACTACTTCCTGGGAAATAATCAATCATTTAACCCAGTTCCATATGTAGGAGACATTCAACTCAGAGCTTTTACCTCCTACAGCCTTGTTGTAACAACTACAACCACCCTCCAAAATGTTTTCCTACACCCAATTTCGGAGCCTCCCTTGAGAGTTTCACTTGATGACTAAACACACTCGGGTTCACTCCATGAGCTCACGTGAGTCTTTGCATTCACCTTGCTTGTTCATTTCACCAAGTCTTGCATGTTGATGTCAAATTCATTCTTGCGACCATGTTCTGGTTATGCTCAAAGTCTTCACTTCATGTGTACTTGTTGTATTCGCTATGAAAACATCTGTCGCACTCACACATGAAGTCACATTCACTGTCGCGCAAGCATCGTCACGGTCAACCAATGGTTAATCACAAGTATCATGCTTGTCTCCTACACCGTCGGTCAGTCAGGTTGTACATATGTGTTTGGATGGTTTGAGTCATCTCGTCGTCGAGTCATGCAAGTGTGTGTTGCAAGATCGTATATACATATTTCACTCATTCACAAACTTAGCCATTTTGCTAAAGTTCTGACTACCGGACTCCCCTCTGAAAGTCGGACCATCACCCCACCATCGAATCGATCTATTGGGTTGTGTTATATTGTTTCCATGACTAGCTCCCCTATTTAACTACGGGGTTAGAGGGGGGGTGGAGCCCCCCCTTCGTTGCATCAATTGTGCAACAAGGGGGTCATAGGGGGTTTGAGGGGGGCGGGTAGCCCCCCTCTACAGGGTTTGGGGCAGCACCCTGGGGAAATTATTTTTGGACCCTATATTAGGTGGGGCGAACCAACCTATGGTTTTGTGCATGGTTTTTGCACATGGTTTTGGACGCATTGGTTTTCGCTCCATGGTATTGGATGCTTTGGCATGTATAAATATCTATTGTAACATTGAAAGGAACAAAATGAAAAATCAAGCTGGTAGTCCCAATTTTTGGATCTAGGGGGAAATCTCTATGTATATGTCTTTTATGTGTTATGCTCTCGCATTGTTTATTTTGTGTTCTTAGAATTCGTATGCAAGTAATTTCTGTATGGGGTTAAAACCTACATTTGGCATCAGAGTTGTTTTGGTTTCAAAGGGACACCTTTTAATGGCATACACTCTATTAAGCTGTAATACAACGAGTTCAGAATCTAACCTCACTATCAAACTCCGAATCCCAAATGAAATAGATTCAAATAATAACTCAATCACTGCACTATACTCGGCAATGTTGTTCGTTGTTTGACTGAGGCTTACCCCATGCATAGATGCTAACTCATCAGAGGGAGAATAGATAACCCAAGCTGCGGAAGAAATGTTCCGTGTATTACGACAAGCACCATCAGTGAATGTATGTTTGGAAAGGCATCGACATCTGAAATATCAAGAGTAAAACCAAGATAAGCAAGAATAATGACGAAAAAAACACTCTCTAAGCTAAGCACACTATTTAAACTAAAACACACCAGCTAGAAAGAAAAACTATCCTAACTAAAAATCTCCATACCTATTCTTCAAGCATAATACCTCTTCAAGTAAAGACCATTTCTGGGTTTACGCAAAGAGTCCCCGTCAAAGTCTACCAATTGATAGGCCCATTTTGCTAGCTTTCGCTTGACAACATAGGGACCATGCCACATAGGAATGAATTTTCCAGCACCTAATTTATCATTAGCTTGATCGTAAACTAAGACTAGATCTCCTTTCGAAAAATTTCGAGGGGTCACATTTCGATCATACTGAGCTTTCATGCGTTTTGCGTGAGTCTCGATCGCCAATGCAACATCACGTCGATTCTCATCTAATTGAGCCAAGTATAACAAACGCTTTTCCTCTTCGGAAGTGGCTGGAAGTAACTCGATGGCCATTTGCAGTGACGGGATTTCGCATTCAATGGGTAACACAGCTTCCAAACCATAGACTAGTTGAAAAGGAGTGAACCCTGTTGATGTTTTTACTGAAGTTCGGTATGCCCAAAGCGCTGAAAATAGCATGTTATGCCAATTCGACCAATGAATCCCAATGATTCGTCGGATCATGATGACTAAAACTTTGTTGATGGATTCAACCAGACCATTAGCTTGTGGATAATAAGGAGTTGAACTATCGTGACGTAAACCAAGATGGCCTGTAAGTTAGGTCATCATAATGTTTCGAAGATGATGCCCATGATCAGTGATTATCGCTTGCGAGACACCAAACCTAGCAATTATATGATTGAACACGAAAATTGCAGCTGTCTTGCCGTCTGCCTCAAATGTAGGCATCGCCTCGGCCCACTTGGTAAAATAATCTACCGCAAGGATGATATACGCATGCCCCCCGGCCGAGTGAGGGTTACATGTAATAAAATCAATACCCCATTTGGCAAAAGGACCAACTGCAATTATAGGGTGCAGAGGAGCAGGTGGAGCGCGCATCTTTCGATAAAAAATTTGCCAGTTGTGGCATTTTCGGACCGCCATAATACAATATTTAAGTAAAGACGGCCAGAAGTAGCCAGCGCGCAATATATTTTGGGCTGTGGCATACCCAGACATATGACCGCCACACGCTCCAGAGTGACAGTCATTTAGAACCCTTTCAGCTTCTTCATGCGTTATGCAACGTCGATAAATAGAGTCCGCCCCACGGTGATAAAGAGTATCTCTAATAATCCTATATTGTTGGGACTGGAATTGAATTTTCCGATGTTCTGATCTTGAAATTTCTGGTCGAAAGGATTGGGTCTGGAGATAAACGATGATATCCCCATACCACAGATCTAAAGTACTGATAAGAAACAAGGATTCGTTTGCAATGGGATCCTCCACCACAGTTTCCGTATCAGTACGCGGGAAATCACACATTAACTCCGCAAAGACTAAAGATTTCTTATACTTAGATTTCTCAAATTCCAAGTCGAACTCCTGTAGGATAACAATCAATTTAGAGTACTTGCCCCCTAGCAATTGCTTGGTCAAAATGTAGATCATAGGGTTGCAATCCGAAATTACTGTAGTTTTACGTAGTAAAATGTAGTGACGAAAACGTTGGACAGCTTGAACAGCTGCCAATGCCAATTTCTCCACAGGTGAGTATTTTAGCTCAGTTGGATTTAAAGTGTGACTAAGGTAATATATCACATGTTCATTTCCGAATTCATCTTCCTGAACTAAGACCATTCTAATGGTGGAATGAGAGGCGGCGAGATACAAGAAGTAATCATGGTTGTAGTTGGGAGGATGCAATAACGGTGCATGGGTCAACGCGTGTTTGAGTGCATCCAAATATTTCTGAGCTATATCGTCCCAAATGGAGTATTATGTTTCAACAACCGGGTAAAACCCTTTGTAACCTCGGCGTAGTTAGGAATGAATCGTCGTAAAAAGTTTGCTTTCCCTTGCAAACTTTGGAGTTGGCGAAGACTTGAAGGAGGAGGCAATTTGATGATAGCTTCAACCTTCGAGGGATCGACGCGAATGCCGGCTTTCGAAACTACAAATCCTAGCAACCGACCTGTTTCTATATAGAAGACACATTTGTGTGGGTTCAACCGAATCTTATAATGCCTACACCTCATAAAGATTGCTCGTAAATGGATGAGGTGATCAGCTCGATGTAATGAATGAGTAGGCAAGTCATCGAGATACAGTTGCACAATGTGCTTGATGTCATGAAACGCATAAGACATGGCCCTTTGAAAAGTTTCTCTGGCATTCTTGAGCCCAAAAGGTAACTTGCAATAAGAAAATGTCCCCCATGGACAAATGAAAGCCATTTTTGGTTGATCGACAGGTAGAATATTGATTTGATTGTATCCGAAAAACCGTCCATGAAGGAGAATATTTCGCTGCCGGCACAATCATCAATAATTTGATCGATATAGGGAGTTGGGTAATTTTCCTTTGGACAGGCTCGATTAATGTCCCTATAATCGATGCATATTCTTATTGTTCCTTGCTTTTTTTAACCGGAACAATATTCGATACCCAATCCGTTAACTGGATCAGATAAATGAAACCTGCTTTGAGTAATTTTTCAACTTCTGCTTTAATTGCAGCAGCTTTTCTTGGGTGAATCTGATGCAAACATTTCCGGACGGGTTTAGCGTCCGGGTAAGTCTTGATCTCATGAACAACAATCGCGGGATCAATTCCTGGAATTTCCTCATAGGACCAGGCAAACACGCCGCGAAATTCTTGAAATAGGGCCTTATGTATCTGAATTTCATCATCTGTACACGAGGCACCTATATGAATGTTCTCAACAATTCCGGGCTTAACCAATTATGTAAATAGGAATAGTTTGAGAGATGTTTCCCAAATTTAACTCTGAATCAGGATGTTTCATTGGATTCTGAGGTTCCTTGACATATTCAGTCATAAAAATTGACGAGAAATCATTTTCAAAACGATCATTCTCGGGTAAAAACGAAGATCTGTGATGGAGATCTTCCCATGGTAAATCATCTACACATAGGATTTCACGAATTTGCTCATCAGAGTGAACAAGTTCAGAAAACGTGGTTAAATCCGAGCTTGATGTGAAAATTGATTCCTCACGGACCATATTCATGAAGTCATTTTTCGGTTGAAAATGGGTCGATAAACGATTGCACGGCCTCATACGCAATTTCATATGGACTCAAAGGCATGACATCACCAAATCAGTCTATCTCAGATTCAGAAGGAATGATCCAAGGATCATCATAATGTTGTTTGATGTAATCATATGAATGGTTGCAAATGAAAACGATGCGTTGATCGAAGGAAAAGGGAAAGTTCCTAGTAAACCGACATCTTTAACTAGTCCTACTCCAACATCCTTATATGGGATGGTCGTTTTACCGACATGCTGAATACTTTCCGAAGAGGCTGGGTCGGATGAATAGTAAGCCAGCTGGTCTATTGTCATGATCTTTACATTATGAGGAAACTTTATAACCCGAAAGACCGATGAAACGACCGCTGCCATAGCGTAAGACCAACTTCGACCCAAGAGAAGGTTGTAATCTAGAGGAGCATCAACCACCTCCACATCTAGATTAACGGTTTTTCCTTCAACCCCTATAGGAAAATCCTGTAGAATGCCAAAAGGATGAAACCCACGGCCATCAAAGGCCTTTAGAATCGTCAGGGATTGGTTTAGCGAAGGAGAACCAAGCGGTCTCCAACACTGTATCGACATAATACACGTTGAGGCTCCCTCATCAATCACAGTCCGATGAATAGGCCTGTTTTTGACTATCACTGGGATATGGAAAGCCATTTGATGAGGCAAATGCGGTGTACTATTTTCTAGATCGAAAATTATTAGGTTCGAGTCCTGAACATCAACAACTCCTATAGCCGACAAAAGTAATTTACGTTGTGCTGGACATGATTGCACCACTTCCGAAGCCAACATTGCTGAGGGTGAAACAGTTAAATCCTCAAGAATGTTATAGTTCTGAGCCGCTCTCGCATGTGGATTGAAAGCTGACTTTCGAAGTATACCCTTGGCGGGCGGTTTGATTACCAAGTTTGGATTAGGTTTCTCGATCTGTAGTGGATCGGAACCGAGAGCTGAGGTTGATGGATTAGAATGAGAAGATTCTGCTTCTTTACCATCAACAGGACTTTTACTACCATAATCTTGCGATCGAGTCGCAATCCGAACAAGGGACATCATCAGTATGGGTTCTTCATTGGCGCTCGAGGACGAACCTATCGTCTTACTGTCTTGAGCTGGAAAAGGATCCTTCAAAACAGCAGGAGTTTGGGAACCTTTGACAATCTTCGCAACCTCTGCACGATGAGGGCAGTCTCTTGTAAAGTGTTCATCGTCACAAATGAGACAAGGATAACGAGGTTTGCGCTTTTCATCATTGGATTCCGATTTTTCAGGTTTCTCCTTTGAATTTTTGTCCATTTTATTCTTCTTCTTTCCTTTCTTCTTCCTACCGGATTTCGATTTGGCTGTAGATGACTCTACAATGTGAATATCGGCGGAAATCTCTGTAGAAGAATCTCCTATTGGGGAATCAGGCAAGGTTATGATAGGAGAAGAATTCTTGGAATATTTCTTCTTACTTTTAGTGTTAATCATACCAATCATACCATCGGCGGCATGAGATCCCGAAGTAGCTGCAGCGATTTGATTTTGCTTGGGAAGATCGGGGATTTTCTCGTGTAATGTACCTGACTAAGTATAGACCAAGGCAAGGTACTGTGCTTGAGCAATTACTTGCTCCTCAGTAACAACTCTAGCTTTAGCTACATCTTTAGTGATCTTTGGCAACAAAGATTTTACAAACCACTCGGCCAAGATCTGATCCGGAATAAACACCTTCACTAAACACCGTCGACGTCTCCACTCATGAATATGATCTGAAATGTAAGTGGATGTCGATTGCTTTAACGAAGTTAACAATTCCGTGCCATTGTCATATCGGACTGGCAACTGAAAATGAGTTAAAAACGAGGTAGCTAACTGACTAAAATTATAAAACTTGCCTCGCGATAACTCAATGTACCACTTGGCCGGGAGACCAATTAGAGTGCGCTAGAAAAGTCTAAGACGGATTGAATCATCTGAAATGGAGTTAGACGCACACCAGAGGTGGTAAGTCATCACATGGTTCGACGGGTCCTCTCCTGATCTACCTTCGAACTTAGGAATGTCACTGGGCAACTTATTTGGCATTGGCGGCCAAAACAGAAGATAATTAATGGGATCATTTGTTATGTGCGACAAGTCAGGTAAGTCCAAAGTTGCGATAAACGGTAACTAACGATTAGGGTCCCTAAAACTCTGGGTCATGAGACCAGCGCCAGGAGGAGGATATCCAGGATAACTAGGAATAGGAATTGCATTTGGGATATTGTATCCTCCTGGAAAACCAGGATTAACCAGACCGTATTGGGGTTGTTGAGGTTGTTGATAAGTGTACCCAGGGTACGGTTGATACTGATAGACTGACTGCTGCACAGCAGGACCGAATTGGTACTGTCCCTGCTACGGTTGATAAGTAAATTGTGGTTGACTTGTGACAACCGTACTTGAACCAGGTTGTCCTATAGGCATCTGAATCGAAGTTTGAATCGTAGATCCAGACGGTGGTAAAGATGTCTCAGGAGTAGATACAGGAACATTAGAAACCGGAGCTGTCGATACTCCAGAAGTAGGTGGGGTAGATTGAACAGATGTTGCGGCAGTTGTAGCAGTCGTTTGAGGCGGAGTACGAGGTGTACTAGGCCCAGGCTGAGAAACTACCGAAGGTACAGAAGTTTGAATGTTAGACTGGACTGGTTGCTGGGGTGTACCAGAAACTAAGGATTGTCCAGTTTGAGATGACAACTGTACATTTGGCTGTAGCACCTATTGAGTTTGTGATGGATCCCACACTATATTCATTCCGGGGTACTGACCCATAACAAGTTGAGAATATTGAGGACCATAACCGAGTTGAGGGTAGGATTGGTAATTTAAAGGTACATTTCCCGTTCCTTGAACATACGTTTGACCGGAGGGTGGTTGGAAACCTTGGTTCGAGTACTGACCTTGGGGTTGATACCCTTGAGGCACGTACTGATACTGGGGTTGACTTTGAGGTATAAATTGATACTGGGGTTGACCTTGGGGTACATATTGAGTCTGGGGTTGACCTTGAGGAACGTACTGTCCCGTAGGTATGTACTGTCCTTGAGGTTGCCCCCGAGGTGCAAATTGGGTACCTTGAGGTTGCCCCCCAGGCGATAATTGAGGCTGCCCCCCAGGCGGTAACTGGCCACCTTGAGGTTGAGGATTGGGAATAGAACCTGACATCATGAGAATGTCTTCTACGCTCAACGACTTAGTACCATTGCTTCCAGTTAATAACCCTTGCTCAATGGGTTGAGGAGATGCTCCCGAAAAAGTACCAGAAAGTGACCGATACCCAGAGGGAACAGAAGGACCGCCGTACAATAAGGATTTGGGTGATTGAGTAAACATGGATAACTGCATTGACATATTTAACGGAGGATAATAACCTCTAGGTGTTGGGTGATAAGGAAAGCGAGGTGGTGAAAAACTTAACCTTGGGTTTTCTAAGAAATTAGTCAAAGAAAGATACCAAGTACTGCTCCTAGGTGGACTGTAAAAAATTGATTCACGCTCCCTTAGTTCAATAACAGGTTGATTTTCAGGGATAGGGATGCCTACTTCTTCTTCCGGAGTAGCAAGTTCTTCAATAGCAATAAGTCCAGAAGGAAGATCTTGGGTGATTACTCTTTCTACCCTAGGTGAACCAGGATCACTAGAAGCTGGAGAAGCAAACCCAGATGTCGGAGTAGCAGCAAATTCACTTTCAGGCTCGGATATTTCAGGTTCCTCACCTATATCACTAGTAGATGAAAAGCTACCAGTAACTTCGGAAACAGACACTGACTGTGGATTATAATCTGCTACTAACGCTTGAAAATCAGGATGTACTATCAAAGAAGATTCTCCTTCTTCAGGTGACCCAACTCTACTGTCTCTAGGAGTCACGAGGACTTTCAAGCCTTCAAGCTGGCTCGGTGAAAACTCAGGAGGTTGGCGCCGAAGTCTATGGGACTTCCTCGATAATTCAGCCACGGTTAAAAACTTTTAACTACTTCACACGCAAACAAAGTAAAATATCAATGAAAACCAACTAAAGTCTCTAAAGAACCAAACAAATTTGAATCACACGCCTAAAGAATCTAGGAGATCAAACACACGCAAACAGTAACTTTCCGTACTGAAAACACTAGTTGGTGATGAAATCCAACGTCGCAGAGTTCAATATAGAAATGGCGGTTGGAACAGTTACCCCAGCAACCTGCTTAATGAATAGACTGGCACAAGTTCCTCCACTTAACCGTCTCGAGTGAAGAGAACCCCCCAGAAAATCCAAGTGAGCCTAGCCGACGTCTGCTCCAGGTACAGTGGGATCTTCCCACCACTGTCACCTCAGGAAGAATCCTAAAGAATATGGCCAC
Organism: Pinus tabuliformis; assembly: GCA_031772625.1. Taxonomy (NCBI): domain Eukaryota; kingdom Viridiplantae; phylum Streptophyta; class Pinopsida; order Pinales; family Pinaceae; genus Pinus; species Pinus tabuliformis. The sequence goes on along the minus strand of CM062819.1, from coordinate 1,140,032,706 downwards.
TAAGGTTACCAACTGAAACAAATATACCTGGGGGAACAGTCTACGATCCGATACGCACACAAGGGCAGAGTAGCAAGCTCAATCCCCTTGAAGGCTCCTTGACATAATCCAAGGTTTACCAACAAGTGACCCCAGGCTCCTCGACAATGGTTATTCCGAGGTTTACCGTTTTTAATACGTGAATATCTGGCATCGTTCCCAATGAGGAAGGATTGATTCCCACACTGGTTCGGACACGATCTCGTGCTTCTCCTTTAAGAGGAGCTTTCCCAGAGCATAAATGCAACAATTGGATTTCTTCCCTACCACAAGATACAGCTACTTGTTTGGTTTTACTGTCTTGGAGAGTTAATTACTCTCCTACTCCAAGACACTAGCCTAAGCTAAGTTGGTGTATCAGAGCCCTAGAAATAAAAATGTTACTCGATGAATTTTACTTTGAGCGTTTATTTTTATTGGTTTTTGTTTAAGTCAAAAGGTGCGGAGATGAAACTCGTGGTATGAAGACTCGACTCAAAATCACTAAAAATGCACCTAAGATGATTTAAACAATCTTTTTCTCTTCGATGAACTTCTAAACTAAGAAAGAGTTTGAGAATGCAAATATTTTGTAAACACAAATCCTTCTTAAGAAACAAATTAAAAGAAGAGCTTTTGTCCTTTCCAATGCACTCAAAACGAGACAACTAGTTATTTCACAAAAAATTCCCTTTTTCGTTTCAAAGCACTCAACCACTACAAAAACAGACTTTTTTCAAAAGAGATTTTTATTTTTTTTTTATTTTTTATAAAACACTCAAAACTATGGAAATGACTAACTTTGAGATCTATAAACTATAAAAACCTATTTGAAGTCAAAGCCTACAAGATGTCCTTTTTAAGGATGTTTTACTTAGGTAGATGTAAGCTAAGGACCAATTTATGCAGAGTCACAAATCAGTCAAGAACAACCAATTTTGTTTTCTTTTTGAAAATGAAAATCCAAACTTTTAAACACAAGGTTTTCGAAGTTTTGTAAAGAGAAAACTCAAAGTGAATTCCTCAACAAGGGGAGATTTCATAAATGGTCAGACTCATAAGAAGGCTGGTAGACACCAAGGTGATCTGAAGTCCCTATAGCGTCTAAGTTCAGAGCCACTACACAACCAAAATGAAAAACAAGCCCAACAAGCAAAACTCCTAGGAATTTCACCTAAAACCCTAACACTAATGAAATCAACCTAAGGAAAGCTTCTGATAAGTTATATGCAAGTCTGGGCAGTAGATAACAATTTCTAAACAAAAATTAAGCTGACTAACAGAGGAAATCTTAGGTTTTTCAAAATTTTGACAGGGTCCGCAGGCCCACAGTTAACACAGGTGCGATCCCGCTCTGTGCTGAAAGCAAAGGTGCGGATAGGTACGCACTGTGTCAAAAGGCTAGGGTGCGTTCCTCTCCCAAAGCTATGAAAAATGAAAAATAACCCTGGATCTACAAACTCTACCCAATTTTACACACAACAAGCCAAAAACAGAAACAAAAACACAGTTTCTCAGGTCAAAGTAAAAACAATTAAAACAATCAGTTCCCCAGCAGAGTCACCATTTTGTCACACGGAATAAGTCGATGTTGCGGACAAGATAAACCTTCCTAGAATCTAAAGAAGACCTAATGACAAGCAAACCAACCAGACACTATCTTTCTCTAAATATGCTTTAATAAACAAAGGAAAACAAGTGTTTTTAGGGCCTACCTTAGGTCCAACGCAAGTTTGTGGATGCCCTCGCTCCTTCGATCCAAATGAGCTCCTTTGTTGCGAATCTGCAAACACAAACAAGAAAACAAATTAAATAGCACCTGAAAAGCCAATATCATAAAACATATTTAACATGAAAGTCAAGGAGTTCATGAAACAAATAACATGAGATACTTGTTGAGAAAAATGAGTTTGATTGTATTAATTCAAAAGAAGAAGAACTTTACAACCTGTGCCTTGATGCTGTACAAGCTCCTCCCAGGGTCCAGCAATAAGTCTCCTCTACTTTGACAATTTTCACTCACTCCCCAATGAAGCCAAAAAGGTATGTGATCTCTCCTCTTAAGCACAGCTAGGAAGTCTTAATTTCACCAGCATTTACCCTCAGAAATTTTCAGCTTCTAACCTCCCCAGCAACCAACCCAATGCCTGAATTTATAGTGCAATGGAGGGAGGTTACTAGGTCCTCCTTCAAAGGGATAAAGCCCTCCTTCAAAGGGATAGCTCCTCTCATCAAGGGATTAGCTCCTTCTCTTTTGGGATGCATGAAATACCTAAGAGCGACAAATCCATGTCAAAATTCCTTCTAGAATCATCTAGAATTAACCCAAAGTGAGTTTTTTAGAATAAAATTGTGCCTTTTTGACTTTCATAGGGGTCCACACCCACACCTTTAGGGACAGAGCAGGCAGGTCCACAGGTTTTCTAAACAGAAGGTGCGGGACCGCAGGTAACAGTGAGAGAAAGTGCGGAACCAGAGTTCCATTGATTTTTAATGTCTTTCTCTTATTTTCAAAGCTTGACATGAAGAGCTGAGGTCTGAGACTTGCCTAGGAGGACAATACAAGTGATGATAGACCCATACTGACTGCGAATAATCATGGTGACGATATTTTTGTGTAACACCTTTGTTGCTGAGGGGTTTTGCTCAGGCCTGTCGTAGACCCTATTCAGTGGGAGATCTATGGGATCGATTTTGGTGGTGAAAGAAGATGGCGAGCAGTGGAAAGATAGAGATCGAGAAATTTAATGGTCAGAGTTTTGAGTTATGGAAACTCAAGATGGAGGATGTGTTGGTGGATAAAGATCAGTGGATTGTGGAAGATCTAGGTACTAAACCAACGGGAGTGTTTGATGAAGAATGGAAGAAGTTGGATCGGAAGGAAAAAAGAATAATACGATGGTGTGTCTCAGGTTTAGTATTGCTGAATGTATCAGGGGAAGCTACAATGAAGGCTTTGTGGGACAGGTTAGGGACTAGACCAATCTAAGTCTCTGGTGAATAAATTGTTCCTACGAAAAAAGTTGTATAACCTAAGGATGAAAGATGGAGACTCAGTGACAGAGCATCTGAACGCATTTAATACTGTGGTAAGTCAGTTATTACGAGTTGATATTAAAATTTTAGATGAAGATAAGTGCATCAGTTTGTTGTATTCTCTACCAGATTCGTGGGATAGTCTAGTTATTGTAATAGGTAGCAATGCAACTTCCTTGCAGTTTGATGAAATAGTCTCATCCTTGCCGACGGAGGAGATGAGACGGAAAAATATGGAGAGCTAGAATGGTGATGCCTTCTTTGTATGAGGACGGACCCAAAATAGAACCAAAAATAAGTCATCGAGTGGGAGGTCTAAATCTAGAGGGAGATCTAAATCTCCAGGAAAACCTGTAAAGGGGGTGTGCTGGAAATTCGGAAAGGAACGGAACTACAAAAGGCACTGTAAATCTAAAGCTCTTAACAAAGGAAAGGGATCTGATGATGCTCCTTCTGTAGAGGCAAAAACCACCTCAGATGAAAGTGGGGATGTGTACTTGGCTTCTTCAAGTACACATGTAGATCATGAGGCATGGTTGATTGACTCATGTGCATCCTTTCACTTCACTCCCCATAGAGAGTGGTTCTGCGAGTATGAGAAATACGATGGTTGAGATGTTTTCTTAGGAGATGATAGGAAGGCTAGAATCATTGGTTGTAGAAAAGTAAAGTTGAGATTGCAATGTTGTTATAGACATTTTTGTGCCTTACAACTCCAAGCATGAAATGTCCATAAACCAAGGGCTCCTAAGTCCCTAAAAGTGTTGTTCTAACCCCTAAAGGAACAAGGTCAACAAATTACAGCTTCTCCCAGAAGTTCTCCACCAGAAACTGCTCAGAATAAGTCAAAACAGGATCATTTCAGCTGCTCCACTGGCTAGGTGCGTTGCATTGCACCTAAATACACTGGCTAGGTGTGTTGCAACGCACCTAAATGCACTATGAGGGTGCGTTGGGAGAGAAATGAAAAATGGCAGTGTCATTCCGCGAGGTGGAGAGACAATGGAAGCTTCCAGAATCTTCTCCTGTGACACTTGCCTCACTGAATTCGACCAAGGATGAGTAAGAGGCCTTTAGTCTCCAAGTGGAAGCAAGAACTGACAGAGAGAAGACACTAATCAAATCACAAGTTGACTCATCCTCCTTACATATATCTATATATGGATCCCTCATCCCAGAGATACGGAGGCTGGAATTTTTCACATTGTAAAGAATTGCTGTTGGTTTTGAGACAAACATCAGAGTATTGGGTGATCTATGCTTTGTTGGAGGTGAAGAGGGGCTTCTTTGCTGGGAGGTTGATGTTGGGTCAGGAACCATCGGTTGTAACTCCTCCTGGATCTTTTCTTGTTTATCAATAAAAACTATTTGAGTTTTTCCTCCATGCTTGTGTATCATTGATGCTTGTTATATTTGTATGGTTAACTTAAATCTGATCCTAAGTTGTTTATGAATATAGATCCATGTCTTTGTATATTTTTCTTCTTCTGTGATCTTACAGGTACTTGGTGAAGCTGGGCAAGTAAGGGAGCAGGTAGCTGGAAGCTGTCAAAGAAGAGAGGGATTGGATCAAAGGATTAGCGCAAGACACAGGTTGGTTCTTTCTATTCCTCTATATCTATAGTTCATAAAGGAAATACAAAAGTAGTTTTTTCTCTGTTTGTTTCTAAGGCAGCTGTCACACCTTAGTGGGATAGAGCAGTTCTAAATAGACACTTTTCGCGATAACAAAATGGCAACTCCACTGGGGAAGTCTAATTAGTTTGTTTGTGTATCATTCTTTGTTGTTTGTTTCATAAACTTATAAGTAGCATTCGAACTGCATTTGCCATAACAAATGTAAAGTAGACATCTGCTGCTTCAGTCCATTCACTGGATCTGTTTATGATTTAAACAGCTGATTCACAAACTATCTGATTGCCTTTGTGATAGCTCTTAGACCCTCCTTAGATCTACCCCTGATTGTGCATTACTGATTACTTTTACTCGGCCGAAAACCAAAGACTGAACTGCAAACTGTGACCCAGAACCCGAACAGATTCTCGTTTCTGGCCCAGCGCAGGTACTGTTAAGAGATCCTGAATTTCAGCGCACTTCCTGAAAGGGCAACCTGCAATAGCATGAATGTACTAGCATTGTCATGTTGAGTCATGTCATGAGTCATGTCATCCACATCTCTATTGTGGGCCATACTATCTATCAATGTAATGTAACGCGGAAGTCTAAGAGACCCAGTTTTTGTACAAAGAGTCATGTAAAGTCGAAAAGTCATGGAAGTCAAATAGTCATGAGGGTAGTCGAATAGCCACAATGGTTAGCTTCGCCCTTGGTTATAAATACCCCCTCATTTGTACATGCAAAGGACTTTTCACCTCAACTCCTCCCACATAGCAAAGAGAGTCTGTAATATTTTCTTTGAGGAGTAAGTAGTGGCTCCAATGCCCCTCTCACGGGGTTAGTGATGTATGGTGTAACAATATGTCTTGGAACTTTCTCTTAATTCAAAAGCCTGCTAACAGGCTAGTACATTTTTGCACATGCATTGTAACTGTTGTAAGACTAATCTAAAACACTTGTGATGCATGTTACTTTAACCTGTGTTTCACATTTTAACTATTTCACTTGTTGTAATACATAATCTATTAATTAAATGTGTTGTATATGATGTTAACGTTGTCTCGCCCATGGTGGCTACCTTCCCGAACATCAAAGAGATGTTTCACATAAAACTTTCTTTAACAACAGTTGCACTCATGTGGAGTAATCCATTGAGTGTTATACGTGTTATCTTCCCTTATGTGTTGTGATTGCCGCATCCGTGTGGACTGCTCTTCCGGAAGCTGTGGACATCTTGTTGTGTTATGTGTTCCTAGTAGAGTTGGGACTTCTCCCAACTAACTTGGGACTCACTCTCACCCTCTCCCTCTACACTGAAAGAACCATTGACACAAGTGACACTTACACTCACGAGGCATGTGAACCTCACTTGTCGAAGACAAAGCAGACCACTCTCATGTGTTGACAAACAAGAGTTGAGGAAAATCCTTAAGATAATGGCAACCGAGACATCATACCGAATGGGGTTCCCACACCAAACGGTGTGAGGTCTAGTTTGGACTTCATACCAGGGTCATCCCCTAAATGTTGGTCGGTCCAACACCGTCAACAACCCTCAAATTTCACCTCCTACACTCTCAACCAGGTTAAATGGAAAAAGACTTTTGATATGTTTGAAGAAAACTAGGTAAATAGGCCACTTGTAATTAGGATGGAGAATTGTCAATCCGGGAATGTTTAAAACAGACATAAAACCCTCTTTGGGATTGAATGACGGAAAGAAAAGATGCTGGAAACTCAACAATGGTGTATTGATATATGCATAAAACAAGTATTTGCCTCTTAAGAGGAGGTCGGGGACAACTCCCAGAAAAGGTGGATGCTCTCGTCATCAGCTGTCATGATACATGAGCCTTTTGGGGCCCCCAATTTCACATGGGCTCTAGATAGGGTACCTCAATATATTATGTGCATATGACTTTGTGGGGTCTGATGCAAGGGCTTGAGGTTTTGATTTCCCATCATCTGGGTGCCAGCTGATCAATACACCCCATCTTATAAGGTGAGCACTCCGATTCGTCAAGCGAGATTCCTTCGTAGGCATGCAACCCCTTGCACCGACTCATTAGCTAGGTTTGGTTTCGGGGAAATGGACTTCATTGGAGGGAAAATCGAGGATTGGTAGAAATAAGTCATCCAAACAGATGGGTATAAGCCTCCGGGGACAGAGATGTTTGCTAAATATGGCCTTGCACAACTTCACGCTAACCATCGTAGCTCGAACCCAGACTTGCATAGACAAAAATATGTATGAGGACATGCAGTAAGGTCAGTTGGGGGGATATGTTGTTGGCTATATTTTCATACTTTTAATCACCCTTTTACCCTAGTCTTTTATGCATTTCAAGCCAATAATGGTTAATCGATATCTTAAATTGCACAGGTATACCTCTCATCATGTCTTTATGGATTATTTGTCAATGAAGCATAGTCATAGGGGATTATTACCTAAGTGACTTTCTAATTCAGTTATTTCCACAGATTTGAAGGGAGAATGACCAAGACCGTGATTAAATGAACGATGCTATCAAACTGGCAATGTTATTCGTCAATACTAGCTGCAACGGTGAATCAACCCTTCGATTGACACACTGCTATATTTTAACATTCTATTTTGTTCTAAAAACCACCATGTAATTAAGGGCATATAGCGTCGTAATTCTGGGAGTTGTATCATTGGCAAATTGTATAAAGTAGAGTTGCGGGGTGTGAAAGGCAACACTGTTAAGAGGCGTTAAGTTTGCAAGAGAATACTATAACTTTGAGTCTATAATAGCACAATTGTAATATTTGTTTTATTAATGACAAATTGATCTTCTGAGCATATGGTGATTCTTTGATCCGCCCTATCCCTGATCAGGGAGTTGGGCCCACTCTCCTGTACAGGTGCTCCTGGATTAGATGTGTGTTAGGTTTATTTATATAAGTTTATTATTGTTGTGAATATTTATTAGTGTGTTGTTGTGAGTCCTTATTGTGGTTACTCATATTCGTTGTTACAGTTATTACTTGGTGTTACTCTTATTTGCTGTTACAGTATTTCTTGTGGCTACACATTGATGAATTTATACTTAATGTTCACTGCTAGGTAGGGAAACTGTGGCCTGAACATATAGTGCACGATAGCCTTGAAACAACTAGTAGAAGCTCGAGTTGACAATTAAATGTGGTTTGGGTGAATGACATGATTCATACTTAGACACCAACAACAATGTAACATCAGTTGTATACTAGTATTGAGTGTACATAATTTTGCATGCAGGAAGTCAATCAATCCTTGGGAATTGCGCAAGGAAACATGGACCTCCCAATTTTTTAGGAGATGGAATTATCTTATATTTGTGCCAAGAAATAGGAGGTCAGTTGGGGGCATAAATTGACTAAGTCTGGGCCATTGCTTCTCATTGACCAGAGAGAATAATTATTCTTTTGCAAGTTGTGCTTGAAGCTAGAGCTAGCAATTGTAATAAATTCTCTATTCATATGATTAATGAAAAAAGGCTTAAGGGGTTTTTACCAGTTGGTTTCCCCTAGATACATATGTGTACCTATGTATGTGATTGATGCATGTTTGTGAATGTTGTTCTAAATTATGAATTGATTTCTGTAGAGCAGTAGAGTAGAATTATGTCTCTTGATTTAGATTAAATTTCTTGAGTAGTTCCAATTCTATCACCATATTTCTACATTCCTTTTGAAAGGTGGTTTCCCTTTTACCATCAATGCCAAATTAGAATTTTGAGGCTTAAGATGTATTCGTCTTTCTTCCTCCTGCATGAGTATACCTTCCAACTCATAAAATGTGAGAGCTTTCTCCCTTGCTGCAAGACTTGTGATGAACATATGATACTCATATAACATCCCATTTAAGGTTAGAGTGACTAGTTCAGTGATAGATACTACTTCACTTATGTCTCCAAGTTTATCTTTAAAATCCTTAATTATTGAAATAAAATTATTGATACTTTCATTTTATTTCATTTTAGACATAAGCTTACTCTTCATTAACAAGATTTGATTTGTATTCTTTGATTCATACAAGTCCTTAAGAGTTGTTAAATTCTCATTTAAAGTATTGCAATCTCTAAGATATTGTATAATGTTCTCTTTTACAGACATTCACAACAACACTTTCACCTTAGTCTCTTGCTTCTCCCAATATTTAATTGATGCAACTATAGCTCCTGTAGATGCCTCTCACTTCACTTCATCACCACTCACTATCAACCAGACATTATATCCTTCCATCAATGTATAAATATTAAATTTCTAATTCACGTAATTGACACCATCCAACTTGGTTGCTTCATTTAAATATGATTTTGCTAAGGGATTAGCCATCTTGAAATAGAAATATATCCAACTTTCAAATAACTCAACAATTGTTAAGCCCACACATAATGATTGGATATTTAAAAGGGTCCATAAAAAACATAAAAAAAATACAAGTTAATAACACAATCTCATATCGAGTTTATGCAATTTTTGTAGCAATTGATTCCAATTATGTTGTAGTTTATTTCATATAAGCTAATTCCAATTTTGTAGCAGTTGATTTCTTAGTTGTTGCTTCCAATAGTGGATGAATTGTAGCAGTTTATTTCATAGAAATTGATTCCAATTCTGTAGTAGTTAATTTCATAACAACTGATTAATATTTCATAGCAGTCAGTTATAGTAACTGAATGGGATCCTGTTCTTAGTCATGAAATTCTAAGAGAAATTCCAGGCTCCATGAAGTGGGAATATTATATAAATTCTTGGAAACCAACTTGGTAGCTTCGAAAAACTCATGTCGTAGATGCAAATCTCCAACCTCATGGAAATCTACAACATTTGGTCCCAGAATGAAAGGCTTATCCAAAATCCAGCAAATGGATCCATGATATGGGTTTTGACCATTCTAAACATATGGCAAATCTGACAGAAGATGCCTTAAACCTTCATAGACTTGAGCATAATTTGGGGAGAGGAAAATAACATATTTAATATTTTCCACAAATATTATGTGATAAATAGAGCTAGAGATCCATATTTCCATAGACTTTTGTGGCCTCAACACAACCCAGAACTTGTTTTTCCTGATTTTGTTTATGATTTCTCTGGACATAAAAGGATTATGGTGGAACCTATTTTGCAGAGACAAACCAGATAGTACCTATTATTTTGTCTTAAAATTTGGATTACTATTTCTCACTCAGCTACTACATCGGCCCAACTGGTTAAAAGCATGGTGGACATGGTTCGGCATAAAAGAAAACTCCTATGGACCCCATTTATTTCCAATCATATTACAGAAAAGCATGTGAAAAATGTATGGACTGGTTTCACCACCCTTGTAAAACTGTAGTAGATTTAAACATATTCACAGATGAAGGGATTATTTTTAATTTTATGGCTAAACATCACCAATGGTTAGTCATGACAAAAATGAAGCATAAAATAGTACTTGGGAAGCCCATGATAGTTTGACGCATCTTTTCTAAAGCATGGGACACCAATGGAAGATATTCTAAATAGAGATTCCCTGGAACAAATATGTTGGGAACATAACTATTTTACATATATTCATTTCTCATGGGATTTGCATGATAAAAGAATCCACTCTGTGAAATAATGTAAAATTCTAGTCACTTGACGATGAGTGTGACCAGTATCATGGGATTTCGATAATATCTCCACTATGTAAATAAAGGTATCGATGGGGGCTTTGCATATCCACTTTTTATACTTTATACTTTATACTTTTAGGATGATTGCATTCCCAAAAATTCATTATTACAAGACTTTACTAGATGATTCTCTGAGACTCAGAGAACTTCTCCGATGATTGGTGCGGTTTGACCCACATCTCAGTTAATCTATGGAAATGACACTAGTCAATATCAATAGTATGATAATATTCCTTTGGTAAATTCCTTTGTAGTCAATCTCTGCTTTAGCCTGAGATAGTTTTGTGTCTTGTTGATCCTTGGATCTATTTGTAATACCCATTTGTTGTAACATCTAGTTTCTTTAATGAAAAGAAGAAGTTCCATTACGTGTTATATCTTTGCACATAAACTATTCGTGATTGAGTGAAGTTCACCTGAGGTTCGCTTAGGATCCTCGCATGCAGTTTGCTTATATAGGAAAGATGTCGTTAAAAGAGTGCGTTTGCGTTGGATCTGTATGAAATTTTGTGTAAGAGTTCATGTAGCTCAATCTAGAATCATTTTCATTTGCAAGCTTCATTCTCCATTGGAGGAAGCCTCTATGACATATCATTTCTAGATGATATTGTCATGATGATACATGAACTTCCATCCCTCGAAAATGAAGATCCAAGGCTAACATAAATGTTTAGAAAGATGAGGTCGTCAGGTATTCCCAGATATGGATTAGGGTATTTGGAACAAACGGACCATCGCATCCCATCAAGCTGATTTCATAACAATGTCCCAAGTGACTTTAAAAGGCCATCTAAGCCTGAGATGTTTAAGTTCTTCTTTCTCATGGAAGGTTGTCCTAAGTATAAATTAATTTGAGTCTGGATGAAAATAATGATAAATTGGGATTTATTTACTCATCCAGATGCCAAGGAATTCAATTTGACTACATCTCTAGCAGAAAAAACAAATCTTTCATTAAGATGGAAGGAATATATGGATTATACATATTCATGAATTTATTTTTATGAATGGAGGAAGCAAGAAGAAAACATGGATTTACAGATGTTATCAAGAGAATCTTCTTCTAAACACCATTGGACAACATGTGATGGTAGTAAGATAGAATCCACCTATATGTTTTCTCCATATAAAGGAATTGTCCTTGAAGAAACAGGAAAGGTAGTTAAAGTAATACCTTTAGTCCTCAAAGATGACTTAGCCATAGGAATAGAGGGAAGAATGCAAAGAGTTTAGATATGCATGCATCAGCATCAAATGCACAAAAAGAACAAGTAGAGTCTATGCAAGTCTCTGTAAACAGTATAAATAAAAGTCTGAATGATTTCCAGTTTTTTGTTTCTACAATAGAAGGATTTGTATGAGAAGCTCATAGTGAAGCAAGAACATTGCCTGCAAAAATAGATGGACAGTTTGATGAAATCGAAAATGAAATCCACAAAGCCTTTGTGTTGACCCAAACAAATATTGAATATCTTTCCTCACAATTTGGAAAATTGTCTTCTACGTCCAAAGATAAAGACATTCCTTCTTCACTATTATTTATCCATCCTATCCCTATACATTGTATCGAGAAATCTGTAGATAAATTTCTAAGTTTTTTTCTAAAAGAAAAATGAGAAAAATCAGAAACTTGATTTGAATCTGATCTACTACCGGTTTATGATCCATTGCCCAACCAGTATTGAAGATATCCTGCTCCTGATTTGAGTGGTAAGCGTAAGTTGCCAGAATCTAAAAAAAAATTCAATGATGCACATAAAAAATGGAACATTGACAATCTAAGTTCTGGCCAGATAAGACAAATGATTCATCAAATGTTCACTCAATATAAGCTAATGTTCATGAGGGGTAAAAGTGAAGTAGAAGCCTATAAGACACTAATTCCGTGTTTTACTTGTACACTCAGAAGATGGTGGGAAACAAAATCCTCTCCAACATTGGTAGATAAAATGGTAGAAGAAATAGTTAAGATGAAGAAGGGGATGTTATACATAATGAAAATGGGGATCCCCAAAATAACATGATTGGAGCTCTGACATCATTCATCCTTGAACATTGGTGTGGTGCAGAATCAGGAATATCAGATAAAAACTCTATGATAATAATGAATCTCAAATGTAAAAAAATGTTCCAGCATGAAGACCTCCATAGGGATTGGATTCAAAGAATCTATGAAGTAAAAGATAGCAAGAATCTCTTATGGAAACAAGTGTATTTTGCTGCTCTACCTTCTAAATTTGTAAATTATTTGAAAATTCAAAAATTATTCCAAAACCCATATGAATATTATACTTGGAGGGAAATATATAATACCATAACAAAAGCCTTGGTTGGACTATGCACAAATATGAAGGTGAATAAATCTATACATAAATTATCTAGGCTACGTGACAGTAGATCTATCTGCAAAAAATATGGTCTATCTATATATATGATCTTTTTGTACAAAAGAAAAGGGTGAAGAAGGCCCTCAAGAAAATCTCAAAAAGAAAAATGAACCATCCTGCAAAACCCCAAAGAATAATAAAATCAAAAGGCTAGGACAAAATAATTCCAAGTTCCCGCTATTATGGTCCTCAAGATATTCATCTTAAGGCTCACAAACAAGAAGCCTGGAATAGGCTCACTTGTTGGTTATGTGGGAAAAAGGGACATACTTCAAATAATTGTCCACAAGGGAGAAGAATCAAAACGATACAGAGGGAAAAGGTCCCAAGAAAATGTTAGAAAATACCAACACGATAGGAAAAAAAGAGAAGAAGAAAACACTTAGTCCACATCTAGTGCTATAAATGTCGTTCCAAACTACATAAAACTAAAAAGTGTCCCAATATTCATATCAAAGAAGAAATACATATTATGGGACAAAGGTGTTGTGATTCTATAGAAACTTCCAGTTTCAGTAATTCTGACACAAAATTTGAAGATGAACATGAAGCGGATTTTCTTACTGATTGTTGTGACTGTACAGATTCATAAGAATGTCATTGCAAAGGCTCAGAGTCAGAATCAGATAACACTAAATATGAATCTGCCTTATAGAAGAAATTAAAAATATGCATGACATATTTCAGACGATGAAGAAGCTAAAGTCCTGGCAGGCATTAATATGCTTCCTCAATGAGAAATGAAAGAAAAGCTGATGGATACGTTTTTGCAGACTATGATAAAAAATAAAGGGTCTACTTCAACTCCTCTAAGAAAAGGTACCATCACAAAAACCCTCTTTCTTGATAATTCATTTGAGAAAAACACTAAATCATTCCAAAGAAACCATCAACAAGATAAGCATAGAATACTCACATTAAATGAATTCAGCCATGAAATATATATTTTTTTAGAAAGATATTAGTGAAATTAGAACTCAGGTTTCTAGAATAGAAAAGGGGAAAGAAAAACAAGAAGATTATATCTTAGAACAATAGCCTCTTTTAAAAAATAATACCAATGTGGAAATTTATGAGGTCAAGACAGATGATTTCTCGGGATTAAGAAATATGAAAATCATGGCGGTCCAACACCAACCATAGCATATCATGCTCAAATTAAAAATACAAGGGGAAGTCCTTACTCTAAAAATTTTGTTAGACACAGGAGCTGACCTAAATGTGTTAAATAAAACCACAATTCCTGCAAAATACTCGGTTAAGGCAAAAAGAGAAGGCATAGGATTGGGAAAACAAGAATACAACTTCCAATATGATGTCCCTAAAGCTACCCAATGCCTAGAAAATTACTCCACAAACATTGAATTTGCAGTAGGGGTTATTCCAGTAGAGTGCATCCTAGGAAACCCATTCCTTGCAGTTGTAGAACCCCATGGATCAACAAGACTAGATGATGGAAAATATGGATATTTTATTTATGTTCCAGATCAACAAAGATATTTGAACGCTATCACATTTCCTTTTGTATCAACACCAAGAATATCAACCATGGTCTAAGCTATGTAGGATTTAGGACAAACATAAAAAAATTCTAGAAGAGATCAAGGATCTAAAGTCCTACCTGGAGATTGAAGAAGGATTGAAGCAAGATGCAATCATCAGAAAAATATAAGGATTAAAGGGGTAGTTAGAGAAATAATGTTGTCCAGAAGAACCAAATTATTTCTGGCACATGAAACAATACTTTATGGAATTTCCCTACAACGCAGATTATAAAGGAAAACCCTATAAAAGTAGAGACATACCCATGAATGAAGAATATAGAAAGCTCTTCCAGAAAGAGATACAAGACCTTTTTAAGAGAAAATTGATAAGAGAATCAAACAGTCCATGGAATCATTATGGATTCTACGTAAATAAACTTTCTGAACAGATTAGAGGAGTACCTAGATTGGTGATAAATTATAGGTCGTTAAATAATGTTTTGGTTGATGATACTTATCTAATCTACCATAAGGGAAATCTTATATAAAAAATTGCAAAGGAAAAAATATTTTCAAAATTTGATATGAAATTGGGCTTTTGTCGAGTATCAAACAAAGAAGAAGATTGGTTCAAGACACCATTCAATGTACCCTCTGGACATTATGAATGGAATGTTATACCATTCGGCCTCAAGCATGCTCCTTCCAAATACCAAAAAGATATGGATTAGGTATTTAGGGCATATTTTGATTGGCTAATTGTAAATATTAATGATGTTTTAGTATTTTCCAAATCAGTAGATGAACACTTCAATCATGTAAATAAATTCAAGGAGATAGTCAAAAGCAGTGGGTTAGTTTTGAGCAAGAAAAAGATGAATGTTTTTCAGACCAAGGTCAAATTCCTTGGACATACCATAGAAAGTGGTCAAATTTCTCTCCAGCAACATGCAGTAGCATTTGCAGGCAAATTCCTAGATGAGATTAAAGACAGAACCTAACTTCAACGATTCTTGGGTTGTCTCAGCTATGTCTACAATTTCTACAAAGATTGTGCACAAGATAGAAAGATGCTAAATCAGAGACTTCAAAAGAATCCAGAACCATGGACTACAACACATACACCTGTTATAAAAAATATTAAAGAAAAGGTAAAAATGATTCCCATTTTGTACATCTCTGATGAAAGTCTCTATAAATTTGTTGAGACTGATGCCAGTGATATAGGATGGGGAGGAGTCCTCAAGAAAATCAAAGAAGATCAAGAACAAATTAACCAATTTGCCTTAGGTGTCTGGAATCTTGCAGAGAAAAACTATTCAACTATTGGGAAAGAAGTAAAAGGTGCCTGGAATTGCATTGATAAGTTTAATATACACCTAATAAACAAAAGATTTCTTCTCAGAACTGATGCTTTGGCCATGAAGAAGGTTCTAAGCAAAGATATCAAAAAACCAGGAGAGTCAAAGTTTGTGTCATGGAAAGCTTTGTTCACAAAATTTGATTTTGAAATTGAACACATCAAGGTGTTGTAGCAGCTATAATGACCCTCCAAAACATTGACTTACATGCAAATTTCGAAGCCTACCTTGGATCCCGCGATCGATCGTCCTTGGTCATTTTTCGGTAAGTTGATGATCTTAATCTTGCCCTCGTTGATCTTAAGAGTTGGTAATGTTCTCATCTTTACGTAGAATGTGTTATCTTTGGTTATGATAAATGTTGTTTTTCATGCAAAGGGAATGCTATTTTGCTTCATGGGAAAGCATGCATGCATGAGTCGACATCATCACATAGACATGTTGCACACTCACTTCATGCACTCTTTTCACGAAGGTTGTTGCATGAAGAAGAGTATGTTTTATACATTATGTATGGTATATGTTGCATCACTAAGTGTTCGTGTGCGATCATAGTCAAGTCTTATCGATGTTTACATATGTTTCACTGACCTCATAGTTAGCCATTTTCCCAAGAAACCTAGCCTCATCCATCTTTCTGAAACTATGTACTTTGCTTCTGCAACCCTCAAGCTTCCTCCCTTACGCTGTTAACCTAAAGATTTTGTTGCGTTGCCTGCAAAGTGGCAAGCTTGCCTTTGGTATTTCCTGTCACTACGTAAGCCTCATCCAACCGGGGCTTTAGTCTTGCCTTGAACACTACTTCCTTGTGCAACGCTGGGTCCAACTATTCCTTCAGCTGCTTGCCCTCCTGCAGCTTAGCTAGTCTTTGTGTCAGCGCAACGGTTTGTGTTGTGCCCTTGACCTCATCATAGCGCTGTTGTAGCTCGATCGCTTCCATCTCTAACCTCTGTGCATTGGGGTCCTCCTGCGAGCTTGTCAGGACCTCAAATGATTGCTCAAACAACTGTGTGTAGTCTACTGCTACACTATCCACCGCCGCTACTACCTCTGTGGTAGTGGTTACCCGTTGTTCCTTCTCTTATGGCGGAGTTGAAGGCTGGGCCCTCAACTATAATTCTGTAATTTGGAGGTTCAACTCCAACTGAACCCACACCATCTCAGTCTAAGTGTCGCACACCCCTGTAGCCAACTTGTGGATGCGTACCTCGACTGGCTCCTCCTCCGGATGGGCCAACCCTAGGACCATTCTGCATGCCTCCTCAACGACCTGCAAAATGTGCTTTCTATGATTGGTCGCCTCGGTATCAACGGTGATGGAAGAATTTCTCTGTAGGGCAATCTGCTCATTGTTGATCTGTTGTTCACTAATCACCTAGAGGGTGTGGTGCTCATAGGCCCTTAGTTCTGCAATTACTCCATCCTGCAAGAGGTGGAGTGCTTTGCGTGGTAGCAATGCCAAGTTCAACCCCACCCCATTTAGGGCACTAACAGTGGGCCTGTCAGCCTCCTTCTATGTGGTCAGTGCTCCATCCGGAAGCACTATCGCACTGGAGGCCTTCGTGCACAGCATATCGACAACCTCTGAAGTGCCAATAGCCAAGCTGGTTGACACCGTGCCAGCCTATGATGTGTGGGTCTACAGCTCCTACAACCCTGTCTGGATAGCCCCCAGCATGATCTTTTGTTGTTGTTCAAATTATTGCAGGGCCTCCACGGTGACATCCCTGACTGTGTCACCGATATCATGTAAATCGCCCTCCATCAATGTGATGGGGTCTAGCGAGGTCTTGGTCGCATTTGATTTCTTCTTGGACCCTCCCTTCTCCAGCTCTCTTTAGCGCTTGATACGGGCGGACGTCTCTTGAGGGTTTGCACCATACTGTTCATCTGTTTCCTCCTTGGTCTCAAGTGAAGGTGACCTCGTGCCTTTGTCAGAGCCCCGCTCTGTTCCACCTGTCTGTTGCATGGCCTCGTGCTCCACTTGAACCTTATCAGTAGCCTCCTTCTTCCTTTTTTCATCCATTTCTATCATCTTAAGCTTGGCCTCCTCCTTTTTCTTCTGTGTGGTGGACTTGCTTCCGCCCACCGTCAAACCTATTGTAGAGTGCCACTTTGTCAGCCATTGATCAAGCACCACATCAATGGCATCATCTGTTGCCAAATACGACAAGTGATACCATTTCTACGCAGGGTCCTTCCACGCCCTGATGGATACTCGATGGAAGTCTTCTTTGAATTCAGCATAGCCCTACAAGGTGGTGTACACCCTAGGTGACAATCATGGCTTGTGATTGATGGCCATTCGAATGTTCATTTATATCAAGATCCAAAAGATATTGTTGTCCCTGACTCACTGCACATCCTTGGTCTCCCACAACGCAGCATACTTCGTTGCTTCTGGGAGGTCTGGTGTGACTGAAGGGAACTGGCTGTCCTCTGGCATCTCCCATGTTACTAGCACAATTGACAACAAGAGCCACGCGTAGTGGAACTTCTTGCTGAGCTCTTGTGCTTTGCCGCAGTTGGCCAGGAACTCTCCGCAAAGGTAGTTCGACCAGTTGAACTGGACTCCTTCAGTGCACTGTGCTGCTAGCATGACAACATGTGCTGGCACCTCATCGACGTGACATTTCGTCATCACCTTCCCCGCTAAGGTCTGTGTGGATACCTTCACAATGGGGTCGCAGGTACTGGATATAGCATATCCGCACAGTTTCTTCACTAGTTTAAAATTTTCTTTCATTGACATTGTGAGAGCCTGTTCACCACCTTTTCCACCAAAGATCATGGCCAGATTGTCTCCTATATATGGAAATCTCGTTATGTAGTGAACCAACCTATCTATGATGGGTATCGGCTCCTCCAACCATAGACAACCATCATGCACCAAGCATATTGTCTGCTTGATGACGAAAACTGTTATCGGGGTGCGATTGTAGTGTGTCACCTAGAGCAGGTTAAGAAATGCTACCTTTTCTACCCCCTTGAGCCACCTCCACAGCTCCAATGTAGTCGTTCCCGAATTCGTATCAATGATGTTGCACATCAGCTGCTCAGTCACCCGGTGTGGGAACTTCTTGTGGTCTGCTAAGTCCCAATCTTCAAGTTTCAACAGCGGCACTGATGCCAAGCACAACCCATTGAAAACAATTTTGTCCAGTAGTAGAGGAGTTTGCAGGGGAGTCTTACTCTCATCGATGTCCTTTGGTACCTTGAACTTAGGCTTGTGCAGAGGGACATACTCTGGCAATCGAGTAATAGGGTTTGTGCCCTCAGCTTCAACCTCCTCTACTTCGACTCCCATGTCCTTGTCATCCATCAGGATGTATTCAATGTCTTCCTCCTCTAGTTCTAAGTTTATGGCCTTGCCTTTCTCCTGTGCATTGGGATTCTCCTTGGCGATGCGTGCACCGATATGGCAGGCTACTTGCCCTTCTTGTCCTTCACAGTTTCCTTGGTTGGGGTCAGAGTTGGTCTTGTCGTCCTCGGCGATTTAGGGACCTTTGCCAATACTTCGACTACTTCTGGAGCTGCTACTTCTTCCTCTCTTTCCATTTCCTGTACCAGCTCCTCTATTACTTGTTCGGTATTTATAATTTCTGTGGATGCTGACATAACGCTTTTCAATAGTGCTCGCAACGTCTCTAGCAAGTTTGAAAATGCGGGAGTCTCTATGAAAGCTTTGAGGAATTCTCAGTCCATGGGTGTTTGAGAGCTCAACAACTTAATTCTCAAAATGCCAAGTGTTTTTCACTGGATAGCCACTTGTAATTTATAGGGCATTTTGAATTCAAATCTGACCATTGCCCCCAAATTTGGTTCATTAATGCCCGATTGGCAACATATTTTCAAGGATTTGAGCCATAAATTTCGTCTTAAATTCCAACCCCCCACTCCATTTGGCCGCATTTCAACTGTCAAGTCATGAACAGTGACTTTAACAGTCACTTTTCGGCTGACTTGCGTGATTTCTCCTTGGGTAGCACAACTTCCTTCGCGCTGTCGCGCTACCTGTGACACTTCCTTGCTTTGCACAAACCTCCAATGGCACAGCTCCCCAACCCGAGCAGTGTAGTTTATAGTCCCGTGCCTCCTTTTAGCTGCCTGGGGCGCTAAGACTGTGCTACCTTCATCTAGTCACATGGCCGAACCGTTGGTGTATGGCTTCAAGTGACTGCCATTCACCTTTTCTCAGAAGGATTCTCCATTCAATTTGACCAGCTATACAGCTCCTCCATCGGTAATTTCCTTAATGGCATAGGGCCCTAACCAGTGCATCTTGAACTTCCCTGGAAATTTATCAAACTTACTATCATATAACAAAGCCAGGTCATTTACCTTAAAGGTGCACAACTTAATATGTCAATCATGCCATGCCTTTTCGTGCTGCTTCTGGACCTGTTGGTGAAATCCAGCTAGAAATATCTCTTCCTAAAGTTCATCTAGTTGTGCGAGCCTTTCCTCCAAGGCTCTACGATCCATCATACCTGTGATCGCTACTATGCACAGACTAGGCACAATATAATCCATAGGCATTACCTCTTCAACACCATAGACAAGCCTAAAGTGGGTTTGTCTAGTCAACTTCTTGCATATCGTTCGATAAGACCATAGCACTGCAGGTATGCATAGGTCCCAATCACTTTGCTAAGCATTTCAAACCTTGGTCAGTGCATTCTCTAGCACTTTATTGAATGCTTCCATTGTCCCGTTAGCCTGTGGGTGATAAGGCATGCTCTTCTGGTGATATACCTGAAATTCCTCCGTTAGCACGCTAATCGTCTCATTCAAAAAGTGCGTACTGCGATCACTCATCAAGATTTTTGGACAGCCAAATCACGTCAATACATGCTCAAAGAGGAAGTTTGTAGCAGTCGCACCTGTGAAATCCTTCAGAGGCCATGCCTCCGCTCAACAAGTAAAATACTTTGTCGCAGTGATAATGTACCTTTCTCCCATCTTTCCTTAGGGCTGAATGGGTCCCACAAAATCTATCGCCCATTTCTCAAAGGGTTGCAATGTCATTTGAGGATTCAAAGGAATATCATCCCTTCACGATGGCCTGCCAGTCCTTTGACATACATCACATGCCTTGTAGTACACTTTGGAGTCCTGATGGAGGGTTGGCCACAAAACCCTATGCGTAGAATCTTCTGCACAGTTTCTCTTCCTACATAATTCCCTCCGGCGGCACCCCCATGAGAATTCACGAGGATGCTACTTCTTTCAAACTCTAGTACATATCGTCACAATATCTCATTAGACCCCATTTTATAAAGATGCCTAGCAATGACCAAAAAATATGCCACGTGCACTACTAATTCCTTCTTCTACTGGATAGTGTATCCTTTCGAGGCAGTTCCTTTCATTAGGAAGTGTATTATATCCTCAAAATGACCACCCACGATGTGCACTGCAAATAGTTGTGCGTCAGGCAATCCTTCCTCCAAATTAGTGGGCTCTTCCCCTTTTTTGATGCGTGATAGATGGTTTGGTCTCGTGTTCAGTCGTCTAGGCTTCAAAATAACTTCAAAATCATACTCCTGGAACAATAACAACTATCTGCAGATTCTCCTCCCCAACACAGGCTTATTGACTAGGTACTTCAATGCGGAATGATCTGTGTACATCTTAAAATGGCCTCCCAACAAGTAATCTCCAAACTTCTGGAGTGCATACACCATGGTTAACCCTTCGCTCTCGGTGATGGAGTAGTTATTCTCTGCCTTGGAATAGTTCTTCTCCTACCTTCCATATTTTCTGTTATTCGTACCTTCAGCTTCCCGAAGCAAGTTCTCATCATTTTCCTACATTCTCGCCAATCATCAAAGCTTCCCTTGTGCCTACCCCACCACCTTGCAGGCGTAGCGCGCAGTGCCCAGTCCAACACCTGGAAGCACTGCTTTTCTAGTACCTCCCCCTCAAATGCATCCAGAAAAATATCTACATCATTTAGGCCATCATAAGTGGGTAGGTTCCTTACCTTTAATGACACACAGTGCAGCGACCGGGTCATCATGTTACAACTCAGTGTAGTTACTTCATGTAACCAATTCTTCCAGCACTCTAGTTCTTCATCAGAGTCTGAGGTGCATGAACTCTCCTGATCCCGGGTAATTCATCCATCCGCTGTTGGATTCACCCAATCTTGGTCTCGCGCTGTTATCTTATAGATACAGTCCAGATCGTCATTGCTCTCATAATTACAGACTGCTTCAGTATAGCATGATCCTTCAACAGGATCTAGGGGCACTATTACGTGTAGCGATTTCTTCTCAAGTATCATATGTCGCTTCTTTAGGTTGATTACCCCATTCATATCAGTAGCCTAATCAATTCCCAAGATCATATGATAGGGGTTGCTATCATCCACAATTTCTATTACTTCAAATTCAGCCAGCGTGCTTGCACCTTCAATATCCATAGTCACCCACTGCAACTGCCCCATGGGGATGATATTCTGCTGATTCGCCATCCTTAGATGAATCAGAGACCATTGTAGTACATGTCTTCCCATCCATTCCCAAGTCTGTTTAGGTAGGATGTTCGCGTCTGACCCCAGGTCCAAGATAACCTAATCCATCTCATACTCTCCTATCTGCGTGGTCAGTCTCATCTCCCATCCCGTCCTTGTTTTATGCTTACCAAGCTTTCGTACCACACGCAGCTCAGTTGGAGTCTTTACTGCACGTCTATTTATGAGCTCCTGCAGCCCCTTCACAGCCTTGTTATTGCGCAGTAACTTCATGTAGGTTTCCAGGAAAGTTGTAAGAATAGAAGGGTCCATCTCCTGATCAGATTTATCCTTGCTTCCTAAGTTGGAGGCCTCAGTGAAGCTCTTCTTCACTTCCATGAAGGTTTCTCGTGCGTGCTGCAAATCGAACTCACCCTCCTTTGCTAGAGCTTTGCACACCCATGTACTATCTTCTGGCTGTTTCCCCTTGTCATCTCCTGTTGTGACTCCACTTCGAAGCACTATATTAACATTTGGGTCCTCTTCGCGCAGTTCAGACCTCATCATCTGCAGGTTCTGATTCGGTTGCAGTGGTAGCATTCCTTTGTCACGTATCCTTGCTATCAGCATAGGGCAGTCTTCCGTTTCATGATCAAACGAAGTGCAATACTTGCACGACGGATGTGTTGGGTTAGTACAATTGTGGGCATAGTGTCCTAGTCCTCCACAATTGTAGAAAATCAACTGGCCCTGACCTCCGCCAGGTCCTCCTCTGCCTCGGCCTCGTCCGCACCCCTGGAATCTTGTCTGTGCCATCCTTGTGCTCTAGCCAAGGGGCTGCATTTCAACCTGAACACTATAGCCAATTGTTCTATCCATCATCAACTAATAGCTTCTACAGTTGTGCTCATATTGCGCTACTGACCTACAAAAGTTACAAAACAGTTGTTGCGGTCTCTGTACAAACTTTTGCAACAAATGACAGTCATCCATGGCATGTTTTCTTGCTACCTGACAGATAGTGCACCATAGTGCAGGCCCTGCGCTCGGTCCTACTTGAGCTTTCGGCCTCAAAGGCATTGGTCCTCCTCCTGCAATATAGTTCACAGAGACTAGACAATGGTCTTTGTCATGCCCTTGACTCTTGCATTTCAGGCACCATACCTCTTTGCGCACCTCTAGTCGGACTGTTCTGTCCTGCTTCAAACTTTGCATCTGAAGGAAAATATTTTTCAACTGCGCATGGATCTATTGAAACCCCATATTTGGATCTTGCATAGGGGTTTCATGCAGTCTCATTGCAATCTCCAAGGCCTCTGCCTGAGTCGTTACCTTCTGTTGTGACAGTGCAACCCTTAAGTGTGGTAGGAGCAAAGCCACAAACCATTTGCGATGTTTTCTATCTGTTAGGTTCATGTTAGCTTCGCGGATTATACACTTCAACCTCTAATTGATTTCCCAACGTGTCTCACCTAGTTGCATCACGATTTCTTTGAACCCGACAATCTACTGTGCTTTAGATTTAGGTCTACTGAATTCTCAATTTAGTTTTGTCTAGATGTCCATTACTCCAGCATTCGAGTTATCATTAGTGTACTTGATATACCAGGTTAGCGTATGATCCTGTAGAGCACTAACCAATCTCACCTTCTTCATGTTTTCATTATAATGCCCTGAGCTTCCATACAGCTTTTACAACGAACCAAAATTGGTCCAGGTCCTCATTCCCCAAGCCTTTGAACAAAGGTATCTTCACTGAATTCTCCATATTGAACTGCGGTGGAGGTGAAGGTGGTACGTGTGAAGTCACAAGTGATTTTGGTGAAGTTGGAGGTGGTGTGGGTGGAGGTGGTATTCGCGGGAATCCTTGCAGTATTAACTGAATAGAACTTCATGGAGAAGCCTGTGCTATCCCTTCTTTGTCACCTCGTGGAGATGAAATCAACGGACTTTATTTAGGATACTTTTTTCCTTCGTTTCTATAATTTTTCTACTTCGTGTAGCTCTGAACATCAAGGTAGCTGCATAACTCGTTTCTTGTACAATAGCATTTTAATTTAGGTACTCAAAGATTTCACGTACTTACCTCGTTTTCCTTTGAAAAAGCGTCGCTTTGCCTCATTGCAGCTGACTGAGGTGTCGAATGAAATTTCAGTTACAAACCATCCTATGACATGATTGAGCCAATGATCGTTAATGCGAGCGATCTTATCCTCCTGTTAGTTCCATTCTTCGCAGCCTGTCACCAGGGATCAAAATGGGCTCTTACTATGTCTGGTTTTCAGAGATGTTTTGCACATGAGTTTCAGTGAAAATCATATCCTAAGCATGTTCATTAGAAGCATCTCAGAACAATATTTCCAATGGTATATCACACTCCCAAAACCGGCTCCCAGATCAGAAGATATGATCGAAATGAATGATTGATTCTTGGTTATGCATGTTTTGAGGTCATTTGCTGCACATAGGGACAAGTTTACTACTAAATCAGTTTTTGAAGTAATGGACATGAATTTTATAAAAGTGGAAGAGGTTTTTGTCAATCACATACCACATAAGAAAAACCTCCTTCATTTTATGCACAATTGTTACTATGTGGGAGATATACGGTAATATTTGAAGCCTACATTAAAACAAAACAAATTTTGCATTTCTTTTACTGTTTTAGCCACTGTAGTGTGGCGCCATTTTAAAATAGATGGAAAGTAATTTTGAGAAACCCAAGGAGTTTTTTGTCAACCACGAGCCATATAACAAAAAACTCTTTCATTTTATTTACAGGTGTCGTGAATTGGAATATTTGACTAGATCTTTACAGCCTATTTTTACAGATTTAAATATTTAGTGATTTCTTGTTTAGAGATTATTTTGTGGCACGGATTCCGAGCAACTAGAAATGAATTTCCAAAATTTGAGAGATGTTTTTCTCAAACATGAACTTATCTACAAAAACCTCTTTTTGTTTTGTAAGAGGTGTGATGGTTCAAGAGATACGGGTTCATCGTTGAGCCCTATTTTTAGAAATTCGGTCCAAATTTAATGTAACAAATTCTATCTTGAGAGAAATGGTTGAGCTCAACTCCCTTAGTACAGGGATGAGCTAATTGTATATATTTGATGAATTTCAGAGTGTAATGGTTGGATTTTTGCAGTAGAGTGAGGCTACCATTGGACTGTGTAAAGTTTTCCTTGAATATTATTTTAATGAAGCTTTTTCTGCTCTTTAAATTTGGGATTCATCACGGTGTTTAATGTGCAACATGTTTTTCTTGTAAATTCATTTCCATGCTTTGTTTTTTCTGCTAATTTGGTTACAACATTCTCTAAGGGAAGTGTTAGGAATCCATCCATGCACGGTTCTCCTTTCACAATGATTATGTTGTTTGATGTAGTGGTTATCTCTTCAGAATCCATCCTCTGTTAGATGATCTGTTGAGTAACCCTATGCTTCTCTTTCTTCTAAAGTTGCCACTATAGATCCATCCCCTGATTGATGCCTGCAGGGCAGCGACATTTGCCCTCTTTTCTTCTCTCATTATATCTTTAATCTCACTATACATTGCACTTACTTTGCCCCAAGTTTTCTGGCAGAAACTAGCCCCAAATCCATAGCCCAATAATCCCTTCTCTTGTTGTTTTCAACCCACAATTTTCAACCAAATCCTTATTCTTCATAGCTAGCCTAAGATTTAGTTATCGTAGCCACGTTTTGTTGGGAAAGAGAGAGCCCTCTCTGGTCTGGCAGTGCTAGATTCCAAACCAAAAGCTTGGTCTGTGGTTACCTCGGAATTGCCTCTTCTCAGCCTTGAGGTTCATTATGAGTGCTAACATATTGGCGCCGCTACTGGGGACGAGGTGACAAATCTTCTCCGGGAAAGATTGTTCAAGTTGCAGATCTGATTGCTAATGGTGGACAACAGTTAAACACATCTGAAGGCTAAAATCATCTACCTGACGACTCCATTGTTCAAAATCCCAAGTTTCAAAGTATTGATGGTGGCTCCACTGGCTAAATGAAGGACTCAGATGTTGTTTCTATTTGTTCAAGGTATTCATGTATCGATTTTTCTAATCTTCCTAGTTTTCCTAATCAATTACCGAAGGATGCATATATTTTGAGTAATGGCCCTAAATTCAATGGGGAAGATCTGACTTTGACTCTTGAACATATAGAAAATTTTAAAACATTTGTGAAAATTCTTAGAGTAAAAAAGGAAGATGTCTTCATCAGATTGTTCTTTGATTTGTTTCAAGGAAAATGTAGAAGATGGATTAAAGGTTTTCCTATCAGATCTATTAAGTCATTTGCAGATTTTTGGCATATCTTTCTTGAAACATGGATGGAGAAAGAGGAAGAATTCAAAATAGAGGTGCCCTCTATCCAAGGCTTTAGAGAGTGGGAAGATATGTGCACAGATGATGAGGTAGATGAGAACTTTGCTTCATATCTTTCTTCTTATTTGAAGTCTTATCGATGTAGCCATGAAGTTAAGCTCAATTTTTTGCAAGAGTTTGCCATCAAAATTGAAGAAGATCTAACTGAATTGGAGACCCAAAATACAGTCCCATGATGTGGACTTTTAAGTCCCATTCTTTGGGGACCTTTACCAGTAGAAAGAAGGAAAGGTAAGGTTGCCCTTGGATGTTTGCATTAGTAATTTACAGCTGGAAGCATGTATTGAGGAGTTGGTGCAACAAACAGAGTCTGGCTTCTTTTATCATGTTGCGGCATATATGGAAAAAAAATTCAGTTTGAATAACAAGCCAAATTTCCTTTTACACAGCCACACTCATTTTGTGCATGTATGGTTGTCAGCATTTCCAATTGTGTCCTGGTTCAAGCACTCCCTAGCATCATCATCGCCACAATTACTTGATTGGTTAATTTGGCATTACAACATCACTTGATCTAGTAATTTGCGGCAAAGTATGGTATGCTTGTACATAAATAAGTTTCCCAAAGGAACATTTCAGTTTTCGGCATTTGTTTTAATTTCCTAATGTACAGGTTGCAGTATGCGTGTTTTTTTTTGCTGGAATAAGTTGTTTAGGTTTATAGTTATTTGTGACCGTATTTCCAAGTGGATGAGGCACTTGGTCTACGGTGTTCTTGACACCTCCAAGGTGCTGCCATCCCCAATAAAGCCAATGTTAGTTCCAGTCTTCACAGCCTGTCAGCAGGGATCAAAAGGGGCTCTTGCTATGTCTAGTTTTTAGAGATGTTTTGCACATGAGTTTCAATGAAAATCATATCCTAAGCATGTCCATCAAAAAAATCTTGGAAAAATATTTCCAATAGTATATCACACTCCCAAAATCGGCTCCCAGATCAGAAGATATGATCGAAATGAATGATTGATTCTTGGTTATGCATGTTTTGAGGTCATTTGCTGCACATAGGGACAAGTTTACTACAAAATCAGTTTCCGAAGTAATGGACATGAATTTTATAAAAGTGAAATAGGTTTTTTTCAATCACATACAAGTGTTACTATGTGGGAGATATGCGGTGATATTTGAAGCTTACATTAAAGCAAAACAAATTTTGCATTTCTTTTACGGTTTTAGTCATTATAGTGTGGCGCCATTTTACAACAGATGGAAAGTAATTTTGCGAAACCCAAGGTGGTGTTTGTAAACCACAAGCCATATAACAAAAAACTCTTTTAGTTTATTCACAGGTATCGCGAATTGGAATATTTGACTAGATCTTTACAGCCTATGTTTATAGATTTAAATATTTAGTGATTTCCTATTTAGAGATTATTTTGTGGCATGGATGCCAAGTAACTGGAAATTAATTTCCAAAATTTGAGATAGGTTTTTCTCAACGATGACCTTTTCTACAAAAACCTCTTTCATTTTTGTAACAAGTGTTACAGTTCAAGAGCTACGGGTTCATCTTTGAGCCATATTTTCAGAAATTTGGTCCAAATTTAATGTAACAAATTCTATCTTGAGAGAGATGCTTGAGCTCAACTCCCTTAGTACAGGGATGAGCTAATTGTATATATTTGATGAATTTCAGAGTGTAATGGTTGGATTTTTGTAGCAGAGTGAGGTTTCCATTGGATTGTGTAAATTTTTCCTTAAATATTAGGTTAATGAAGCTTTTTTTGCTCTTTAAATTTGGGATTCATCATGGTGTTTAATGTGCAGCATGTTTTTCTTGTAAATTCATTTCCATGATTTGTTTTTTCTACTAGTTTGGTTACAAATTCTCTAAGGGAAGTGTTAGGAATACATCCATGCACTATTCTCCTTTCACAATGATTATGTTGTTTGATGTAGTGGTTATGTTTTCAGAATCCATCGTCTGTTAGATGCTCTATTGAGTAACCCTATGCTTCTCTTTCTTCTAAAGTTGCCACTGTAGATCCATCCACTGATTGATTCTTGTAGGGTAGTGGTATTTTCCCTCTTTTCTTCTCTCATTATATCTTTAATTTGGTTGTACATTGTGCTTACTTTTCCCCAAGTTTGTCGGTAGAAACTAGCCCCAAATCCATAGCCCAATAGTCCCTTCTCTTGTTGTTTTCAACCCACAATTTTCAACCAAATCCTTATTCTTCATAGCTAGCCTAAGATTCAGTTATCGCAGCCACGTTTTGTTGGGAAAGAGAGAGCCCTCTCTGGTCTGGCAGGGCTAGATGCCAGATCAAAAGCTTGGTTTGTGGTTACCTCAGAATTGCCTCTTCTCAGCCTTGAGGTTCATTCTAAGTGCTAATGCTTCCAACCTTCACACTAGCTCCAGGGTCCACACAATAGGACCATCAAGTTTCCACCTTCCTTGGCTATTTTCTAGCTTTGCGATCCACTCGTATAGCTCAATCGGAAAGAAGAAGAAAAATACCTCGTGGATCTTTGTATATAGGTACCTATCCAACCACTCTTCCTTTGTCAGTCATAGGATTCTGTTCTCATACGCTGCGAATTCATGGATACTCCTATCCAACCAGTCTCCAATCTCTTTCTTAGTCAGATTCCAATGACATAACATCACACATCTCTTATGAAAATTCCAGTCCTGGCAACATAACCATTTGTTTGCTTGAGGGGGCCTGACCCAGGTTCAACGTTAATTAGAAAAAGAAATCCATACACCATTGGCCCTTTCGGCATCAGCCCATGAAGCGCGGGCCAAAGTCTCACCCGAAGCAATATGGGGGGATGCTGGAACCAAGTTTCTGCACCTTGAGATAATGATGATGTCAATTAATTCCATTTATTCCTGCCTTTGCGCAGGTCACTTCACTCTAGGGATTGCTAGATGAGCCCTCTATTCCATTCTCCAATACCTCCATGAAAGGGTACGACTGACCTTCACGCAACCCTCTTCTTCGATCAGATACTTTCGCATTGCTAAGGTAGCGTATTTCACATATTATCAAGTTATCTTAAGAATCTTACTTGTCTTATTAGATAATCATAGTTAGCACTGCATAAATAGATATTCTTATATGAATTCAATTATACAACATAATTATACACATTCGCGCACCATATAAGCATTATAAAGGAAATTCATAGATAAAATGAAAAGATGCACCAATCGGGACAAAGACAGAGAAATTGTAGAATAATTATCTTTATTGATATCTTCCAAGTGATTACAGACTCTATCCACCCTGCGCACACAGTTGTAGGGGTCCGCTCACTCAGTTGCAGACTTCTACCCTAGGCCTCTACGCACTTAGCTGTAAAACCTCTACCTACGCTACGACCTGAAACTTAGACTTCTTCTTTAGAGCTATGACTCTCTTCCTTTCTTGATGATTCTAACTACTTAGAGCTTAGCTCTTTCTATACAATTCCATGGTCCCCGTACCATGGGTAAATCTCTTACAACCGACTTTACTTTACAAAACTAAGGGCAGACAACCCTTTATGACTTATGACACCTTTGCACTCCGTGACCACAAAATGTGGAGTCTTTACAAGTTTATTAAAAAATTTGACTCAAACATGGGCTTTTAGTGCCAAAACTGTCCTTTGGGGGATCTCGTTCCTAATAGCCCGTTGAAACATCATTGGTCTATCTCTCAGTGACAATAGGAAAAGGTGACATGTTGGGATCACTCCCAAGGAGTTGAGGAGAAGGACCAATAAGACTAAGTGATGGTAAAGGCCAGGACCGCATGCAAAATCCGTTGGATGCATGATCATCTCGAGGGTAAGTATGGTAAGTAAATAACACCTTTTGAAGTACATCTCTTAGTTGAGTTTGTAGGACTGCTTGTCAGTGTCATATCATCATGCCTTCAGTAACATGCATGTGCACAAACAAAAAAGTCATTTCATGTGTTTCCTCTACATTTCTTCCTTCCTTTTCGCTTGTTTGACCAACTTTTGTCTTAAGCATGTTGATTGCTATGTCATGCTTGTGACCTTGTTCTAGTGATGTTCAAGGGTTGTGTATGAGTAGGGTTCACTATGTAAACATCTATCACACTCACATACGATGTTGTAAGCATTGTCACACAAGTGTCATCATGGTTTTCCAGAGGTCTATCTGAAGTGTCGCACTTGTCTCTTTTGCCATTAGACAACCCTATAGTCAGTCACACTGAGCAAATGTTGTCTTGTGGTTTGGGGTGTCTTGTCATCGAGTCATGTTGAGTGTGTGTTTTCAAGGTCATGTATACATGATTTCACTCACTCACACACTTAGCCTTTTTTGTTTACGAAAGTCTGTTGACCAGACCACCCTCCATCAGACGAACCTCCATTGAGCTTCATTGTACAGTCTCAATCCTCAGTGACCAAGGACTGTTTCCCAGAACTACACATAGATTGAGGTGTCCCTCCAAGTTATTTTCACGACACAATTCTAGGATCAACCTAGAGTTTTGTCACCCAGAACAATGCAAAGGTTGCCCAAGAAGCTATCTCAGTCTGTGCTTCCTGCAAGCCTATCTATCAAGTCTCTCGTTGGTCAACCAAAGAATTTGACTTGGGTAGTGACCCAGGGCTACACTCCTCCCAAAATTACAGAGGATCTCCCAGTTTTTGTGCTTTCACTGCCTAAATAAATTTCATAAACAGAAGGGACAAGTGCCCACTGCCTGTCACTGCATTGTGTCTGAAAATTTTGTAGTTTTGTAAGTTAGTCCCCCTGCCGGCCTGCTTGCTACTCCTTCTTAAATTGGCATAGTTTTCATGGAAAATCCACCTATTGCTCGATACCCTACTTAGCCTAGAAAGTACGCACACATGTCCTACATGACTTCCTCCCAGATTTACACAGTTTTGTCCAGCAGGCTCCCGTAGCCCCATCCTGAACTCTTTTGAACATCTATGCATTTTTCACTACTAGCACCTCTTGCTACCCATCCTGCAATAGTGCCTTTGATCTAGAAACTGTGCAGTATTTTGTCCTAGCTGCTTGGGCTGCACTGCACTCCGAAATTGCACAAAGGTCTCCTCCCAGGCCCCCCATCCCGCAGTAGTGTCCTATGCCTCAAAACAACGCAATGTTTTCCAATTTTCCATGTCTTTCTTGCATACAGAAACTGCATAGATGGGCCTCCCAAGGCCTCATTCCGGTAGTAGTCACTACCTGCTAAAACATCACTTATCTATCTCTAAGTGGAAATAGGAAAAGGTGACATGTTGGGATCACTCCCAAGGATTTGAGGAGAAGGACCAAGAAGACTAAGTGATGGTAAAGGCCAGGATCACATGCAAACTCTGTCGGATGCATGATCATCTTGAGGGTAAGTATGGTAAGTAAATAACACCTTTCTAAGTACACCTCTTAGTTGAGTTTGTAGTACTGCTTGTCAGTGTCATATCATAATGCCTTCAGTAACATGCATGTGCGCAAACACAAAAGTCATTTCATGTGTTTCCTCTACATTTCTTGCTTCCTTTTCGCTTGTTTGACCAACTGTCATGTTAAGGCTGTTGATTGCTATGTCATGCTTGTGACCTTGTTTTGGTGATGTTCAAGGGTTGTGTATGAGTTGGGTTCACTACGTAAACATCTACCACACTCACACACGATGTTGTAAGCACTGTTGTGCAAATATCTTCATGGTCATTCGAAGGTCTAGCCAAAGTGTCACACTTGTCGATTTCACCATTAGACAATCATGCAATCAATCACACTGAGCATATGTTGTCTTGTGGTTTGGGGTGTCTTGTCATTGAGTCATGTTGAGTGTGTACTCATAAGGTAATTTATACATAAATCCACTCGCTCACACAATTAGAATTTCTTTTCCAAAATTCTGTTGACCGGACCACCCTCAATCAGTGGGACCTCCACTGAGTTGCACTGCGTAGTCTCAGCCCTCAGTAACCAAGCACTGTTGCCCAGAAATGTGTAGATATTTAGGCTTCCCTCCAAGAAATATACAATCCACAATTATGGAATCAACTTAGTTGACTATCACCCAGAACAACGCAAAATTTTCCCAAGAAGCTATCTCAGTTTGCACTTCCCTCAAGCTTATCTATCAAGCCTCCCACTAGTCATAGTGACCCAGGGTTGCAATCCTCCCAAAAAATGCATAGAAATAGCAAGTCTGCCTACTTTCACTGCATGAAGAAATTGCGTAGACAAGAGCGACAAGAACTCGCTACCTATCACTACACTATCTTTGGAAATTGCGTAGTTTTATCAGTCATTTCCCCTGCCAACCTGCTTGCTACTCCTCAAAATGGCACAGTTTTCATGGATAGTCCACCTATGGCCCAGCACCCCACTCAGGCTAGAAACTATGACCACATGTCCTGTATGACTTCCTCCCAGATCTCCGTAGTTCTGGCTAGCAAGCTCCCACAACCCGAACCCATCCTCCTCTGAAAATCTAGGCAGTTTTCACTGCCAATGCCTCCTACTACACACACCACCTTCCCCAAAAAAATTGCGTAGTTTTTCCTCCTAGCTGAGCCAGATCCCACAGATGTCAATATTGTCCCAGATTTCTCAACCCAGCCTCTCAGTGAACTTTGCATAGTTTTTCCTGATAGTGTCCTGAAGCCTCGCATCCCAGCCTGACATGTGCTCTGCATTGTTTCAAAGCCTTGTCCTCTCTTTTGATCACCTACACCGGGAAACGAAAGGCAATGCATCATGGTAGACTAGGGGATTTCTGGATTTGATGTATGGATAGGTACATGAATAATACATGGCATGACGATGAATGGGATGAATAAGGAGCACATGCTAGAAGACTTTCTCACAGTTGGACGAACACACGAAGCATACCAGGTATTAAGCGAAGGAGACACATACACATGCATGAACAATAAAGCGAACACCAAGACCATTGAAGACTCCGTGCACCCTGCCATGCGGTGGTGAAGCTATGGCACACCATGAACACACTCATCACTGATCAGCATAACAACTCAACATGAACAACATAGCTAGCGTGTGCATACCAACATTGTCATGTCGAGTAATGTCATGAGTTGCCTATGCCACATCACTACTTTGGGTCATAATTCTGTCATAAATGTAATGTAAAATGGAATTCCAAGATACCCATGGATAAAGTCAAAGAGTCATGTAAGTTGAAAAGTCATGAGGGAAGTCGAACAATCACAAGGGTCAATTTCAGCCTTGTCTATATATACCCCTCATTTGTACATGCAAATGACATTTTATCTTGGCTCCTCCCATATATCCTTGAGAGTCTGTTGTCTTTTCTTTGAGGAGCGAGAAGTGGATCCAATGCCCCACTATCTAGGTTAGTAATGTATGGTGTATAGATTTGTCTTGGGATTTTCACTTAATTCAGAAGCCTGTTAATAGGCCAACACATTTTCACACATGTATTGTATTCGTTTGTAAGACTATTCTTTCGATGCTTGTAATGCATGTTTCTTTAACTTGTACTAAGATAGTTGAACTATTTCGGTTGTTTATTGCATATGCTATTGGAAATGTGCTGTATGAGTTGTTATTGTTGTCTCGCCTGTGTGGAATACTTCATCAAACACTCGACAAACTCATTCTTTTAAACTTGTTATAGCGACCGTTGCACTTGTGTGGACTATTCCGTTGGGCATTGTACATGTTATCTGTCCACCTTGTGTTTGTGACTTTCACATCCATGTGGACTACTTTGCTGGAAGCTGCGCATGTCCTACTATATTGTGTGTCTTTAACATATTTGGGACTATTTCCTTTTGACTTGAGACTCATTCTCACCCTCTCCCTCTGTAGTGAAGGAACTTAGACACAAGTTACACTAAGAACTAACTAGGTGCATGAATCTCGTCGTTTGAAGACTAAGTATACCACTCTCATGTGCTGACAAAGAAGAGCTATGGCATATATTTAAGATAATGACAATAGGTCCATCATACCATATGGGACTCCTACACCGAGAAGTGTGAATTCTAGTTGGGACTTCATATAGGGGAAATCCCATGAATGTTGGCGGGTATAGCACTGTCAACACAAGCGCAGTAAAAATTGTATTCCTGATTTTCTCACCAGAGAAAATCTCCTAGAACAGATCCATATAATGGTTATAGTAACTGAATAGGATCTTATTCTTAGTCATGAAACTCTCAGATAAATTCCAGACTCCATGAAGTGGGAAGATCATATAAATTCTTGGAAACCAACTTGCCAGCTTAGAAACAGTCAGGGCTTAGATGCAAATCTCCAATCTCATGGATATTTGTTATCACCAAAAAATTGATCATCTAGCCTATTTACTAGATGGATTGAAGTACACCATGTAAATCCAATTTTACCATAGTAAAATTGTTTTCACTCTGAGAAATTACTTAATAAACCACCTTTGTTAAGTAATTTATAGTTAAACCCATGAAGAATAATTAAATAAATCATTCTTTATTTGGTTTTCTTCTAGGAATAATTAATTAAACCATTGTTAAATTATTATTCCTTGTCATCTTTGATCCAATCATGGAAAATAAACAGATAAATCAGTAATTATCTTATTTTTCTCTAAGAATAATTAATTAATCACTAATTAATTATTATTCTTTGTCAAATTTGACTAAATCCCTTAGGAATAATTAAATAAATCCTTACTTGTTTATTATTCCTTAACTAATTCCTTGAGATAATAAATAAATCATTTATTTATTTATTATTTCTAAATAAAAGTTTAAGTACTTTTTCCATCCTAAACAAATATAATAAAATATTCCAAGTGGTTATTCCAAGAATGGGATCAATAATATTTTATTATTGCTCATTATTCCAGGATAACTCAATATTTTGTTATAAATAGAAGAGTTTTACATTCATTATTCACTTTTAATTATTTTCATTGTTTCACTCACTATTGTAACTATGATTATTTTCATTGTTTCCAAGGTCCCACCTTACCAACCATCAATAGTATAGAGAAGTAAAGGTTGCATTGAATACTATTACTCAATTTTTATTTTTATTTTATTTTTGTTTTACTCATAATATGACTAACTTAGCTATCATGTAATCATGTTCCTTCAACTATTTCAATGTAAGAATATAACATAAGAAGTCAGGGATAACTTTCCCTTAATACCAATTCCAAAAAACATTTCCTCTCAATTTTAAAAGATCATAACATGTGTTTTTTTCATATTTATACCTGAGTTCTAAGTAAGAGTGGAAATAAATTCTACCGTAATTCCATGTGGGAACATTAAGCTAAATCAACCTATTTGATTTCCTAGATTATGCTAAATAAGCTTCATTTATTGACTCTTGATATCACTACCACATACGTATTATACTTCTTTTACAAAAATCACATATAAGTGTATGAGTATTAACCTACCTATAACAAGGTAACTGAGGGAAGAATATGTCTCTCTTCTTCAATAAATCTAATAAATATTATATGTTTATGAAATAGAATCACAAAATATATTGACCCAACAACATTTCCAAATTCATCAATTAAAATCCCTATTCTCAATTATTAAGGCAATGCTACAATCATGAGAATTATATAATGCATGTTGAAACAAAAGCAACTAGTGTTACTAATTTAGAAGCATGTTATTCTTCAAAAAGTGTCATGTAAAACAATGAAACTACATAAATTGGGTGCAAGTAGTTGTTTTCTACAGTCATTGAAGCATAAGAATTCACCCATGAACACATGCAGCTCAAATAAAACTTATTATGCTCACTTGCACAAAATCCTACAGAAAGTCACTATAAAATTGTTTCCAACAACCCCCTTTTTTTTATGAAAGATTTAGACAATAAAAGTAACAACAATCATATTCTCTATTCAGAGTTCAACATTTTATTAGATTAATTTTCACGTTCATACCAAAAACTTGCAGACATAAGAAGCTACATCCAATAAATAGTATATTCATAAATTTCTAGTACATAAAAACTACGGTAAGTATGACTTTTACTCTAACAATTTATATGCACAAAAACTACAACCATTCATGTCTTTTGACAAAAACTTTGCATGACGGTAAGTAGGACTTTTACTCTAACGATTTATATGCATAAAGACTACAACCATTCATGTCTTTTGACAAACACATTGCAAACATGCAATCTACAACCATTGAGGCATTTTGACAAACACTTTGCAAGCATGAAATCTACAACCATTGAGGCATTTTGCCAAACACTTGCCAACAAATGAATTTGAGATTATTATTCAACCTATTCAACTCAAAAAATTCACAAATTAAAACTTCAAATGTTGGCATCTTAAAACAAGGACTAAACCACCTTAGTTTTTCATCAAAAACTTGAAAACATACGCATATAATTGACATCAACAATCTATAAAATCGCCTAGATTTTCGATCTGGGTTTTGAAAAGTACTTTTTGGGACTTAAATGGGGGGTTAAATGGCTGAAAGGCACAGATACCCCCTGAAGTTGAGTGGCAAAACAATAGAACATTCCAGAGATGCGATTTATTAAAACAATAAAAAAAACCCATTCCTACTATCACATTTATCACTTTGTCAAACACTTAGTGTGAAAAATTTATCTACATTTGTACATGGAGAAAAAGAACTCAAATTTATGATAGTATGGTATTGAAGTCAATTCATGGCAACCTGGAAGTGTATTTATACAATTCCAAAAATATGGGAATATGCTCCAGCTCCAATGATATTGTGCTTCTGCTCCAATATCCTTACCAACTCATTGTGAACCATCTGATTTTCCTCCCAACCATATCCAGGGAGAACGTCTCCCCCTAGAACCCCCGAGCTATAAGAGCTCACAAATAGTACCAAAATATTGCAATAGAGAGATATCCAAGGCAAGCTGAGGAAGATAAGTTTCACTTCCTCCCAACACCACTCATGGTCAGCTCCACCAGGTAGAGCTACATAGTAATTTAGATTAGGAATTTCAAAATCATT
Organism: Pinus tabuliformis; assembly: GCA_031772625.1. Taxonomy (NCBI): domain Eukaryota; kingdom Viridiplantae; phylum Streptophyta; class Pinopsida; order Pinales; family Pinaceae; genus Pinus; species Pinus tabuliformis. Next base: position 1,139,995,341 of record CM062819.1, on the reverse strand, counting down.
TCATAATCAATTGGCTACTCTCCAAGTCTCTCACTCTCATAATATTTTTCAAATCTCTCCAACTCTTGGTATTACAATGCACCTCCCTCCCCCTAAGTGAGAATACATGAGACACATATATAGGAGGAGCAACAAATTCTTGTCATAAAGGAGGAGTAATATGCATGCATTGTATTCCATTTAGAGGAGTGTAACTCATGCCATTAAGGAGAGGTATGCATGCCTTAGTTAAGGATAGTGTAACTTATGCATTAAAGAGAGCATAAGAGGAATCTTTTATGACATGTCTTTAATGAGTTGAAGAGGAATATGCCATTCTTTGATGAGTGCATAAAATAGAGTGTAATGTATTATTAAAAGAGAGAGATTTACATAGATCCATGAGAGTCATCAAGGAGAGAGGTGTGAAGTGATTGAGGAGATGAAGGTGACTTGTAATTCTCTTTTAATAATAATATCATAGTCTCATAAAAGATAATAATAATATTAATAATATTGAGGATTAATTCAAGATTGAACTATTAGGATTGATTAATGATAAGTTAAGTGATTTTCCTTCAACTATACTTGATTGCCAATTTATGTAAGGTGATTTACTATTTTGGAAAGACATGCTTGAGATGCTAAACATGACTTTATATTTTTAGAAAGTCACTCTAGGATTGTCAGGAAAGAGGTTTTATTAAGCAAATTCATCCCTGAGCTTCCCATGAGTGATATTTTTCTTCGTGATAATAGGGATTTCGTACCCCTATTGCATGCATCTTCGTGCCTTAGTAGATTGAGGACTCTGTGCCCTGATCTACTCTAAAGATCCAAGATTCCACACCTTGATCTTTTCAAATATTTAGGACTCTGCACCCTAAACATTTTATTATAGATACAAGACTCCACAACCATTTTGGTTCTAGAGAAATGACTTCTACAACCATTTAGAATTTGAACATCCTTGTTTGAAAATTACCATGTTCCATATCACATCCTGCTCAATACAAGATTAAGCATATAAAATGATGTATCATGACTTCCACAGTCATTTATAATTTGAGCATCCTTGATTGCAAATAACTATGTACCTGCCACATCTTGCTCATTACAAGATTAAACATATTTAATCGTATAAAGCATGTATCATCCATAAATCATAGTTAACCATATGTTCCACATAATCGTGATCATCCATGGATCTATGTGTCTCAATCTTGAATCAACATCCATGTCATAGACATATTGCCAAACTAAGATACCAAAAGAGAAAACATCGATAATATGTTCTTAACCAAAATCAATTCTTATACACACAACCATAGATATTATCCTAAGCACACAACAACTAGGTGACACAAACCAGGTATATAGCATATAAGAATGTACATAAGTTTGTCATGCATAATATTATATCATTATATCAAAATCACCCTCTCTAAGTGTCATCAAAGCTATCTCACCAAAAAGGGACACTACATATTTCACACCATATTTTTGATGGGTTTACATATTATAGAGGAGAGAGAGGCTCTACCAAAGCTGACGATGTTTGAGGATAGCCAAGAACCCATCCCATAGAGGGAGACTGGTAACATCTATTTGTTCCCTTTGTAGGTGTTATAATAAAATTATTCTTTACATATTTGGTTTCCATTGGATGATTGGAGTTATTACTATTTTTTTTTGTAGTTTAACTATGATTGTGGCATAGCTCCAGACTCTGGTAGGTTTTGTTTCTATTAGTTGTTGCAGATATACAATTTTTAGCAGCCATTTATATTGTTGAGATTGTTTTTCATCCACAATCTTAAGTGGGTTCTTTTTGTACATCTTTGAGAAGAAAACATTACAACAAAATTGGCAACTCAACTGGGTTTATACTTCAGATCTAGAAATGTGGGTGACCTTCGATTTTCAGCTTAGGTTTTTTTTTTTCAATTCTACTAATGTTTCCTAGTTTTTTAACCTTATATCTGTTAAATTTCTCACTTCCGCAAGCTTTCTGGTCGTTTCCACAGGTCACAGGAACCAGCCGCGACAACGGCAACACTTTTTTTTCAATATTTTCTGACTGGGATCCATGGAATAGAAATCACACTTTTTGGCCCTAAAAGTGTGATCTAGAGGCCAAAGCACACTTATCAGGCCAAAAAATGTGATCCCTACTGGAAAATAGGTACCTGCGATTTTTGGGTTTTAGGGTTTTTTTTAGATCTGTTTCTGGGTTTAGCAGAGGGCTATCTGTTGGGTTGTCTTACCTATATCTTATCTCACTTAGGCCTTGATCCACTTTGATTTACTTGTCAAAGTCAAATTTAGCCTCCCCTAGGGCTTCTAGTATGCTTCCACCTTTTTAGGAGGAGTTTAGTTGAGTGAGTAGTCTGAGTTTCTGCAGCGCTTTCAGCCACATTTTCCAGATCTGTACCCTTCTGTTTTAGATATGTTAAGATAGGTTGTTACCATCCATAGTTTCACATTTAAACTTATATGGTCATTTGCCTTAGGTTCCCATTGGCTGCCCTAGGTGTTTCACCCATCTCCCTATCATTTTGCAATGATATTCCTCTTTGGTTTTTTGTTGTTGCTGCACCACTTTCCAGTAGCTTAGTGTCACTTGATCCCAGTCACACCGAAATTTAGATCCCTTGACCATTTCAACGTATTTTCCATCTATTTAGCTACCTACCATCACAGTGTTTGCAAACCCAGTTTGGGTGGGGTTTAGTTAATTGTTTTTATGTTATTAATTTCAATTTAGTTTCAACAAGCTTTTTTCTTTTTCACAAACACGATTTGGGCTTAATCAATTAATACACTTGCACACACAAGCACACCTTAAGCGAAGGGTGCTTGGCTGACACCGCTAAGCCAAGAATTAACATAATAAATTTATCTCCCTTCATTGAGACAAAGGCATATTGTTGATCTCCCTTCACCATTTCCGTGCACGTGTGTCCTACCACCATTGCGCCACCAAGGCATTTGTCGTGGAGACTATTAGGCCTTCACCCCCAGTTTTCACTTGGGCATATTACCCCCCGGCCCCCGTCAGGTTCGCGTTCATAGCCCTCCAAGTCCCCATACCGACTCCTCTCTTAGTTCTTCTAATTCATCATCTGATTCTGAGCCTCCTTCACCGCATATCGTCACCATGTCTGGACCAACAACTGGTGCAGGAACCCAACCTGGTGTTGGCTCCAGTTTTATCCCGATGGTCACATCAAGCGGAATAGTCTCAGGAACCATTCCGACGACCCCCATGCTCACATTTATGGCTAGGTTAAAATCTAACCAGTTGATAAATAACCCCATACACCATGATGCAGGTTGGCCCTCTATGCTGACTAAGCTTGCCTTAGACATCCCGAAGTTTGAGGGTAATTCTAGAGAGGATCCTACCAACCATGTTCGATCCTTCCACATGTGGTGTTCGTCCAACTCCATAATCGATAAATCCATTCGTCTTCGACTATTCCAACACACGCTCACTAGAGACGCTACAAAATGGCATGTAGACCAACCCTCTGCATCTCATTTCGTTTTCACGATGCTTGCTAAAGCATTCCTCTCATATTTCTAGTTACCTCTCTGGTACAACACTAGTATGAAGATATTGACCACATTTCATCAGTCCTCTGCCACTCACCTTTCCGACCATGTTCAAGAGTGGCATCGAAGGAGGAGCACATATCGTGCCCCACCTTTCGAAGGCTGTGTCTATCCAGATTGGTTTCTTAGGAGCCTTTTATCTCCCATTGGAAAATATGTCGTGTCCCATTTTCCTCAGATCGAGGAAGAAGCTCTCCAAACTTCTCTGAGATATGATCTGATTTATGCACAATCAGGTTATGTCTATACCGTCATTCAAGATCTACCTCATCCTAGAAGTGCCAATGCACCGCGGTATCTCATGTCGCCGATGGTATCATTGGATCTCTTTCACACTCTTCGCCATATACGCAACAAAGTTATGGTTACCTGTAGGGGGCCACCATTTCCTCTAACACTTAGGGCCCTCCTACTAGCAACATGTTTCCAGGACCCTAACCCATCTACCAAACTATTGCTCCCCCTTATGCACAACCTAGCGCTCCATCCCCTCAAGCATTAGTGTCGAAACCTCCCATGCATCCTTAGCCCCAGCAACCACATCCCCCTTAGGGTCAAGTGTTTGTGCAACAGAGTGCGACCAATCCCCAAAATTCGAAGAAAAATAATAAGGGGAAGGGTAACAAGGGTAACCAAGGTAACAAACCTAGTGAAGCCTAGGGGAACGAGCCTAACACCAACAACCAGCAACAAGGCGACCAGCCCAAGAAAAACAAGGCTATTCATACAAAAAAGCCTTGTACATGTTGTGGTGTACATGGCCATTATACATATGAGTGTCCTCTCTTACCCCATATGCACCAAATGTGGGAAGCTCAAGCAGCTTCTAGAGGTCAACAATGGCCTTAGAATCCTACGCCATCTCAACCGACAGTGCTCACAAATCCTTTCCCTCAGCAAGGATTTATTTCTTCTCAACCTCAACTAGGTCAAGCAACCCATCCCCCCCAACCTTCTTGTTGTGGTGACTACCAGATCCTTATGATGAACTCTGATGAGGTTAACCCCTCCAATATCAACTTGCAAACTCGATCGCTTCAGTATGACAAGCCCTCGACTTTGTCTACACCGAGTCCAAAAACAAAGTATCTGCTGAGCCTCTTACAATACAAAATGGTCCTTTACAGATCCCTCAACCTAAATTTGAGGCCATTCCTAAGATCCCAAAAGGGACCATTACGACATAATGTAGCTTCTAACAAAGCTACCCATACATAGAATATAGTGGACGACTTGGCACAATCACTTATTGCCATGTTGATGCTGAAAGTTCTCCAGTCATGCCCATCTTAGAAGGAAGCTCTACTAACTACCTTCGGTGTAGTAGATCATTCTGACGATCGTCTAATTGTCTTCCTAGTTGATACATCAGAGCACCCCCCATTGCCTTTGTTTGTTTATTTCGAGATACCAATTAGAGTCCATAATGCCATCATCTCCCGATCCATTATTGACGAAGATGCATCCACCTGTGTGATGTACGTTGCTGTTTGGAAACAACTTAAGTCACCTGAGTTGTCCCCCTCCACCATCACTTTGCGTGCATGGGACAGACACTCCTCCCAACCCCTTGGAATGTACCGCAATTGTCTAGTAACCCTTGTGGGCAAGACTGTCCATGTCGACATTAAAGTCATTGATGCCCCTTGGATTACAACATTCTCTTAGTTCGTAGTTACACATATTCCATGTCAGCTACTGCATCCATGGTGTTCCGTAAGATGTGCTTCCCCCATGAAGGGAAGATTGTTACCATCGATTAGCCGAATTACTACGAGTCAATTTCCATGACCTCCCCTAAGTCCATTATCTCATCAATGTCTGATAAACAGTCTACAACTCCTCCCACTAGTGTTTCAGCCGGAGTCTACAAAGATTACTCATTATTCGGTGCTTTCCGTGGTCCTCCCCCTACCATCTCAGAGCCTAACTCTATGATTGTTTGCATGTTACAAGCGTCACAGGCTGTCCTTAAGTAGATCGGTACACCTGATCAAAAGACAACTCCTTAGGACCCTGCTATTACCCTTCCAATTGAGCTCCCTGGATCCACCCCCCAAGGACCTGCTCCATTTGTAGGTGCCTCTCCTATGTCTCCACCAGAAACTGTTCCACCAAGTCTCAACCATCCAGGAGATATTCCGTAGGGAAAATACCCTACAGGCCAGATACCTTTCGTATTCCCCCCTCCAGGAGTATTTTTTGTCCCTATCATGGCATCGTTGGTCCTTCATAACATGACTTTGGGAATCAAGTATGGTACATGGATCCCCCTGCAAGCATTTCGCCTGGTCAGCTAAGACCTTATCATGCTTTAACCCCCGTTCAACCAGTCCCCATGACTTGTGTCACTGCTTCAGTTCCATCACAACCTCAACAGGAACCAACTCTTGTTGGGAAAGAATCCAGACAGGGGGGAAAAGCTAAGAGGAAAGAACCTAAGGACAAGGCTCCCGAGCTCCTCCATCCCCTAAGGCCCCAAAGCCAACACCCCCGTGCGATTTGTGTAAAGTTGTTGGGCACACCACCAACAATTGTCCTGAACTTCCTCAACTTAAACCTTTTGTTCATGAAGTGTTCCCTGAGGGAAATATCCTAAAAGTACATGTTAACGTACCGGTCCCACCTAAGAAACTCAAAATGATGTGCACAAACTACCCTTGTTCCCTGTGTGATCATCATGGTCACTATTCCCATTCTTGCCCTCGTCTCAATGAATTTCGCGATTGCCTTGGGGCGATTCGCGAATACGAGTTCACTCGTAATGGATAATCTAATCCTCCACCCATGGATTCTAGTGCCACTAGTTAACCAGAACAGGGAGACTCTGGTCCCACCATCGTGATACCTCCCCCCGATCTCGAGATGACGGGCACCACAGGCCACATCCTTTACCTGTCATCATCCTTGAGTTCCTCATAGGCCAACCTTTCTGAGGTTTCTTTGCACATTTCTATCGAACCTCTTTTGAAATAATCCCAGGTCTCAACATCCGTAGATCCTCCATCTATGAGCTCTTCGTCTACTATTCCATATGATGCATATGTGAACCTTCTTTCTTAGGTTGATGCACCAGGTAATGCGTTGTGTCATGTAATCAATCTTCCTCCCGTCCACACATCTCTCGACCTCATGAGGACACCATGGAAGCTATGTATACCCCTGATTACCCCTTAAGAAAGGGGGCATTTCTCCAGAGGATTTTGAAGGATATTTCCTTCTTAATTCTCCCAATGCACTCTACCTTAAGAAATTTCACTCATAGCACATCCCTTTGATTTTTGTGTCGTTATTTCTGCCATGAAGTTAGGTAGATTGCATCATCTCATCCATTGTCTTTTGTACCTTTCAGATGGATCCATCATCCCCACAATATATCAGTCATGCCGATGATGCGAGTCGCTTCTCCTAGAATCTAGACTCAGCATCCTGGCTCATTTTTAACCCCCTGGATACGTTAGTCCTTTCAAATAGTGTGTGCATTGGATTTGCCACCTATAATCAGGCCGAATATGATGCAATGATAGGTTTGTTAGTCAATGCCCTTGCTCATTGCATCCTTCATCTTCATGTTCATTTAGATTCCTTGCTACTTGTCAATTTTAGTCATGAGTAACCATCTTTTACTCATGTTTTCATGGTCCCCATTGGGCGTAGTCTATGTGGTAGTGTCATTGAGTCACCCTTGTTCAGAGCATCCGCGACGAGTCACCCTTGCATTCTTGGAGTCTATTTCATGTCCCATCATATCATGTCATAGTATTCCATCCATATTTTCATACCATTCATCATGTGTTGCCCATTTTGGCCTCTAGTCATATTGTCCCCATCCCCTCCAGAGTTGAGTCAGTTGATGCCATGTCAACCATGCACTATATTCTCTGACAAGGGAAGTCATCTGTTTTTTCCTCAGTCCCACTTTCCCCTTTATCTTTGGTGTCAGACCATCAGTCACAATACTATTTTCCCTTGTGCCTTAGTTGAGGATCCTCATTCCCTCACCTATCGTGGGCCCTATTCTGTTGACATCAACTCATTTATTCTAGAAGAATAGCTTAGAGGGCAGTGTATCTCGATCCCAACTTCCATTCTTCTTCAGTGCCTTGGATCGATCAAAGGGTCTCATTATTTCCCTTTGACTTGGTCTTTTCATGTTCGTGATCCATACACTTGATGGTCCAGTGATGTAGAATATTCCCGGGTGTGCATGATATGTTTCAGACCTCATGACGGGGTGGCCCTTTAGGTAGCTCCCCACATTCCCGGACGCATTCCTACTATGCTACAACCTCATATGTAGTTCCACAGAGTTGATGGGTTCAGTTCATGCCACTCACAATGTTCATAGCATACACGTCTCCTCCAGATGATCCATTTAGTTTTGCAGAGCCCTTCCTTGTTGAACATGGCTTCTCTGGTTGTTCTACCCTCCCACCCATTTTTTGAGGGAAGGGGATTTGGATCTCATGTACTCATATATTATTGCATTCAGTCCTGGCTCATGTTTTTTCTAGGTGCATTATCTATATGGGACACATTGTATTATTTTCTGGCTCTATTATGCCAACATGTCATGTACCATTCAGCATGTACCTCATTGCTCAGTTTTATGTTTCTGGGGAAAACCATTATTTTTGTACTAAGTTAGCTCAGTAGGTATGGGTATGCCTCCCTCGCCTTAGTGAGGTCCTGTACCACAACATAAAATGAGACTTGCATTAGTCTCACCCCCTCTATCCCTATCCTCTTTCAAATTCAGCTTCATTGGTCTCTCTCTCTCTCTCTCTGACTCCCCTGTGTTGTCTAGTGATTGTGTCTTTACAACGTACTTCGGTCATACGTTTTTCTCCTAACACTCGTACATTGGGGGGAAATCTATTATCACCAAAAAATTGATCATCTAGCCTAATTTACTAGATGGATCGAAGTACACCATGTAAAGCCAATTTTACCATAGTAAAATTTCTTTCACTGTGAGAAATTACTTAATAAACCACCTTTGTTAAGTAATCTATAGTTAAACCCACGAAGAATAAATAAACAAATAAATATTTGTTTGGTTTTATTCTAGGAATAATTAATTAAACCATTGTTAAATTATTATTCCTTGTCATATTTGACCCAATCATGAAAAATAAACAGATAAATCATTAATTATCTTATTTTTCTCTAAGAATAATTAATTAATCACTAATTAATTATTATTCTTCATCAAATTTGACTAAATCCCTTAGGAATAATTAAATAAATGCTTATTTGTTTATTATTCCTTAACTAATTCCTTGAGATAATAAATAAATCATTTATTTATTTATTATTTCTAAATAAAAGTTTAAATACTTTTTCCCTCCTAAACAAATATAATAAAATATTCCAAGTGGTTATTCCAAGAATGGGATCAATAATATTTTATTATTGCTCATTATTTGAGGATAACACAAAATTTTGTTATAAATAGAAGGGTTTTCCATTCATTATTCAGTTTTGATTATTTTCATTATTGCACTCACTTTTGTCACTCTGATTATTTTCATTGTCGCACACCATATTTTTGTTGGGTTTACACATTATGGAGGAGAGAGACTCTACACAAGCTAAAGACATTTGAGGATAGCCAAGAACCCATCCCATAGAGGGAGACTGGTAACATCTATTTATTCCCTTCATAGGTGTTAAAATAAAAGTATTCTTTGCAAATCTAGTTTCCATTGGATGATTGGAGTTATTACTCTTTCTTTTTGCTGTTTAACTATGATTGTGGCATAGATCTGGACTATGGGAGGTTTTGTTTCTGTAAGTTGTTGTAGATCTATAATGTTTAGCAGCCATTTATATTGTTGAGATTGTTTGTCGTCCACAATCTTAAGCGGGTTCTTTTTGTACATCTTTGAGAAGAAAACACTACAACAATATCTACAACATTTAGTCCCATATTGAAAGGTTTATCTAAAATCCAGAAAATCGATCCATGATATGGTTTTTGACCATTCTAGACATCTGGAATATCTGGCAGAAAATGCCTTAAACCTTCATTTCAAATACTTGAGCATAATTTGGGGAGAGTAAAATAGAAAATTTCATATTTTCCAAAAATATTATGTGATAAAGAGAGTTAGAGATCCATATTTATATAGACTCTTGTGGCCTCAACACAATCCATAACTTATTTTTCCTGATTCTATTTACGATTTGTCTAGATATAAAAAGTTATGGTGGAACCTAATTTGGAGAGACAAATCAGATGGTACCTATTATATTGTCTTAAAACTTGGATCACTATTTGTCACTCAGCTACTACATTGGCCTGACTGGTTAAAAGCATGGTGGACATGGTTCAACATCAACAAAACTGCTATGGACCCCATTTATTTCCAATTAGATTACAAACAAGCGTGTGAAGAATGTATCGAATGCTTTGACCAGCCTTGTAAAACTGTAGCAAATTTAAATATATTCACAGATGATGGGATTCTTTTGGATTTTAACACTAAACATCACCAATGGTTAGTCATGACAAAAATAAAGCATCAAATAGTAATTGGGAAGCCCATGATAGTTCGACACGTCTTTTCTAAAGCATGGGACATCAATGGAAGATATTCCAAATAGAGATTCCCTAGCACAAATATGTTGGGAACATAACTATTGTACATATATTCATTTCTCATGGACTTTGCATGATAAAAAATCCACTCTGTGAAATGATGTAAAAGTCTAGTCACTTCATGATGAGTGTGACCAGTATTGTGGGACTTCGATAATATCTCCACTACGTAAGTGAAGATATTGATGGAGGCCTTACATCTTCACTTTGTATACTTTATACTTTTAGGACGATTCCTTGTCCCAAAAATTCATTATTACAACACTTTATTGGATGATTCTCTGAGACTCGAAGCACTTCTCTGACGATTGCATCTACGGAAATGACACTAGTCAGTATCAATAGTACCATAGGATTCCTCCCCCCCCCCCCAAATTCTTAAAAATAATGGGGAAGAGAACCATTTGGGGCATCGGGAGTTTTGAGAGAGATTGAAAGAGCCTAGTGAGCCTGCGCATCAGGACATGTGAGCCTGGTGAGAACCTTAAGTGGCTGAACTTTCATAGGTGAAGAGTACTTAGGTTTAGACTACTCTGGCTCATATACAGAGTCTACAATAGGCCAGGAAGCCTCTAGTTACTAGCTTATAATGAGCTAGTATAATTGGTAAATGCCTTTGCAGTCAATCTCTGGTTTGGCCTGAGATAGTTTTTTGTGTCTTGTTGATCTTTGGATCTATTTGTAATACTCATCTGCTGTAACATCTAGTTTCTTTAATAAAAATAAGAAGTTCCATTATGTGTTATATCTTTGTGCATAAACTTTCTGTGATTGAGTGAAGTTAATCTGAGGTTCATTTGAGGTTTGCTTAGGATCATCAAGTCCATTTTTTTTGTATAGGTAAGAGCTCATTGAAAGAGAACGCTTGCATTGGAACTATCTGACAGTTCGTGTAAGATTTCATGTAAGAGTTCATGTATCTAAATCCAGAATCATTTGCATCTGCAAGCTTCATTCTCCATCAGAGGAAGCGTCTATGACAAATTGGTATCAGAGCTTCATTTGTTGATTTGGGGTAGCATCGAATGTGCTCTAGCCACTAAAATTGGTGGAGAGGCTAAGGAACATGAGATATACAATACCCAAAAAGGGTTTGAGCAGATTCTTAATGGTTTGGGAGATATTAAATAATTAATATTTTTAATGGAGTCCCTAAGTCTAAACTTAGGGAAAATAAAATATTAATGTGTACTAATATAAAAATGTGTTAGAATTCTCCAAAAGTCATGGATCAAGCCAGATATAATCTTATCCATTGATTAGGGACATAATCTTGGTCATTGATTTATCAACGAGAAAAGTATAAGAGGAGACTTCAGGGTCACTTGGAGAACACACTGAGGGAGACCAGTCAGTTCAATTTCTGGAGCAGGGTTAGTAGAGAAATTGAACTAGTGGTCTGGTGAGCAATTAGGAGGTAGTAAGTACAGAGCAGAGAGGCAATATTAGCCACTAGAGATCAGTACTGAGGCAGGAGAGGCAGACACATGGCTTTTCAGGCAGACGCAGAGGTAATAAAAGACTGCACAGTCAATTGTTGGGCTTGTGTGAGTGATGCAGAGAGGCCCAGGGCTGATGCAGTCAAGAAGGGACTGATGCAGAGGGTTTGAGTGCCACATAGAGGTCAGCCAGGCTGATGCTGGGATTGGAAGAAGTGCTGGAGAATTATTTCTTTCTGTGGGTAAGCTAGTTTGGCACCCTGTTGTACAGAAAAAATATTGAATAATAAAATCCTCCCTTGCTGCACCGGTTTTCCCACATCAGGTTTTTATGGGGACTGTTGTGCAAAATATCTGTGTCAATGTGTTAATGCTTGTGCATATGTTTGTTTCTATATTATGGTGTGATATCTGCAGTAATATTTATTTTAATGTTTATTGAAGTAATTTCATAAATAACTTATTGTGGAATAAGTAGGAAAAATAAATCAGTTGTTGCAATGATAGAATTTTCACATGGTATCAGAGCAAGTAATCAGAGACAGAAAGGAAAAATTAGTTATGAGTTGATACCACGATGCAGAGGCATCCATGTCAAGTGACTCACATAGATTTTCAGAAGATTACACAAGAGAAAGAGATTTCAACTTCTCTATGTTGGCTTCCAAGCTGGAAGAAGAAGTGGCCTGTTTGACTAGTGCTGCATCATCAAAAGTATGGTATATAGATAGTGGATCTTTGTGGCATATGATAGGAATCAAGGAGTGTTTCTCAGAATATCGAGAAGAGAAGATGAAATTTCAGATCACCATAGGGAACAAGGTAAAGTGTACTCCACTAGGGAAGGGTACGATAGTTTTTCAAACATAATCGGGAGAATGGTTCTGTGCTACAAATGTACTGCATTTACTAGGATTGGGGATGAACTTACTTTCCATGTCGCAACTACAAGGCAACAGCTATGATGTCTACTTCATCAAGGAGAAGGTATACGTCAAACACTTGAGCTGGAAAAAGAAAGTGTAGATCAGGATCAAAAGTAATTGGTTGTATAGATTGCAACGAGAATCACCAATGGCACTAATAGGCATTCATGGAGACAAGGACTTGAATGAAATATGGCACAAAATAATGTGTCGCTTGCACCATGAAGCTCTGATAATTCTAAGGAGCACTGCAACAGGAGTTCTAGGAAAGTATGCTAAGGAAGCATTTCGTAGGAGCAAACACAGGGCCACGAGTGTACTAGGATTGATACACTCTGATATCCACGAACCTATGTCCGTCAAAGCTCTCAATGGTGCCAAGTATTTCCTTACCTTCATTGATGGCCACTCAAGGTATACTTGGATTTATTTTCTGAAAACAAAGGATGAGGTTTTTGGTCGATTCAAGGAGTTCAAGGCTCTAGTGGAGAATCTGACTAGGAAGAAAAAAAAGTTTTGCGCTTAGATAATGGTGGAGAATATTTCGATAAGGACTTCACTGATCTTTGCGGTAAGGAGGGCATCAGAAGAGAGTGGATAACTCCATATAATCTAGAGTAGAATGGGGTAGCAAAAAGAAAGAACAGGACTATTGTAGAAGCAGCTAGGGCCATGATGTATGATTAGGATATGCCAAAATTCCTGTGGGCAGAAGCATGAAACACAATATTATATGTTCAGAACAGAACTCCTCATCAGGCAATGGGAAAGATTACTCCAGAGAAAGTATTCACAAGGAAGAAACCTGAAGTTAGTCATTTCAGGATATTTGGGAGTCTAGTATATTGCCGCATACCCGAAGAAAAGAGGAAGAAGCTGGATCAGACTGCGGAAAAGGAATAACTGGTAGGATATAGTGAGAACACTAGGGCATACAGGATCTATCTTCCAGGGAGCAGGAAGGTAGTAGTGCGATGATACGTAAATTTCATGGAGGACAGGGCTTTTAGAAGATCTCGCAAGATGCCTTCTGAGGAGCAGTCGAAAGAGGAGCCGTTGGTTAAGCCTCTTCAACTAACAAAAGTAAAGAATTCTTCCTCGGGACAGGAATATTTTCAGGATGAGGAGGAGGAGTGAACAACGGCACCTGCTGGCAGAGGAAGAACTAGCAGGGAACTTCATCAGATTCTATGAGATGTAGAAGACTTCATTGGTGCCCCAAGAAACATTAAGAGGGAGTGAAAACAACCAGATAGATATCAGACATTAGTAGCTTAGGATGGACCTACCAATTTCAAGGATGCAGCTCAACATCAGGTTTGGCTAGATGTGATGGTAGGGGAATACAACTCCATAATGGTAAATGATGTCTGGGAGGTGGTGCCAAGACCTGAAGACAAATCAGTGTAAGGTTCAAGATGGATCTACAAGATCAAATACACTGCAGACGATAGTGTTGAGAAATACAAGGCCAGGATTGTGGCTAGGGGGTATGCTCAAAAGGAAGGGATTGACTATGAGGATACCTTTGCCCTAGTAGCTAGGTATACATATATTAGGACCGTGATATCTCTTGTAGCCCAGATGGGATGGGAGATCCATCAGATGGATGTCAAAACAACATTTCTGAACGGGGTAATAGAAGAGGAAGTATAGATTGAAAAACCAGAGGCCTTCGAAACTCGTGAGAGGAAGTCTCATGTATGTAGATTGAAGAAAGCCCTGTATGGGCTGAAATAGGCACCAAGAGCATGGTATGGTCAAATAGATGGCTACTTGCAGAAGATGGGGTTTGTCAAGAGTGATGCGGATCCGAATATCTACTATATGGTTGTAGAGAACAAGCCGTTAATCTTAGTATTGTATGTGGATGATCTCTTTTTGAGAGGATCATCCAGACTCATTGGGGACTGCAAGAAGAATCTAGTCATAGAATTCGATATGAAGTATTTGGGACGAATGCACTACTTCCTAGGGTTAGAAGTTTGGCAGCAGAAGGGAGAAATCTTCCTTGGGTAAGGGAGGTATGCTACAGAAATCCTTAAAAGATTCGGGATGGAGGATTGTAGACCTATGGCTATGCTAATGATCACCAACTAGAAGAATATTGATGCATCAGAAGACAAGGATGTCGATCCCACCCTATACATGCAGCTCATAGGGTCCCTGATGTATTTGGTCAATATTCGGCCAAAAATTTGCTACTTTGTCAACACCCTCAATCAGTTCATGGTTGAACCAAAGAGGGCACACTAGGTAGCAACCAAACATGTTCTCAGGTATTTACAGGGAATAGTCGATTATGGACTCTTGTACACTAGGAGTAAGGATATCAGATTGAGTGGATTTACTGATGCAAATTGAGCAGTAAGTTTAGTGGATCGGAAAAGTACCTCTGGGTACTATTTCAACATTGGATCAGGAATGACCTCCTGGTGCAGTAGGAAACAGAAGTCTGTGGCTCTGATCTTATCTGAGGCAGAATATATGGCGTCAAGAATAGCTTCGTGTGAGGCCATATGGCTTAGAAAACTGCTTGTGAACCTATTTAGAAGGAATATGGTGGTGACCAAGATCATGTGTGATAATCATAGTTGCATCAAGCTCTCTGAGAATCCAATGTTTCATGATAGGTCGAAACATATTGATATCCGGTGTCACTTTATCAGGTACTGTGTCCAACGAGGAGCTATATAGTTGAGCTACACTACTACAGGAGAACAGGTGGTGAACATCCTCACCAAGGCCATTGGAAGGACAAAATTTGACTACTTCAGGGAAAATATGGGGACGGTAAAAAACCCATTTTAGTAGCAGAAATGGGAGTGATAACTATAAGGATGCAGAGGGAGTTGCAGTGCAGATGCAGTGTTGGGAGAAAGGACCAGCAACAACAAGGATGCAGAGGAAATTGTTGTACAGATGCAACAGTGGCAGTAGCAGAGCCATGGGTAGCAATATAGGATGCAGCAGTGCAGAGGATGTTGGGCAGGGAGGCTTAGCATCGGCACAGGGACAATGCTGGATGATCAGGGTGATACTCAGTGAGGAGTATTACTAGAGCATAGTTCTCGCTAAGAGGGAGTGTTGATTTGGGGTAGCATCGGATGTGCTCTAGCCATGAAAATTCGTGGAGAGGCTAAGGTACATGAGATATCAAATATCCGGAAAGGGTTTGGGTACATTCTAAATAGTTTGGGAGATATTAAAATAATTAATATTTTTAATGGAGTGAAAATAAAATATTAATGTGTATTAATATAAAACTGTGTTAGAATGGTCCAAAAGTCATGGATCAAGCCAGATCTAATCTTAGCCGTTGAATTATCAACGAGAAAATTATAAGAGGAGGCTTGAGGGTCACTTGGAGAACACACTGAGGGAGACCAGTCAGTTCAATTTATAGTGGAGGGTTAGCTGAGAAATTGAACCAATGGTCTGGTGAATAGTCACAAGGTATCAAGTACAAAGAAGATATGCAGGATAAACCATTGGAGATGAGCGCTGAGGCAGGAGAGTTAGATGCAGGGCTTTTCAAGCAGATGCAGAGGAAACAGAAGACTGCGCAATCATTTGTTGGGCCTGTGTGAGTGACGCAGAGAGGCCCAGGGCTGAAGCAGTCAAGTAGGGGTTGGCGCAAAGGGTTTTAGAGCCATGCAGAGGTTAGCCAAGATGATGCTGGGATTGGGAGAAGTACTGGAGAATTATTTGTCTCTATGGGTAAGCCAGTTTGGAACCTTCTTATACAGAAAAATTGTTGAATAATAAAATCCTCCCTTGCTGCACTGGTTTTCCCACATTGGGTTTTTCCAGGGAATGTTGTCCAAAATATCTATGCCAATGTGTTAATGCTTGTGCATATTTTTTTCTGTATTACGGTGTGATATCTGCAGCATTATTTATTTTAATGCTTGTTGAAGTAATTTCATAAATAACCTATTGTGGAATAAGTATGAGAAATAAATCAGTTGCTACTGTGATAGAATTTTCACATCATTCTCCATCGGACGAAGCATATGTAAAATTTATTAAGATGTAATTATAGTTTTGTTGGATAAATTCTAAATCATCTTGACCTAATTTGCGAGTATTGTTTTTCTATAATAGTAAATAAATAATGTAAAGACATGGATTAACATAATAAGTATTAAAAACCTATTAATTTTTCTATTAAACTTTAAAAATGGTAAATAATTTAGACATATATTTCTATAAATTCTATTTTATCAATATAATTTATATATAAATTTTATTAAAAAATTATTAAAAAAATAATTATATAAATTTAATTTTAATTAATATTTTAAGGGCTTTGATACATCTTGATATATGATAAATTCAATATATATAACATTGTGTTTACGGTGCTGGACCCACCAACATTTAGGGGATCTCCCCGATATGAAGTCCCAATTAGACCTTACACCATTTGGTGCTGGAGTCCCATCCAGAATACCACCCGGTTGCCCATGGAATGGTTTTAATGATGTGCCTTGGCTGCAATAACACATAGAGTGATGTATAGTGACTTTGGTGAGAACAAGTGTGTGACCCTGTGGAGAGTCAAGTGCGATGCATGAAGGTTCTACCACGCGGAAGGGAAAATAAGTGAGCCCCTTAAAATCTTGTAATAGTATGCAACTTGAAAGGAACACACGAGCATAATGACATCACAAGATAATATGAGAAATAGTTCACATATTGACAGTGATGAATTAATACAACAACACACATTCAACAAGATTTGTACTAATGTAAACGAAATAATTCATAAGCATAATAATAGGTTAAATAGCATACATTTCAAACATAACAAGAATAGTCCTACTATATTTACAACATATGCATGAAAATGTTTTGTCTCTGTGCTTTTATTAAGTGGAATTTCCAATCATACATCTACCATTGATGGACCACTAGCCCAAATAGTTGAACGTGAAGTCAACATCACCTGCTCCAAAGAAATATACTTCCCCTACACTACGAACAATCCAAGGCTCTCACAAACTCTGAAACTTCCGACTCTAAGCCTAAGCCTAGCCAAAAGCTTGGCTCGCAAAATCCTATTACAGGAGTTATGAGGGTCTATTTATAACAAGAGGGGGCGAATCTTCAACTCCCCTTTGTGACTTTTGAAATTCCCTCATGACTCTTCAACTTCTTTACAAAATAACTCATTACAATACATTATGACTCTTCACATTCCAATATTGACACTTGGAATTCCACTTACAAATTAATTACAAATAATATTACAATACACTCATACCCATATAAGACAAAATAGGGTAGAGCCAACTAGATAGCCTAACAAGACAAAACACTATCATGCTTGATTTTGGGGAATCTCAAGCTCGACAACTTCCACTTGATGTCTCTTAGTCATGTATCAGTGCCAAGCTTGGTATTGTGCAATGACAACCAAAACATGTATGACGGTGTCTGACTAGAAGTAGACTCTAGCCTCCATGGTCTCTAGCTACACTAATTTGGAACCAGTTTGAACGTTTTCTGGAGGTGCATGAGAAACATTTTTCTCGCTTGAATAGGGCCACTGATGTAGTTTTTCATGTTGAATCTATTCATCTCCAAATATTCCTTGGTGGAAATCTATCTAAGCTACTCCAAGTATTCTTCTATCTCCTTCCTGACCTCATTCCTGCGTTTGGCTTTAGTGAGTGAGCCAACTGATGGGATCCCGTGGGACTTCACCAAGAAATCCAGACTATTGTATAACCATGCATACAAGGCCTAAATGTTACCAATGAACAAGGTAAGCTATTTGTTGTTCTCGATCAACATTCACACTCATGCTTTCTCTAGCTCTCCCCGTTGCTTCATTTTCTTACCCAATTCAAGTGGTGCCCCTTTGTATTACATTGACCATTAATGCACAACAAATATGGAAGCTTGTACATTATTGAGAGTTTTGAAAAATCATTTACACTATTTTTGCAAGCCATGCACATGGAGAACGACCTTATTCATGGTAATAGGCTAATCTCCTCATAGAGATTCTGCATGGTCTCTCCAAGTGTTGATACTTTTCCAAGTATCACTGCCTTCATTTCCTCCAGATGGACCTATGTGGAAGCCGCGTTTTGAGTTGTTGTATAGAGTTGTTCAACCTCTTGCTTGGAATCCTGTAAGTTCTTTTCCAATTCCTCATTTTTAGCCATCAAAAACTTAGTATTCGACTTTGCTGCACTTACGAAGGACAAGTTGGCTGTGACAATGGCATTGAGATTTTTCCTAGTGTCGGTCACAATCACCCTTTCTGTCACAAAAGAAGGAGATACGATGTCATCCAGAAAATGATTCTTATGTGTTTGTACAATATTCTTCTGAATATCATTGTACGAAAGATTATCTACTTCCATAACCAGATCATCATCAAGAGGAACAAATTCCCCTTCCTTGACTCAGGCTGACTCTATTACTGGATGTGATGGAGATGGAACGATGACATGCTATTTATTTGGAATCAGGTTGACATCTTGATTTTATCACTCTGATTCATCCTCCATTTCTATGTTCTTTACTAGTTCTTCAACCTGCTGAGAAATCTCTGTCTCCTACATTTGTCTTCTCTCCTCCTCTGCTAGTTGTGGGTTATGTTCTTTCTCTTCAGCTTCTTTCTGTGTTCTTTCTTCTACTATTGCACCTCGACTTTCTTCTTCTTCCTGCTTCTTATTCTCTTCTTGTTCTTGCTTCTGCTTTTCTTCCTCCAATCTCCTCTTCTCTTCCCTCTTCCTCTGTACTTCTCTCTGTATCCTCTATTTCCTGTCTTCCTCTGCTGCTAAAGCCGCTTTCATAATAGTTGGATTTGCTTTCATCTTGGGGTTTCATTGTCCCCCTTGACTATAAGAAGGCTTTCTCTTTCCCTTATCCTCCGCAGGATTTCTCCCTTCTACTCCCACTCCTTCCAGAGTAGACTCCTTTTGTGGATTCACCTATAAATTTCCCACAAAATTGAACGGATCGCGAGAGATGGAGTCATTATAGTAATTCCTCCATGGATCCTCCTATTATCACCCCAAGAAACTCTCCTAGGTTGTATATCAGAGATGCTCGGGAACATTGCAAACTCAACAAAAATGTTGTAAAATGGTGGATGAATGTAAGAAATGCTGCATATTAAAGCCAGATAACCACTCCTACTATTCTTAACCCCAGACATGGGTGAACACCCCCAAACTACAAGGCTTTAGACCAGTAATTACTCACAGTTTTAGGGAAAATGTGAAGATGGAGAAGACTGATCACACCAGCAAATGCACAGGACACTATGATGGCCAGCTGCAACCAGTTAAAAGGTCTGTAAATCTATCTCTTAACGCATAGATAGGATGATAGCTCTCTGGCATTAAACCAATAGAAACCTGCATACATATTCAATAATACATGCTAAATTCTAACACAGAGGTGGGATGACAGCCCCTCTAATGCTAAACATCAATAGCACATGAAATAATGCATAACAGGCATAGCCTGGAACAAAGAAGAAGTGGAAAGTGAGCAATTAATAGCAAAAGAAGGTTGTATTAGCTAGAAATGAAGACCAGAAGCTGCAGGTGTCACAATAGTTGTAGTCTCCAGAATTTGAAGTTTACATCAGATTAACACTCATCAACCCTCAACAGATCTTCTTTTTGGGTTTATATAGAGTTTGTTTACAAAACTTCTCTACTGGCCTAAGCGTGGAGGGGTCATAACTGGCCACCAACCACATTTACAATTAGATATGGGTCTTTGATACAATTCTGAGTGTTTTAATGGACAAAATCGGCCTTTTTGGTACATTGATGTCCTTCCTGAATAGGTGAAGTATTATTTGAATGAGTTACAATAACTGCTGCAGTCATTGAATTGTTTAAGGATCGTCCTTCTCGTCCTTGTGCATGCTTCTATTTGAATGAAGTTGCTGAGGATTCAATGCACTGAGTACCAGATCATCTCTTCGTTCTTCGAGCGCACAAAACAGGCTGAAAACACTGAAAATTACATTGAAAATGGACGATGAACTGGGCATGAATTATGGCCGTTGGATAGCTCATATGGACAGCCGATATCTGTTTGGAAAGTAGCTATGGGAGAACACAGGAGCGCGATTGATTATAGGCCATCGGATCTGACAAATCGAACGGCGGAGATTGGATCTAGGGGGCTATCGGGAGAAAATGGGAATGGAGCAACAAGGGCCATCGGATCTGGACGTGGTAGATCCGATGGTGATCGCAAGCAGAAGGTGCACATAGGTTAACAAGCGAGGAACCGTACACGGGGGCGGTAAGAGGTTTCCCTGCACCGCTCACAGGAGTTGGGTGGTTTCCATAACACGAGGCATGATCGAGTAATAGAGTGCTGCGTGGCAGATAGGTGCGGCGGGAAACCGCCTTCCCCGCTGCCTAACGGACAAGCTATTTATGGAAGCGGGGGTTGCATATGGCATTGGATCAAGCGATGGATTATCGTATGTTCACGGATTAACGCACATGTTTTGGGGTTGATGCGACATGTAAAGCCACGACGGGTTATGATTTTCTTTGTATGCGCAGCGTTCTAAAGGATTAAAACATTAGTGCCGGGGAATTAAACGAAGAATGGTATACACGGGGTTTAAATGGGTTAACATGGTTTTTAGTGTTAAATCAAAAAAATGCCCGGGAGTCAGTAAAAGAAGGGTTTAGGCGGGGTTTCAGGGAAAATGAGGAAGATTAAGAGGAAGGAGGAAATAGAGGTGTGGGAGTTATAAGGAGAAAATGGAAAAAGAAGGAGAAAGCATGAAAACTGCCGCTAGCCTTATACAACCAAACCAGCACTGCTCAACACCTATTTTGATCCATCAAGTATCAAAGAACATAACGGAGCTAACACTGGCTCCTTCTGGGGATGAGATCCTCTCTATGAGGTCTCAAGAACCTATAGATCAATGCCTTTCTAGCTGAAAACAAATTATCCAAAATTCCTAGTGTTCCATTGGGCATGGAGTCTACTGCACCTATACTAGAACTGATAAAAACACAATATTTACAACTTTTAAGGCCAAAGACCTTAAATCACATATACTTTCAAAAACTGCCCATTAACTGGGCCATCAAAAACTACCTCTCCTCCTATACTTTTCAGTATGAAGGTGTTGTTCCCTTGAATCTGTGAAATAATGAAAGGCCATGTCCAAAAAGCATCAAATTTCCCATGATTGCCTTTCTTTTCCTTTAGTGCATCCCATTTCAAAACTAAGTCACCAACCTAAAAATTTTCTGTTTTTGCCTTCTTGTCAAAGGCTTCCTTGATCTTTTTCTGATGTGCTGCAGCCTTCTCAATTAGTTGTTCTCTAATCTGATGTACCTCTGCTAAATCAATGATCCTCTTTGCCATGTCTTCTTCTTCATTTTGTTCTGTTTGAAGGAATTTTTCCACAGGGAGAGTTAGCTGAATTGGAAATACAACTTCAGTGCCATATACCAGCATGAAAGGAGAATTGCCTATGGATTTCTTAATGGTCACTCTGTCAGCCGACAGTGTATACTTGAGCTTTGAATCCCAATTCTTTTAATTGTCCTCTAACAGTTTTTTAATTATCCTGATCAGATTTTTATTAGAGGATTCTGCCAGACCATTTCCTTGTGGAAAATATGAGGTGGAATGAATAAGTTTAATACCCATTGAATCACACATTTCCACCAATTCTTTTGCCCTGAAGGCTGCTGCATTATCTGTTATTAATTTATGTGGACAACCAAATATGTTGAAGATATTCTCTGTCAAAAACTTCATGACTACATTGTGATCAGCCTTCCTGGTAGGGATTGCTTTAATCCACTTAGTGAAATAATCAATGGCTACTAATATCGATCTGTGCTGGCCATTGGAATGTTAATTGATTTCTTCAATAAAATCCAAGCCCCGCTGCTGAAAAGGTCCTTTTGCCCGAATTGGTTTTAGGAGCAGGGACTTCAATTGTTGTTTTCCTTCAAATCTTTGGCACCTGTCACAAGATTTAACAAAAGAAAACACATTAGAAAATAAAGGGGGCCAATAGTACCCAACTCTGAGAATTTTACGAGTTGTAGTTTTCCAATAATGGTGCCCTCCACACATGCTATTATGAAACTGTTGCATAACTTCTTTTGACTGTTCTTTGTCCAGACACCTTAAAAATATTCCAGATGGATCCCTCGAGTAGAGCAGATTTTGATTAATGCAATATTTTGCCGCTCTAAGTTTTAAAGTTCTGGCTTGACTTTGAGTAAGGTCTGAAGGTATTTCTAGCTTCAACAAGAAATTAATTATTGCAGAATACCAACCACATGAAGCTATATTCTCGACCACTGACTGTTGTTTCTCTGGTTCAGCTGCTTCCTGTTTTTCTGCCTGACCATTTTTTGCAATTGTGCACAGGAAATCAATATCTAAAGACCTGCAATTTTCCTCAGCCAATAACTTAGCAAGTCCCTGACCTCTGACCAGATTGGTGGGCTTCAACTCCATATTAAATTCTATCATTTTTGCAATCTATTTTGCCCTTCTTCCTTCCGCATCACGTTGTGTCAAGACATCTTTTATTGCAGCAGAGGGTACATATGCAATTATTTTTGAATGCAAGATATAAACTGTGAAAGCTTTCAAGGATTTAATAAGAGCATATGCTTGTTTTTCAATAATATCATACCTCAGTTCAGGATCCCTCAAATTCTTACTGAAAAATGCCACCGGATGTTCTAAACCTTCTTCATCTGCCTACAATAAAACTGCTGCAATGGTGTCTTTAGAGGAAAATGAAAATATATGAAACTCCTTGTTGTAATCAGGACTAATCAAAGTAGGAGCCTCCATAATAACCTTTTTAATAGACTCAAATGATTTTCTTGCTGCATCAATCCATCTTACCTTTGATCCTTTCTTCAACATGGAAGTCACATGCTTCACCAATTCTGCAAAATTTGGAATAAACCTCCTTACAAAATTAA
This sequence comes from Pinus tabuliformis, assembly GCA_031772625.1. Lineage (NCBI taxonomy): Eukaryota > Viridiplantae > Streptophyta > Pinopsida > Pinales > Pinaceae > Pinus > Pinus tabuliformis. Next base: position 1,139,971,802 of record CM062819.1, on the reverse strand, counting down.
TTTTTCCCAAAAAGGATTGGATATCTTTCTTTGATCTTGGGACATACAAAGTCTGTATGGCTTTTACTCTTTCTGGGTCAATTTGAACACCTGCAGCAGACACAATATGTCTTAACAACTTTCCTTCATTAAAAGAAAATTGAGATTTTTTGGGATTGACTGAAATTCCAAACCTCCTGCACTTCAAAAACATTTTTTTCAAATGCTGTAAATGATTTTTATGGCTACTGGAGTAAACAGTTATGTCATCAAGGTAGATAAGGACAAATTTATCACTCTCTCCCACAAATGCTATATCCATAGCTTTATGAAAGGTGGCCTCAACATTCATAAACCAAAAAAGCATTTTGGCATACATAAAAGTGCCCCAAGGAGTGGTGAATGCAATCTTTTCTTGATCATCTGGGTGCACAACAATCTGATTAAAGCCTGAAAAACTATTCAAGAAAGACATTACTTTGGCTCCTGAGACCTTTTGCAGCAAATGTTCCATCTTGGGTAGAGGATAGTTGTTTTTCTTGGAGAATTTGTTTAAATCTCTGAAATCAACACACAGTCTGATTTCTCCACTCTTCTTCCTCACCACCACTAGATTGGCTACCCATTTGGAATATCTGAGAGGCACTATAATCTTGGCAGCAAGCAATTTTTTAAGTTCTTTCTCAATTAGAGGAAGAAGCATAGGATTTATTGGTCTCAGCTTCTGTTTGAATGGAATAGTATCTTTTTCCAGAGGGATTTTATGCTGAATTATGTTCTTATCATACATTTTTAGATCACTATACTCCCAGGCAAACACATCAGCAAATTGTCTCATTAAATTGCAGTATTCAACACTTTGATTAGCAGACAAATGTGTGGACAAATTTACATATTTAGACTGACCTGGAATTCCTATATCATGCTTATAGACTGCAAATTGGTCTTCTTTTTGGGTAGCTTTGTAAGGAACATCATTTTGATCAAACAGTCTTTCAAGAGGAATTAGACCCTTAGAAATATGATTACTAGCAAGCTGGACAATGTTGTCTTGACCAATTTTATTTCTAAGCTGGGGCTGGTGGCTTTCTTCCAAGGCTTCATTTTCTTGGTCAATTTACATTTCGGAAAACTCATCAATGACTTGCAAGAACCTATTTTTCTCATCATCATCATTAAAAACTTTCCAATGTTGGACATTGTCAGGCAAGGATGGTCTGTACTTCATTTGAACTTCATAAACCAGTCTGGGAGGCATGGGAGGTATAAATAGACTAGCAGAGACAGCAAGGGAATTAGCAAGCTGATTTTGGGTTCTAGGAATATATGAAATACAGAAATAATCAAAACAATCTCTGATTCTCCACACCTCATCTCTGTATGCTTTCAACCTTGGGTGCTTTGCTTGAAATGTTTTATTTATTTGCTGAATTATCAGATCAGCATCTCCAAACACTTTCAGATTCTTGATTCCTCTGTATTTTACTGCATTAAGGCCCAACAACAAAGCCTCATACTCTACTATGTTGTTTGTGACTTGAAAAGCCAGCTTAAAAGACACCTGAATGCTTTCTTTTTGTGGAGATACCACCCCTACTCCTGCAGTCTCCCTGGAACATGCTCCATCAAAGAACATCTCCCAAACCTGACTTCCTTGCTTTTCCTTGGCCTGAGCTGTTGGTTTCCTGATCTGCAATGAGGCCTTCTGAGATTCTTCTATTTGGAGGATACATGCTCCAAAATCAGTGTCCACTGCATATATGGGATGATTGGTAGGATTCTTCTCATCACTGATGATGTATGCCAACTGTGCTTCTCTATACAATCTCCTACTTTCTCCTCCAAACATTGGGATAGTGGCATAAGGAATATCATTCTGTAATGTCCCACCTAGTCTCTTAATCCACCCTCTAGGCAGCAGCATACCAAACTTGGGAGGCACATCTGCTACCACAATATCCATCATCATACTCTTCATGGGCAGCTGAGTTAAGGTAATGGCTAGATCTTTAATCAATCCTAGGCATTTCAATTTCCGTGAATCAAAAGAGAATAAATCATGAGAGGGTCTAGTGATGTCCGGGCCTAACTCTTCCATGACAGCTTTAGGTATCAAATTGTGGCTAGCCCCTGTGTCTAATAGGCAACTGTGGAGGATTTTGCCATGAGTGGTCAATGAGACATAAAAAGATGCATAATTATTATTAGCATGCTCAATCATGGGGCTAAGCACAATGGCAAGTTTGTCATCTTGCAAATTGATAGAGTCAGTGGAGGTTTGTGTGGTTTCTAGCTCAAGGGCTTCAAGGATAGGCTTCCTAAATACTTCACTCTTCACCAACTCAGCCAGAGGCACAAATATTTTCAATTTCTGAACTTCTGACTCAAAGCTGAAAGAAGAAGATGATTTATCAAAACTTTTTACCTCTTGAACTAGAGCTTTGAGAATGATTGGATCAGCTGCTGGTCTTCTCTTCTTGATATTCTATGGTTCTGTTTGGACAGCAGATCTTTGTGCAGGATTCTCTTTAACATTTTTTGCATTTGACCTCAGGTTGTATCTCTGCTGCTGTTCAGCTTGTTGGATAGCTTCTCTATCCCATTCTTGATTGTTTTTTTCTTGCAGCAATGATTCTTCATAAGCAACGAGAGTAAAAAATGCAGCTCTGCCTTTATCTCCCATGCAGTGAATTTCATCCTCATCTTCTTCAAATTGTTCCTCCTCCATGACTACATTTTCGAAGGGAGCTTTTACTTTCTATTCTTCCTTTGTTTCTTTACCCCTCTGCATTATTTGTAACTGATCATTTGCTCTTCTGAATGGATTCTGATTTCTTGGAGAAAATGTGTTTTTCTGTCTAGTTTTTCTTGAGTTCTGCTCAACCTTTAGCTTAGAAATTTCCGCAGTCAATGACTCTATCATCTTAGTCATTTTATCTAATTTAGGCTCTGAAGATGATGCAGAAGAAGTAGAAGCCTGACCTCTCTGCCTCCTTCTGTCAGCTTGACCTTTTAGTTTCTCTGCAACCACGATATTAGATTCTACTTCTAAGGCTGCATCCTGCATGTCTGCCAGCGTGGCACATCTTCTTTCTCTCAACAATAGGCAGAAATCAGAGTCAAAAGAATTGGCATAAGTGAGTTTGGCAGAGGTAGGAGTAGGCTTTACCTCAGCTGGTATCTTACTATACATTCGATTGAATATTTTATTAAAATCAGGCAAAGATTCACCATTTTCTCTCTTCAGATTACCAAACTCAATATGATAATACGACAAGTCTTTTTTATCTCCCCATTGCTTCAAAAATGCATCATATAAGGCTTCAATATCTGTTATAGATCTCTGGGGTAATTCTCTGAACCATTTCCTGGCCTCTCTATCAAGGCTCTGAACAAAAACTCTCATCCACACATCATTTTCACTTATATCTAAATTATCAACATAACTGTAAAAGGCTTCTAGGTGTTCTTCTGCTGTTACTCCCTCTGTACCAGTGAATTTAGGCATATATTTTTGATATTATCCCATGGGTATAGATTTAAAGGGACAGGAAAGACCAAGGGTCCATATCTCGCAGCAACAATTCTCTCTATCTTCGTGGGTGCTTGCTGGCCTGCCATGATTGGAATATGTGGAAGAATGCTAGCAGCTTGAATGGTAGGAAATAGTGTGAGGGATGGCAAAGATAAAGGGATGTTTTGGACTGAATGGAAAGCTTTCTTTGAACTGAGATTCAAAGGAGAACTAACTGCACAAGGGGCTGAATTGATGTCTGAAGGAATTTCCTTATTTACACTGTTGGGCTCTAAGTCTTCAAATTGTGATTCTTCAGCTATAAATTTATCTTTCAGAGATGCATGAGATTTCTTAGGCTTACCTGATCCTGATGCCCCTTTCTGTGAATATTTCTTTGATTTAACAGTCCTCCTAGGGTCAGGTACTAGTTCAGCTGGTGATTTCTGAGGATTTCTTCGAGTATGTCTCACAAACTGAGCCAGAACTTCAATGTGGAGTCGCCAAAGGTTGGTTTTCCTCCAATGGAGTCGCTAGATAGATGATTACAACCAGAAACTATGTTCAAACCTTGTCTATCATCAAAGCTTGAAGCTGTGACGTTCTCCCAGGGAAGTTGTGTGTCAATTCTCTTCTGCCTAGCAATGGCGCCAATTAATGTTATCACCCCAAGAAACTCTCCTAGGTTGTATTTCAGAGATGCTCGGGAACATTACAAACTCAACAATAATATTGTAAAATGGTGGATGAATATAATAAATGTTGCATATTCAAGCCAGATAACCACTCCTACTATGCTTAACCCTAGACATGGGTGAACACCCCCAAACTACAAGGCTTTAGAACACCAATTACTCACAGTTTTAGGGAAAATGTGAAGATGGAGAAGACTGATCACACCAGCAGATGCACAGGACCCTGTGATGGCCAGCTGCAACCAGTTAAAAGGTCTGTAAATCTATCTCTTAATGCATAGACAGGATGACAGTGCTCTGGTATTAAAACAATAGAAACCTGCATACATATTCAATAATACATGCTAAATTCTAACACAGAGGTGGGATGACAACCCCTCTAATGCTAAACATCAACAACACATGAAATAATTCATAACAGGCATAGCCTGAAACAAAGAAGAAGAAGTAGAAAGTGAGAAATTAACAACAAAAGAAGCTTGTATTAGTTGGAAATGAAGACCAGAAGCTGCAGGTGTCACAATAATTGCAGTCTCCAGAATTTGAAGTTTACATCAGATTAACACTCATCAACCCTCAACATATCTTTTTTTTGGGTTTATATAGAGTTTGTTTATAAAACTGCTCTGCTGGCCTAAGCATGGAGGGGTCATAATTGGCCACCAACCACATTTACAATTAGATATGGGTCTTTGATATAATTCTGAGTATTTTAATGGACAAAATCAGCCTTTTTGGTACTTTGATGTCCCTCCTGAACATGTGAAGTATTATCTGAATGAGTTTCAACAACTGTTGTAGTCATTGAACTGTTCGTGATCGTCCTTATCGTCCTTGGCTGTGCTGATCTTTGAATGAACTTGTTGAGGATTCAATGCACTGAGTATCGGATCATATCTTCCTCCTTTGCATGCACAAAACAGGCCAAAAGAACTGAAAAATTACATTGAAAATGGACAATGAACTGGGCATGAATGCTGACCGTTGGATAGCTCAGATGGACGGCCGAGATCTGTTGGCAGACAGCATCGGGAGAACACAGGAGTGCGATTGATTATAGGCCATCGGATTTGACAAATCGGATGGCAGAGATCGGATCTAGGGGGTTATCGGGAGCAAATGGGAGTAGAGCAACAAGGGCCGTTAGATCTAGACGTGGCAGATCCGATGGGGATCGCAAGCGGAAGGTGCACGCAGGTTAACGAGAAAGGAACCGTACGCGGGGGCGGTAAGCAGTTTCCCCTCACCGCCCACCGGAGTTGGGTGGTTTCCATAATGCGTGGCGCAATCGAGTAATAGAGCGTCGCGTGGCAGATAGGTCCGGCAGGAAACCGCCTTCCCCGCTACCTAACAAATGAGCAGTTTACGGGAGCGGGGGTTGCGTATGGCGTTGGATCAAGTGATGGATCATCGGATGGTCACGGATTAACGCACATGTTTCGGGGTTGATGTGATAGGTAAAGCCGCAACGGGTTATGGTTTTCTTTGTATGCACGGCGTTATAAAGGATTAAAACAATAGTGCCGGGGAATTAAATGAAGAATGGTATACACGGGGTTTAAACGGGTTAACAAGGTTTTTAGTGTTAAATCAAAAAAATGCCCAGGAGCTGGTAAAACAAGGGTTTAGGCAGGGTTTCAAGGAGAATTAGGAAGATTAAGAGGAAGGAGGAAACGAAGGTGTGGGAGTTATAAGGACAAAAGGGCAAATGAAGGAGAAAGCATGAAAATTTCTGCCAACCTTATACAACCAAACCAGCACTGTTCAACACCTATTTTGATCCATCAAGTATCGAAGAACATAGTAGAGCTAACACTGGTTCCTTCTGGGGATGAGATCCTCCCTGTGAGGTCTCAAGAACCTGCAGATCAGTGCCTTTCCAGCTGAAAACAAATTAGCCAAAATTCCTAGTGTTCCATTGGGCATGGAATCTACTGCACCTATACTAGAATAAATAAAAACACAATATTTACAACTTTTAAGGCCAAAGACCTTAAATCACATATACTTTCAAAAACCACCCATTAACTGGGCCATCAAAAATTGCCTCTCCTCCCATACTTTTCAGTATGAAGGTGTTGTTCCCTTGAATCTGTGAAATAATGAAAGGCCCTGTCCAAAAAGCATCAAATTTCCCATGATTGCCTTTCTTTTCCTTTAGTGCATCCCATTTCAAAACTAAGTCACCAACCTAAAAATTGTCTGTTTTTTCCTTCTTGTCAGAGGCTTCCTTGATATTTTTCTGATGTGCTGCAGCCTTTTCAACCAGCTGCTCTCTAATCTAATGTACCTCTGCTAAATCAGTGATCCTCTTTGCCATGTCTTCTTCTTCATTCTGTTCTGTTTGAAGGAATTTTGCCACAGGGAGAGTTAGCTGAATTGGAAATACAACTTTAGTGCCATATACTCGCTTGAAAGGAGAATTGCCTATGGATTTCTTAATGGTAACTCTATCAGCCCACAGTGCATACTTGAGCTTTGAATCCCAATTCTTTTTATTGTCTTCTAACCGTTTTTTAATTATCTTGATCAGACTTTTATTAGAGGATTCTGCCAAACCATTTCCTTGTGGATAATATGAGGTGGAATGAACAAGTTTAATACCCATTGAATCACACATTTCCACCAATTCTTTTGCCCTGAAGGCTGCTGCATTATCTATTATTAATTTATGTGGACAACCAAATCTGTTGAAGATATTCTTTGTCAAAAACTTCATGACCACATTGTGATCAGCCTTCTTGGTAGGGACTGCTTCAATCCACTTAGTGAAATAATCAGTGGCTACTAATATCCATCTGTGTTGGCCACTGGAATGTGGATTGATTTCTCCAATAAAATCCAAGCCCCACTACTGAAAAGGTCCTTTTTCCTAAATTGGTTTTAGGGGCAGGGACTTCAACTGTTGTTTTCCTTCAAATCTTTGGCACCTGTCACAAGATTTAACAAAAGAAAACACATCAAAAAATAAAGGGGGCCAATAGTACCCAGCTCTGAGAATTTTATGGGCTGTAGTTTTCCAATAATGGTGCCCTCCACACATGCTATTATGAAACTGCTGGATAACTTCTTTTCACTGTTCTTTGTCTAGACACCTTAAAAATATTCCAGATGGATCCCTCCAGTAGAGCAGATTTTGATTAACACAATATTTTTCTGCTCTAAGTTTTAAAGTTCTGGCTTGACTTTGAGTAAGGTCTGAAGGGATTTCTAGCTTCAACAAGAAATTAATTATTGCAGAATACTAACCACATGAAGCTATATTCTCGGCCACTGACTGTTCTTTCTCTGGTTCAGTTGCTTCCTCTTTTTCTGCCTGACCATTTTTTTCAATTGTGCACAGGAAATCAATATCTAAAGACCTGCAATTTTCCTCAGCTAATAACTTAGCAAGTCTCTGACCTCTGACCAGCTTGGTGGACTTTAGCTCTATATTAAATTCTATCATTTTTGCATTCCATTTTTCCCTTCTTCCATCAGCATCAGGTTGCGTCAAGACATCTTTTATTGCAGCAGAGAGTACATATGCAATTATTTTTGAATGCAAGATATAAACTCTGAAAGCTTTCAAGGATTTAATAAGAGAATATGCCTATTTTTCATTAATATCATACCTCAATTCAACATCCCTCAAATTCTTACTGAAAAATACCACCGGATGTTCTGAACCTTCTTCATCTGCTTGCAATAAAACTGCTGTAATGGTGTCTTCAGAGGCAAATGAAAATATATGAAACTCCTTACTGTAATCAGGACTAATCAAAGTAGGAGCCTCCATAATAGCCTTTTTAATAGACTCAAATGATTTTCTTGCTGCATCAGTCCATCTTACCTCTGATCCTTTCTTCAACATGGAGGTCACGTGCTTCACCAATTCTACAAAATTTGGAATAAACCTCCTTACAAAATTAATTTTGCCCAAAAAGGATTGGATATCTTTCTTTGATCTAGGGACATACAAAGTCTATATGGATTTTACTCTTTCTGGGTCAATCTAAAGACTTGCAGTAGACACAATATGTCCTAAGAGCTTGCCTTCATTTAAAGAAAATTGAGATTTTTTCGGATTGACTAAAATTCCAAACCTCCTGCACTTCAGAAACACTTTTTTCAAATGCTGCAAATGATTTTGATGGCTGCTGGAGTAAACAGTTATGTCATCAAGGTAGATAAGGACAAATTTATCCTTCTCTCCCACAAATGCTATATCCATAGCTCTCTGAAAGGTGGCCCCAGCATTCATCGACCCAAAAGGAATTTTGGCATACATAAAAGTGCCCCAAGGAGTGGTGAATGCAGTCTTTTCTTGATCATCTGGGTGCACAACAATCTGATTAAAGCTTGAAAAACCATCCAAGAAAGACATTACTTTGGCTCCTGAGACCTTTTGCAGCAAATGATCCATCTTGGGTAGAGGATAGTTGTCTTTCTTGGAGCATTTGTTTAAATTTCTAAAATCAACACACAGTCTGATTTCTCCACTCTTCTTCCTCACCACCACTAGATTGGCTACCCATTTGGAATATCTGAGAGACACTATAATCTTGGCAGCCAGCAATTTTTTAATTTCTATCTCAATTAGAGGAAGAAGCATAGGATTTATTGGTCTCATCTTCTGTTCGAATGGAATAGTATCTTTCTCCAGAGGGATTTTATACTGAACTATGATATTATCATACGTTTTCAGATCATTATACTCCCAGACAAACACATCAGCAAATTGCCTCATTAAATTGCAGTATTCAGCACTTTGATCAGCAGAAAAATGAGTGGAAAAATGAGTGATCAAACAGTCTCTCAAGAGGAATTAGACCCTTAGGAATATGATTACTAGGAAGCTAGACAATGCTGTCTTTACCAATTTTATTTCTAAGCTCAGGCTGGTGGATTGCTTCCAAGGCTTCATTTTCTTAGTCAATTTTCATTTCAGAACTCATCAATGACTTGCAAGAACCTATTTATCTCATCATCATCATTAAAAACTTTCCAATGTTGGACATTGTCAGGCAAGTATGGTCTGTATTTCATTTGGACTTCATAAACTAGTTTGGGAGGCATGGGAGGTATAAATAGACTAGCAGAGACAGCAAGGGAATCAACAAGCTGATTTTGGGCTCTATGAATATATGAAATACAGAAATAATCAAAACAATCTCTAATTCTCCATACCTCATCTCTGTATGCTTTCAACCTTGGGTGTTTTGCTTGAAATGTTTTATTTATTTGTTGAATTATCAGATCAGCATCTCCAAACACTTTCAGATTCCTGATTCCTCTATCTTTTTCTGCATTAAGGCCCAACAAAAAAGCCTCATACTTTGCTATGTTGTTTGTGACTTGAAAAGCTATCTTAAAAGACAACTGAATTCTTTCTTGTTGTGGAGATACTAGCACCACCCCTACTCCTGCAGTCTCCCTAGATCATGCTCCATCAAGGAACATCTCCCAAACTTGACTTCCTTGCTTTTCCTTGGCCTGAGATGTTGGTTTCTGATCTGTAATGAAGCCTTCTAAGATTCTTCTATTTGGAGGATACATGCTCCAAAATCAGTGTCCACTGCATATATGGGATGATTGGTAGGATTCTTCTCATCACTGATGATGTATGCCAACTGTGCTTCTCTATACAATCTCATGCTTTCTCCTCCAAACACTAGGATAGTGGCATAAGAAAGATCATTCTGTAATGTCCCACCTAGTCTCTTAATCCACCCTCTAGACAGCAGCATACCAAACTTGGGAGGCACATCTGCTACCACAATATCCATCATCATACTCTTCATGGGTAGCTGAGTTAAGGTAATGGCTAAATCTTTAATCAATCCAAGGCATTTCACTTTCCTTGAATCAAAAGAGAATAAATCATGATAAGGTCTAGTGATGTCAATGCCTAACTCTTCCATGACAGCTTTAGGCATCAAATTGTGGCTAGCCCTTGTGTCTAACAGGAAATTGTGGAGGATTTTGTCATGAATGGTCAATGAGACATAAAAAGATGGAGAATTATTATCTGCAGGCTCAATCATGGGGCTAAGCACAATGGCAGGTTTGTCATCTTGCAAATTGACAAAGTTAGTGGAGGTTTGTGTGGTTTCTAGCTCAAGGCCTTCAAGGATAGGCTTCCTAAATACTTCACTGTTCACCAACTCAACCAGAGGCATACATATTTTCAATTTCTGAACTTCTGACTCAAAGCTGAAAGAAGAAGATGTTTTATCAGAACTTTTTACCTCTTGAACTGGAGCTTTGAGGATGACTGGATCAGTTGCTGGTCTTCTCTGCTTGATATTCTGTGGTTCTTTTTGGACAACAACTCTTTGTGCAGGATTCTCTTTGACATTTTTTGCATTTGACCTCAGGTTGTATCTCTGCTGCTGTTCAACTTGTTGGACAGCTTCTCTATCCCATTCTTGATCATTTTTTTCTTGCAGCAATGATTCTTCATAAGTAGCGAGAGTAAAAAATGCAGCTCTGCCTTTATCTCCCATGCAGTGAATTTCATCCTCATCTTCTTCAAATTGTTCCTCCTCCATGACTACATTTTCGAAGGAAGCTTTTACTTTCTGTTCTTCCTTTGTTTCTTCACCCCTCTGCATTATTTGTAACTGATCATTTGCTCTTCTGAATGGATTCTGATTTCTTGGAGCAAATGTGTTTTGCTGTCTTGTTTTTCCTGAGTTCTGCTCAACCTTTAGCTTAAAAATTTTAGCAGTCAATGACTCTATAATCTTAGTCATTTTATCTAATTTAGGCTCTGAAGATGATGCAGAAGAAGTAGAAGCTTGACCTCTCTGCCTCCTTCTATCAGCTTGACCTTTTAGTTTCTCTGCAGCCATGATATTAGATTCTACTTCTAAGGCTGCATCCTGCATGTCTGCCAGCATGGCACATCTTCTTTCTCTCAACAATAGGCAGAAATCAGAGTCAAAAGCGTTGGCATAAGTGAGTTTGGTAGAGGTAGGAGTAGGCTTTAGCTCAGCTAGTATCTTACTATACATTTGATTGAATATTTTATTAAAATCAGGCAAAGATTCACCATTTTCTCTCTTTAGATTACCAAACTTAGTATGATAATACGACAAGTCTTTTTTATCTCCCCATTGCTTCAAAAATGCATCATCTAAGGCTTCAATATCTGTTATAGATCTCTGGGATAATTCTCTGAACCATTTACTGGCCTCTCTATCAAGGCTCTGAACAAAAACTCTCATCCACACATCATTTTCACTTATATCTAAATTATCAACATAATTGTAAAAAGCTTCTAGGTGTTCTTCTGCTGTTACTCCCTCTGTACCAGTTAATTTAGGCATATATTTTTGATATTCTCCCACAGGCATAGGATCTAAAGGGACAGGCAAGACCAAAGGTCCATATCTAGCAGCAACAATTCTCCCTATCTTCGTGTGTGCTTGCTGGCCTGCCATGATTGGAATATGCGGAAGAATACTAGTAGCTTGAATGGTAGGAAGTAGTGTGAGGGATGGCAGAGATAAAGGGATGTTTTGGACTGAATGGGAAGCTTTCTTTAGACTGAGATTCATAGGAGAACTAACTGCATAAGGGGATAAATTGATCTTTGAAGGAATTTCCTTATTTACAGTGCTGGGCTCTAAGTCTTCAAATTGTGATTCTTCAGCTATAAATTTATCTTTTAGAGATGCATGAGATTTCTTAGGCTTACCTGATCCTGATGCCCCTTTCTGTGAATATATCTTCGATTTAATAGTCCTCTGAGGGTCAGGTACTTGTTCAGTTGGTGATTTTTGAGGATTTCTTTGAGTATGTCTCACAAACTGAGCTAGAACTTCAATGTGGAATCACCAAAGGTTGGTTTTCCTCCAATGGAGTCGCCAGATAGATGATTACAACTAGAAACTGTGTTCAAACCTTGTCTATCATCAACGCTTGAAGCTGTGACGTTCTCCGAGGGAAGTTGTGTGTCAATTCTCCTCTCCCCTGCAACGACGCCAATTAATGTTATCATCCCAAGAAACTCTCCTAGGTTGTATATCATAGATGCTCAGGAACATTACAAACTCAACAAAAATATTGTAAAATGGTGGATGAATGTAAGAAATGTTGCATATTCAAGCCAGATAACCACTCCTACTATGCTTAACCCTAGACATGGGTGAACACCCCCAAACTACAAGGCTTTAGACCACCAATTACTAACAATTTTAGGGAAAATGTGAAGATGGAGAAGACTGATCACACCAGCAGATGCACAGGACCCTGTGATGGCCAGCGGCAACCAGTTAAAAGGTCTATAAATCTATCTCTTAATGCACAAACATGATGATAGCTCTCTGGCATTAAAACAACAGAAACCTGCATACATATTCAATAATACATGCTAAATTATAACACAGAGGTGGGATGATACCCCCTCTAATGCTAAACATCAACAACACATGAAATAATGCATAACAGGCACAACCTGCAACAAAGAAGAAGAAGTGGAAATTGAATAATTAACAACAAAAGAAGCTTGCATTAGCTGGAAATGAAGACCAGAAGCTGTAGGTGTCACAATAGTTGTAGTCTCTAGAATTTGAAGTTTACATCATATTAACACTCATCAACCCTCATCAGATCTTTTTTTTGGGTTTAAATAGAGTTTGTTTAGAAAACTGCTCTGTTGGCCTAAGCGTGGAGGGGTCATAACTGGCCACCAACCACATTTACAATTATATATGGGTCTTTGATACAATTTTGAGTGTTTTAATGGACAAAATCGGCCTTTTTGGTACTTTGATGTCCTTCCTGAACAGTTGAAGTATTATTTGAATGAGTTTCAATAACTGCTGCAGTCGTTGAACTGTTCAAGGATCGTCCTTCTCATCCTTGGCTATGCTGCTCTTTGAATGAAGTTGCTGAGGATTCAATGCACTGAGTACCGGATCATCTCTTCCTTCTTCGCGTGCACAAAATATGCCAAAAACACTGAAAATTACATTGAAAATGGACGATGAACTGGGCATGAATGCTGACTGTTGGATAGCTCAGATGGACGGCTGAGATCTGTTGGCGGGCAGCGTTAGGAGAACACAGGAGCGCGATTGATTATAGGCCGTCGGATCTGACAAATCGGATGGCGGAGGTCGGATCTAGGGGGTTATCAGGAGCAAATGGGAATGTAGCAACAAGGGCCGTCGGATCTGGACGCAACAGATCTAATGGTGATCGCAAGCGGAAGGTGCACACAGGTTAACGAGTGGGGAACCATATGCGGGGGTGGTAAGAAGTTTTCCCACACTGCTCGCAAGAGTTGGGTGGTTTCCGTAAAGTGAGGTGTGATTGAGTAATAGAGCACCGCGTGGCAGATAGGTTCGGCGGGAAACTACCTTCTCCGCTGCCTAACGAACGAGCGGTTTACGGGAGCAATGGTTGCGTATGGTGTTGGATCAAGCGATGGATCATCGGACGGTCACGGATTAACGCACATGTTTCGAGGTTGATGTGACAGGTAAAGCCGCGACGGGTTATGATTTTCTTTGTATGCGCAGCATTATAAAGGATTAAAACATTAGTGCCGGTGAATTAAACGAAGAATGGTATACACGGGGTTTAAACGGGTTAACAAGGATTTTAGTGTTAAATCAAAAAAATGCCCGGGAGTCGATAAAAGAAAGGTTTAGGGGGGGTTTCAAGGAGAATGAGGAAGATTAATAGGAAGGAGGAAACAGAGGTGTGTGAGTTATAAAGAGAAAATGGCAAATGAAGGAAAAAGCATGAAAATTGTTGCCAGCCTTATACAACCAAACCACCATTGCTCAACACCTATTTTGATCCATCAAGTATCAAAGAACATAGCAGAGCTAACACCTCCTTTGGCCAGCGAAATGTCTCGCTCGGAAACTGAAAGGAGGTGTTAGCTCAATGTTTCAATCCCACTTCTTCACCCCTGTGAGCATCACCCGATGCAATGAGTGCTAAGTGAACTATTCAAAAATCATGAGAAATTAGTCAGTTACGACTACCTCTCATGGAAATGGTCATACGTTTGAATGACTTACTTAACGCAGTTGAATCCCAAAAAATGATATCTAATATAATGCACTGCGTAAATCCCCCATAGTTAAATTCAAAAAGAGTCAAGGGATCTCTACTTGAATGGTTCATGAGGCACAATACTTGCTAAGGTTTTGCAAATGGGGTAGCAAGCTAAGTGGGCTTGATTGTGGGGAAAAACTCCATAGTTAAGCGCGCTTGAGCCAGAGGAGTTCTGGGATGGGTGACCTCCTGGGAAGTCCTGGTTACCGGGTGCAAGCCCCGGAAGTGATGATTGATGCTATGTGATTCGTTCTCCACATTTCACTAGTTTCAATCCCACTTCTTCACCCCTGTGAGCATCACCCGATGCAATGAGTGCTAAGTGAACTATTCAAAAATCATGAGAAATTAGTCAGTTACGACTACCTCTCATGGAAATGGTCATACGTTTGAATGACTTACTTAACGCAGTTGAATCCCAAAAAATGATATCTAATATAATGCACTGCGTAAATCCCCCATACTTAAATTTATATAGTTATTAATAATCAATTAGCCTATGGGGTATATCAACCACATTGGAAAATATCGCTGATAGTTGATATTGGAAAATGTGGTTGATATAGCTGTAAATATGGTTGTGCTACTTATAGAAATGGATTTGAAAACAATAAGTTTTGAAAAACCACTTCTCAACAACGCTCAATTTCATATCTTACGAACACATTGAGCTGTTAGGTTCCCATTAGATTTGATAATGAATGATTTGGGCCATGGATTTTCTTGGCAATTTAGTTTTCTTCAAGCGATGTGCAATTGGAATCTTCGCGTCATGGTCAAGGATTATGGTCGAGAAGCTTCTCTTAGAGAAAAAAAAATTACTGCATAAACATGAGACATGTGCCACACATTGCTGAGAGGTATTCGCATGGTGTTTTTACGCCGTAAGGCGTTTCCCTTTGAGATGAATTGCCCCAGCCGCCTTGGTGTTCTATTGTCGACCGTGGATCTGTGATGTTAGACGATTCAACGAATTTTGATGGTTGATCGAAAACTGAAATAAGAAAACGGGAGAAAAGGGGCAGGTAAAGCGGTTCGGTATGACTCTGAGTCGCTTCATTGTGCGTCAGTTAGCATAGCACTTGCTCTTAAACGTATCGATGAACAGTTCGCTGAAGAGAATCTCAGAGCTAAGAGCGAGCTGCTGCTGAAATCGAACCCTGTTCTTAGTAAGAATGTTCCTCTTGTTATTTATTACAGGTTCGTGTTTCCGCAGTTCTTACCAATGGCCCTTATATGCTCAATCTTGATTGTGACCATTATATAAACAACAGCAGGGCCCTTCGTGAGGCCATGTGTTTTTCTTCGGAAGAAAGTCTGTTATGTTCAGTTCCCTCAAAGGTTTGATGGCATTGACAGAAATGATCGATATGCTAATCACAATACAGTCTTTTTTGATGTGAGTGTTGATCAAATTGCATTGTTACAGACTTGCATTTGCGTATGCTGCTTTATGCGCTTTTGAAACTAAAATATTGTACTGGATTGTTTGCAGATCAATTTGAAGGGTTTGGATGGGATACAGGGGCCTGTTTATGTGGGCACAAGGTGCGTTTTCAACAGGCAAGCCCTCTATGGTTATGAGCCTCCTCACAAAGGTAAGATCCATTTTTCAAGCTGTTGTGGACCTAGAAAGAAGAGCAGAAAATCAAACAAGAAGTACAACGACACAAAAATTAGACAGGCCAACTAATTCAACTGTCCCCATATTCAGTAGTCTGGAAGACATAGAAGGAGGTGTGGAAGGTAAATGCCAATTTCTAAACAACTTCTTAAGCTACTAGATGCCACATTTTTATATTTGCCTCTGCCTTACATATTTCACTGTTTGCTAACTATACACAGGATTTGATGATGAAAAATCCCCGCTGGTGTTCCAAAAAAGCTTGGAGAAAAAATTTGGTCAATCCCTTGTCTTTGTGGCATCCACTCAAATGGACATTGGAGAATAGCGGCGTGCCACAATCTGTAACTCCTGCTGATTTATTAAAAGAAGCAATCCATGTAATCAGCTGTGGTTATGAAGACAAGTCAGATTGGGGAAAAGAGGTAAAACCATAACCACCAATTTGTGAATAATAGTGCTTATATTTGGTTCTTTGGGCCTAGCATAACTGAGATTTAATTTTTTAATGGATTGGGATTTTGTATCTTGTGCAGATTGGTTGGATATATGGTTCTGTGACAGAAGATATTTTGACTCGCTTTAAAATGCACTCTCGTGGTTGGCGATCAATATACTGTATGCCTCCTCGCCCTGCATTCAAGCGATCTGCTCCAATTAATCTTTCTGATCGTCTGAACCAAGTTCTGCGATGGCCTTTGGGCTCTGTGGAAATTCTTCTTAGCAGGCATTTTCCAATTTGGTATGGTTATACTGGAAGGCTCAAATGGTTGGAGAGGTGGCATATATAAACACCACTGTTTATCCTATCACTTCTATTCCTCTGTTTGCATATTGTACATTGCCGGCAATATGTCTTCTTACTGGGAAATTCATTATTCCCGAGGTAGATTTTTAGCCTCTACTCACTATCTGGTTAAAACTGGTCTTTTAACAGACGTTGGATTGTTCTGACCCTTCTAACTTTCATTTGTTGATTTGCAGATTAGCACTCTTGCAAGTTTATGGTTCATTTCATTATTTTTATCCATTTTTGCTACTGGCATACTAGAAATGCGATGGAGCGGGGTTGGAATTGATGAATGGTGGAGGAATGAGCAGTTCTGGGTGATTGGAGGTGTGTCTGCTCATCTCTTTGCAGTCATTTAAGGATTACTAAAGGTCCTTGCTGGCGTTGACACAAACTTCACTGTTACCTCAAAAGCTTCAGATGAAGGTGGTGATTTTGCAGAGTTTTATATGATTAAATGGACTGCTCTCCTTATCCCCCCAACCACTTTGCTTATAATTAACATTGTAGGTGTGGTGGCGGGCATCTCATATGCTATCAGTACCGGTTATAGATCATGGGGTCCCCTGTTTGGGAAACTCTTTTTTGCTTTTTGGGTGATTGTTCACCTTTATCCTCTCCTCAAGGGTTTGATGGGTCGCTAGAAGGGCATTTGTGACGCTTGTAGTCAAGATTGATAAGGCCAGTTCTGATTCTATTTTAATCACATAAAAATCTTATGTAGTCTACTTCTTTCCAGCGGGTTCAACTGGGAGATAAATGTGTGGTAGAATGTAAAGTAATAGGTGTATCGAACACTGTGGAGACATAATTGTAGCAAATGTGAATGTGCCTCTTGGGACTTAAAACTCTGCATATGTGAGTAAGTTATGGTAGTGGAATGTATGCTAAAGGACTTTATAGTGACTTGAAGAAATGCTGGTAAGCGAAGTTACTGGATTGGAAATAGACCAGTAATCATGGCGTTTTAGACTTGCATATTCGCATGTCAGTACAACCTTCTTAATGGATTTTCGTTTTTAATGCTGATTATAATCTAGGCTCTAGCCTATCAGATGACCTGTCTATTGTTCAGAGAAAGGACAAACTTTGAGCACTCATAATCAGCAACAAGTCTATCCAAATATTTGTATCTCTGGTCCAATTATTTGTACCTCTAGATTGTGATTGAACATTTTATATCTCTAGGTCATTATTGAATGCTTGCTCTGATATAATCGATAGACAAACCTATGGCTGGGATTATATGCAGGCTACCACTTTCCTATACCTGCAGCCTTCTTTACAGAGTTAGTTTCTCATTTTAGTTGCAGGCGTACATTATTCAAACAATTCAGCAAAGGAGCTAAATTAGGATTGTCCATAGCCTAGCTAAATTTGTTATACCTGAAATAGAATTTTGTCTTTTTAATTGCGACTTATCAGTGTTTGTTAAGCTTTATGTCAAGTCATAACAAATTTGAGTAGGATGGCAAAATTGTGAATCTTCAAGTAGCTCTTCATCTACTTTAAGGAGTTTATAAAACTTATTAGAGCTCCATTAAAGAAAATTGTTGAAGGTCTTTCACCCATATAGATTGGCAGATGTGAAGTGGCCCAACTAGTGGTAAAACAAGGTTATCTTTGCATTTATGATTTATTTAAGTTGGCTTCTTTCTTAGCACAATGGAAATGTAGCAAAGATTAATATCCACTGGGGTTCATGATTCCATGAATAAATAATCCCAATGTGGATGTCTTTTATTGCAAAGTGTTCATTGCTTTTTTTTTATAGTCAAGAAGATTTTTGATTAAAAAAATCCTTCCCAGATTTCAAGTTTCAACAATAAAAGTTAAAACATGTTGCTTTTTACTTGATCCTAACACATCATTTGGATTAATAATTAGATGCTCCTCCCATTTGTTATCTACAGAGTATAAAAAATTCTTCGGAAAAGTTGCATGTTTTCTAGTATGTAACGATAAGTAATATATTGTTGTACTTCTCAAAATATGAATTCTAACAGGATTGGTGAGCTTGTAGCAAAAAGAAGAAATCCATAATAGAGTTTGCTGGACCTTAGGAACAATAATAAGTCAAAAACATAAAGTGTAGGCCCACAATGGAGCTCTCAACTTGCAAAATAGATTGCATAGCAGAGTTGCAAGACTGATCAACACTTACAGAACCCGAAGGCCCCTCGACAAATTATGTAGGCATACATCAGAACCTGTAGGCTTGGAATGGTGCCCAGTAGTAATTATAAGGTCCTGTAAGTACTCAATAAAGTATATATTGCAACAGAGCCCACTAGTTTGCTAAAGATTTGTTGGACTGATATTAGACCTTGAACGAAAGATGCCTTCCCAAGCATGTGCATTCATTCAAAATGTCTTTCTTCTGAGGCACTTTGTTCCAGTGTTTTTCTGCTCATTTAAAGGTTTAATGTGCTAAATTGTTAGAATTTAGCGAAAAAAAGGGATTACTAAAGGTGATTGGAGGTGTGTCTGCTCATCTCTTTGCAGTCATTTAAGGATTACTAAAGGTCCTTGCTGGCGTTGACACAAACTTCACTGTTACCTCAAAAGCTTCAGATGAAGGTGGTGATTTTGTAGAGTTGTATATGATCAAATGGCCTGCTCTCCTTATCCCCCCAACCACTTTGCTTATAATTAACATTGTAGGTGTGGTGGCGGGCATCTCATATGCTATCAGTACCGGTTATAGATCATGGGTTCCCCTGTTTGGGAAACTCTTTTTTGCTTTTTGGGTGATTGTTCACCTTTATCCTCTCCTCAAGGGTTTGATGGGTCGCTAGAAGGGCATTTGTGACGCTTGTAGTCAAGATTGATAAGGCCAGTTCTGATTCTATTTTAATCACATAAAAATCTTATGTAGTCTACTTCTTTCCAGCGGGTTCAACTGGGAGATAAATGTGTGGTAGAATGTAAAGTAATAGGTGTATCGAACACTGTGGAGACATAATTGTAGCAAATGTGAATGTGCCTCTTGGGACTTAAAACTCTGCATATGTGAGTAAGTTATGGTAGTGGAATGTATGCTAAAGGACTTTATAGTGACTTGAAGAAATGCTGGTAAGCGAAGTTACTGGATTGGAAATAGACCAGTAATCATGGCGTTTTAGACTTGCATATTCGCATGTCAGTACAACCTTCTTAATGGATTTTCGTTTTTAATGCTGATTATAATCTAGGCTCTAGCCTATCAGATGACCTGTCTATTGTTCAGAGAAAGGACAAACTTTGAGCACTCATAATCGGCAACAAGTCTATCCAAATATTTGTATCTCTCGTCCAATTATTTGTACCTCTAGATTGTGATTGAACATTTTATATCTCTAGGTCATTATTGAATGCTTGCTCTGATATAATCGATAGACAAACCTATGGCTGGGATTATATGCAGGCTACCCCTTTCCTATACCTGCAGCCTTCTTTACAGAGTTAGTTTCTCATTTTAGTTGCAGGCGTACATTATTCAAACAATTCAGTAAAGGAGCTAAATTAGGATTGTCCATAGCCTGGCTAAATTTGTTATACCTGAAATAGAATTTTGTCTTTTTAATTGCGACTTATCAGTGTTTGTTAAGCTTTATGTCAAGTCATAACAAATTTGAGTAGGATGGCAAAATTGTGAATCTTCAAGTAGCTCTTCATCTACTTTAAGGAGTTTATAAAACTTATTAGAGCTCCATTAAAGAAAATTGTTGAAGGTCTTTCACCCATATAGATTGGCAGATGTGAAGTGGCCCAACTAGTGGTAAAACAAGGTTATCTTTGCATTTATGATTTATTTAAGTTGGCTTCTTTCTTAGCACAATGGAAATGTAACAAAGATTAATATCCACTGGGGTTCATGATTCCATGAATAAATAATCCCAATGTGGATGTCTTTTATTGCAAAGTGTTCATTGCTTTTTTTTTATAGTCAAGAAGATTTTTGATTAAAAAAATCCTTCCCAGATTTCAAGTTTCAACAATAAAAGTTAAAACATGTTGCTTTTTACTTGATCCTAACACATCATTTGGATTAATAATTAGATGCTCCTCCCATTTGTTATCTACAGAGTATAAAAAATTCTTCGGAAAAGTTGCATGTTTTCTAGTATGTAACGATAAGTAATATATTGTTGTACTTCTCAAAATATGAATTCTAACAGGATTGGTGAGCTTGTAGCAAAAAGAAGAAATCCATAATAGAGTTTGCTGGACCTTAGGAACAATAATAAGTCAAAAACATAAAGTGTAGGCCCACAATGGAGCTCTCAACTTGCAAAATAGATTGCATAGCAGAGTTGCAAGACTGATCAACACTTACAGAACCCGAAGGCCCCTCGACAAATTATGTAGGCATACATCAGAACCTGTAGGCTTGGAATGGTGCCCAGTAGTAATTATAAGGTCCTGTAAGTACTCAATAAAGTATATATTGCAACAGAGCCCACTAGCTTGCTAAAGAGTTTGTTGGACTGATATTAGACCTTGAACGAAAGATGCCTTCCCAAGCATGTGCATTCATTCAAAATGTCTTTCTTCCGAGGCACTTTGTTCCAGTGTTTTTCTGCTCATTTAAAGGTTTAATGTGCTAAATTGTTAGAATTTAGCGAAAAAAAGGGATTACTAAAGGTGATTGGAGGTGTGTCTGCTCATCTCTTTGCAGTCATTTAAGGATTACTAAAGGTCCTTGCTGGCGTTGACACAAACTTCACTGTTACCTCAAAAGCTTTAGATGAAGGTGGTGATTTTGCAGAGTTGTATATGATCAAATGGACTGCTCTCCTTATCCCCCCAACCACTTTGCTTATAATTAACATTGTAGGTGTGGTGGCGGGCATCTCATATGCTATCAGTACCGGTTATAGATCATGGGGTCCCCTGTTTGGGAAACTCTTTTTTGCTTTTTGGGTGATTGTTCACCTTTATCCTTTCCTCAAGGGTTTGATGGGTCGCCAGAAGGGCATTTGTGACGCTTGTAGTCAAGATTGATAAGGCCAGTTCTGATTCTATTTTAATCACATGAAAATCTTATGCAGTCTACTTCTTTCCAGCGGGTTCAACTGGGAGATAAATGTGTGGTAGAATGTAAAGTAATAGGTGTATCGAACATTGTGGAGACATAATTGTAGCAAATGTGAATGTGCCTCTTGGGACTTAAAACTCTGCATATGTGAGTAAGTTATGGTAGTGGAATGTATGCTAAAGGACTTTATAGTGACTTGAAGAAATGCTGGTAAGCGAAGTTACTGGATTGGAAATAGACCAGTAATCATGGAGTTTTAGACTTGCATATTCGCATGTTAGTACAACCTTCTTAATGGATTTTCGTTTTTAATGCTGATTATAATCTAGGCTCTAGCCTATCAGATGACCTGTCTATTGTTCAGAGAAAGGACAAACTTTGAGCACTCATAATCAGCAACAAGTCTATCCAAATATTTGTATCTCTGGTCCAATTATTTGTACCTCTAGATTGTGATTGAACATTTTATATCTCTAGGTCATTATTGAATGCTTGCTCTGATATAATCGATAGACAAACCTATGGCTGGGATTATATGCAGGCTACCGCTTTCCTATACCTGCAACCTTCTTTACAGAGTTAGTTTCTAATTTTAGTTGCAGGCGTACATTATTCAAACAATTCAGCAAAGGAGCTAAATTAGGATTGTCCATAGCCTGGCTAAATTTGTTATACCTTAAATAGCATTTTGTCTTTTTAATTGCGACTTATCAGTGTTTGTTAAGCTTTATGTCAAGTCATAACAAATTTGAGTAGGATGGCAAAATTGTGAATCTTCAAGTAGCTCTTGATCTAGTTTAAGGAGTTTATAAAACTTATTAGAGCTCCATTAAAGAAAATTGTTGAAGGTCTTTCACCCATATAGATTGGCAGATGTGAAGTGGCCCAACTAGTGGTAAAACAAGGTTATCTTTGCATTTATGATTTATTTAAGTTGGCTTCTTTCTTAGCACAATGGAAATGTAGCAAAGATTAATATCCACTGGGGTTCATGATTCCATGAATAAATAATCCCAATGTGGATGTCTTTTATTGCAAAGTGTTCATTGCTTGTTTTTATAGTCAAGAAGATTTTTGATTAAAAAATTCCTTCCTAGATTTCAAGTTTCAACAATAAAAGTTAAAACATGTTGCTTTTTACTTGATCCTAACACATCATTTGGATTAATAATTAGATGCTCCTCCCATTTGTTATCTACAGAGTATAAAAAATTCTTCGGAAAAGTTGCATGTTTTCTAGTATGTAACGATAAGTAATATATTGTTGTACTTCTCAAAATATGAATTCTAACAGGATTGGTGAGCTTGTAGCAAAAAGAAGAAATCCATAATAGAGTTTGCTAGACCTTAGGAACAATAATAAGTCAAAAACATAAAGTGTAGTTCCACAATGGAGCTCTCAACTTGCAAAATAGATTGCATAGCAGAGTTGCAAGACTGATCAACACTTACAGAACCCGTAGGCCCCTCGACAAATTATGTAGGCATACATCAGAACCTGTAGGCTTGGAATGGTGCCCAGTAGTAATTATAAGGTCCTGTAAGTACTCAATAAAGTATATATTGCAACAGAGCCCACTAGCTTGATAAAGAGTTTGTTGGACTGATATTAGACCTTGAACGAAAGATGCCTTCCCAAGCATGTGCATTCATTCAAAATGTCTTTCTTCTGAGGCACTTTGTTCCAGTGTTTTTCTGCTCATTTAAAGGTTTAATGTGCTAAATTGTTAGAATTTAGCGAAAAAAAGGGATTACTAAAGGTGATTGGAGGTGTGTCTGCTCATCTCTTTGCAGTCATTTAAGGATTACTAAAGGTCCTTGCTGGCGTTGACACAAACTTCACTGTTACCTCAAAAGCTTCAGATGAAGGTGGTGATTTTGCAGAGTTGTATATGATCAAATGGACTGCTCTCCTTATCCCCCCAACCACTTTGCTTATAATTAACATTGTAGGTGTGGTGGCAGGCATCTCATATGCTATCAGTACCGGTTATAGATCATGGGGTCCCCTGTTTGGGAAACTCTTTTTTGCTTTTTGGGTGATTGTTCACCTTTATCCTTTCCTCAAGGGTTTGATGGGTCGCTAGAAGGGCATTTGTGACGCTTGTAGTCAAGATTGATAAGGCCAATTCTGATTCTATTTTAATCACATAAAAATCTTATGCAGTCTACTTCTTTCCAGCGGGTTCAACTGGGAGATAAATGTGTGGTAGAATATAAAGTAATAGGTGTATCGAACACTGTGGAGACATAATTGTAGCAAATGTGAATGTGCCTCTTGGGACTTAAAACTCTGCATATGTGAGTAAGTTATGGTAGTGGAATGTATGCTAAAGGACTTTATAGTGACTTGAAGAAATGCTGGTAAGCGAAGTTACTGGATTGGAAATAGACCAGTAATCATGGCGTTTTAGACTTGCATATTCGCATGTCAGTACAACCTTCTTAATGGATGTTCGTTTTTAATGCTGATTATAATCTAGGCTCTAGCCTATCAGATGACCTGTCTATTGTTCAGAGAAAGGACAAACTTTGAGCACTCATAATCAGCAACAAGTCTATCCAAATATTTGTATCTCTGGTCCAATTATTTGTACCTCTAGATTGTGATTGAACATTTTATATCTCTAGGTCATTATTGAATGCTTGCTCTGATATAATCGATAGACAAATCTATGGCTGGGATTATATGCAGGCTACCGCTTTCCTATACCTGCAGCCTTCTTTACAGAGTTAGTTTCTCATTTTAGTTGCAGGCGTACATTATTCAGACAATTCAGCAAAGGAGCTAAATTAGGATTGTCCATAGCCTGGCTAAATGCTACTTTGCACATGTAGTTGTATGAAGTTATACCTGAAATAGCATTTTGTCTTTTTAATTGCGACTTATCAGTGCTTGTTAAGCTTTATGTCAAGTCATAACAAATTTGAGTGGGATGGCAAAATTGTGAATCTTCAAGTAGCTCTTGATCTACTTTAAGGAGTTTATAAAACTTATTAGAGCTCCATTAAAGAAAATTGTTGAAGGTCTTTCACCCATATAGATTGGCAGATGTGAAGTGGCCCAACTAGTGGTAAAACAAGGTTATCTTTGCATTTATGATTTATTTAAGTTGGCTTCTTTCTTAGCACAATGGAAATGTAGCAAAGATTAATATCCACTGGGGTTCATGATTCCATGAATAAATAATCCCAATGTGGATGTCTTTTATTGCAAAGTGTTCATTGCTTGTTTTTATAGTCAAGAAGATTTTTGATTAAAAAAATCCTTCCCAGATTTCAAGTTTCAACAATAAAAGTTAAAACATGTTGCTTTTTACTTGATCCTAACACATCATTTGGACTAATAATTAGATGCTCCTCCCATTTGTTATCTACAGAGTATAAAAAATTCTTCGGAAAAGTTGCATGTTTTCTAGTATGTAACGATAAGTAATATATTGTTGTACTTCTCAAAATATGAATTCTAACAGGATTCGTGAGCTTGTAGCAAAAAGAAGAAATCCATAATAGAGTTTTCTGGACCTTAGGAACACTAATAAGTCAAAAACATAAAGTGTAGGCCCACAATGGAGCTCTCAACTTGCAAAATAGATTGCATAGCAGAGTTGCAAGACTGATCAACACTTACAGAACCCGTAGGCCCCTCGACAAATTATGTAGGCATACATCAGAACCTGTAGGCTTGGAATGGTGCCCAGTAGTAATTATAAGGTCCTGTAAGTACTCAATAAAGTATATATTGCAACAGAGCCCACTAGCTTGCTAAAGAGTTTGTTGGACTGCTATTAGACCTTGAACGAAAGATGCCTTCCCAAGCATGTGCATTCATTCAAAATGTCTTTCTTCTGAGGCACTTTGTTCCAGTGTTTTTCTGCTCATTTAAAGGTTTAATGTGCTAAATTGTTAGAATTTAGCAAAAAAAAGGGACCAATGATTCATAGGTTGTTTCAATGATCTGCTAACAATTTATTTGTATGGTTACCCTGCAGAAACACTGCAATGATCTGTTTTGGTGTCCTGAAATTAATGTGTTCAATTCTTGTATCGGAAAAAGTTACACATTCAGAATAGTGGATATTACTCCACCCAGATTGTAATAGTTGTACAAGAAAGGAAAAGCATGTCTGACAGTTGTATGGTTAATGCAACCCAAATTTTCTAAACTCTAGCCTTAAACGCTGTCAACAATTTTATTCTTGAGTACATGTAAACTACTGCGGATGGGATTTAGTCTTAATCACCAAATTAAAAAGGCTGAGAGAATCTAAATTGCCAGCTAAGAGCACAGAATTTCGATACCTTCAAATGTAGTTTTCGAAGAAACAACATAAGAATTCAGATTTGCTTATAAGGAGATCATTTATCTTAAATATTATGTCCATGGTCATGTAAAATAAGACCTTGTATGCCAAAATTTATTTTGAGATTGCCATGTTTTGTAACTACATGGAATAAATCGAGGATTTACAGGCATGTGCATTCATTCAAAATGTCTTTCTTCTGAGGCACTTTGTTCCAGTGTTTTTCTGCTCATTTAAAGGTTTAATGTGCTAAATTGTTAGAATTTAGCAAAAAAAAGGGACCAATGATTCATAGGTTGTTTCAATGATCTGCTAACAATTTATTTGTATGGTTACCCTGCAGAAACACTGCAATGATCTGTTTTGGTGTCCTGAAATTAATGTGTTCAATTCTTGTATCGGAAAAAGTTACACATTCAGAACAGTGGATATTACTCCACCCAGATTGTAATAGTTGTACAAGAAAGGAAAAGCATGTCTGACAGTTCTATGATTAATGCAACCCAAATTTTCTAAACTCTAGCCTTAAACGCTGTCAACAATTTTATTTTTGAGTACATGTAAACTACTGCGGATGGGATTTAGTCTTAATCACCAAATTAAAAAGGCTGAGAGAATCTAAATTGCCAGCTAAGAGCACAGAATTTCGATACCTTCAAATGTAGTTTTCGGAGAAACAGCATAAGAATTCAGATTTGCTTATAAGGAGATCATTTATCTTAAATATTATGTCCATGGTCATGTAAAATAAGACCTTGTATGCCAAAATTTATTTTGAGATTGCCATGTTTTGTAACTACATGGAATAAATCGAGGATTTACAGGCATTGGCAATATGGGGATGCCACATACAACATTGATAAGAAACTGGCACAGAGGTTAATTTACCTTACGCTGGGGGCGCCAGGCTAGGTTTCTTGCTTTTGCTTCTGTTTTGTAATCCTGTTCAAGCATGTTCAAAACGAGTTTGGTAATTAAATGACTATGAATAGCTATGTACATTATATCTTAGAAAAACAGTAAATATTAAAGTATCTCATGTCCCTGTAAAATGTTTCCATTTAAAAACGCAATCTAAAGGTTTTGGTTTGGAAATCTTTCAGCACTGCTTCCATGTAATCGCCATCGACCGTAATCACTCGGAATATTTGTGATTTTTTAAACAAATTTTGAATCGCAGAGCACTGGCCATGTCGGTGGATATGAATATAAAATAAAATCTAAAATATAGATTAAAGTGGAAGTGAGAAAGAACTAGAAGTTGGGGCAAATTTATGACCGTTTGAGATGGAGCTGCTATATAAGAGTTGCAGGCAAATTATATCTTATTATTTTGAGCTCATCTTCTTCTATATTCTGCATTGCTTTGAATTGGCTTCTGCGTGTTATTTTTTGGCTTTCATTGTGCATTTTCTTTGTCGATTTTTCTTTTACGAGCTGGTGTTTGTTGAATTTTCTTTTATTTTTTTCCCTTTTCTCGATTGGTTGATTTTATTTTGTTTGGTTCGATGCGGAGCAGAAGAGATGAAACGCATGATTTCAGATTTCTGTGAAGGGTAATTACCTGAGCAGGTATGCTTCTTGTTTAATTCCAAACCAGTATATTATATAGGTGTACAGAATTTAGAATGCCCTCTGGTAGATAATGGTTTGGAATCTTAAGATGACTCAGAGGGTTGTTTGATGATTTTTTTTTCCTATTGCAGGGTTTTAAGTACTCAGACACAACTCATTGGGATTTCAACAAGAAAGTATTTCGAGGGAAACTCACTGACGCTTTAAATTCATTTAAAGGTTCACTCGCTTACCTAGGTTTTGACCTGTTAAGGATATTTTTATTTTAAAGATTGAAATAAGATCTGATTGAACTGCCTTTCGGGAAGAGCCGTCCCTGAATACAAAACGAGGGAAGAAAATTACATTCGGACGTCTTGTTTTCAGCAGGTATAGTGCATTTGATGGGTTACTTGCTTATCTAGGTTTTGACCGGTTAAGTGTATTTTTATTTTAAAGTTGAAATGAGATGTGATTGATTGGATTGCCTTCTAAGGAAGAAAATTACATTCCTACGTCTGGTTTTCAGCAGGTACAGTTCCTTAGTAATTGTATATATGTTAATGCTGCATTGAGATATTGGGGATGTGAAATTCAAGCTAGAGCTCACGTATATGGTACATTCTACCCAGCTTCCCCTTCCTATAGAATCTAGATCAATCAATATATCAAATGATGATACGCTTTTCCTATAGTGACTGCAAGTGTCTCCTTTCTGTCAATGGATTCTACAATAAACTAGGACATTACTTTGAAATATTTGAATGCAGATGCAAAAAATCTGCTTACAATGAACAATGACAGTGAATTTGTGTTTAGGTCTGATCCTTCTATTCCTCCTCTATTGCAATATTAGCCAATAGGTCTGCTACCATATTTCCTTATCTCTTTACATACTGGAAGCTGACCTCCTTAAAACTTTCTAACTGCTTCCCTTGGCCAAGTGAGTTGTACTTCTGAATGCAATGCAAGATTTTTGTTTTGGTTTAAATTTTTAAAACAAATTGTAACATTTCACTAGAACATGATCACATGCAAACCTAGATGCATCCTCTAAATTCACGAAGTACCAGGGCCTTTGTGAAGGTACTTTGGACCACTACCAGATGAGTTTCCTTGACTGTGTGATGGAATTTTATCTTTTACAAGCTATTCCTGTCTGGAAAACACTTGTAATTCACAATAATTAGGAATTCTATACAAAAGATCATCGGGAAGGTTGGAATCACATTCTCCACACTGCATTATTCATTGTCTGAATAGGCTTAGGAATACAAAATACCATTGCATTGCTCTTGCACTACTTAAGGTCCTCTTTCCATTTCTCATCCGATTTCCTTCAAGAATGTTGTACAGACAATGTGACTCATCCACTGGTGGAGACTTCATTAAAGTAGGCACTCGAAATCCGTGTTTTTGATAACTAGATATGGATAGATAAAGAAGAAAGTAGGCCATCTAGCATGAGAACTACACTGCAATAGCAATTGTCCTGCTGGAAACAATGCATGAAAATTTATAAGCCCCTATTGATGGCCTGATTAAAAAGCAAATAAATCTGGAACATAGATGTAGATGGAACAGAGTCAACATGTCAATCGCAATAAAGATAGAAGCCCCCTTATATATCATAACTGCGTGCAAGGGGAGAGAAAAATCCCAATGTCCAATGCGCTGAAACACAGACTTAGAGGCTTTGGCCATTTGCAGTAAGGCCCATTCTGTGGCATGGTACAAGGCTTGCAGGAAAGTCTGTTGTCTTTATTTCTATTAAGGGAATCAATAACTGAGTGGATTCATACCCGCTAGGCATGGGTTTGAGTCCATTGGGTTGCCACTATAAACCCTAGGTCCCATGGAGAGGCCCAGCCACACAGAACAGTTAAGTCTGTGAATTCAAATTGAGGCGGGAGCATTAACCCCCTGAGCTTTGTCCTCTCAGTCTAACCCCTAGGGCCCAAAAGTCTGCTCTTGTTGAGTCACAAGCAGCTTTGAGATAATAATGACTCGTATGCTTCGAGATCTCCTTTTCTCTGGCAGAAGCTCGTCTTCTTTTTTATGCCAATGTTTGCATGCTTAGATGGTTGATTAAAGCTGGCTCCAATTTGAATATACATGAATTGAAAATCCTAATTAATGACTAGAGTCATGGACGAAGATTTTCTGAAGACAAAGCATTATTGAGGAAAGCATTATGTGGGAAAGCATTATTGAAGTTTCTCTTGATTATAGCCATACTCAAGTCATTGTTTGTCTGATTTGGTGAATATATAGTATTTGGGTAAATCTCTGGTAAATGGGCTTCCACTTCATTTGTGGACTTCTTGGTTCTATATTAGACCATGTGAAAGGAGGTAGAACACCATGTAATTCTTACTTCCCAATGTCAATAATGGACATACAAGTCCCATCATCAAACATTTATCTTAGATTCAGAAAGAGCATGGTGATATGTTGCTAATATAGATTAAAGTGGAAGTGAGAAAGAACTAGAAGTTGGGGCAAATTTATGACCGTTTGAGATGGAGCTGCTATATAAGAGTTGCAGGCAAATTATATCTTATTATTTTGAGCTCATCTTCTTCTGTATTCTGCATTGCTTTGAATTGGCTTCTGCTTGTTATTTTTTGGCTTTCATTGTGCATTTTCTTTGTCGATTTTTCTTTTACCAGCTGGTGTTTGTTGAATTTTCTTTTATTTTTTTCCCTTTTCTGGATTGGTTGATTTTATTTTGTTTGGTTCGATGCGGAGCAGAAGAGATGAAACACATGATTTCAGATTTCTGTGAAGGGTAATTACCTGAGCAGGTATGCTTCTTGTTTAATTCCAAACCAGTATATTATATAGGTGTACAAAATTTAGAATGCCCTCTGGTAGATAATGGTTTGGAATCTTAAGATGACTCAGAGGGTTGTTTGATGATTTTTTTTTTCTATTGCAGGGTTTTAAGTACTCAGACACAACTCATTGGGATTTCAACAAGAAAGTAATTCGAGGGAAACTCACTGACGCTTTAAATTCATTTAAAGGTTCACTCGCTTACCTAGGTTTTGACCTGTTAAGGATATTTTTATTTTAAAGATTGAAATAAGATCTGATTGAACTGCCTTCCGGGAAGAGCCGTCCCTGAATACAAAACGAGGGAAGAAAATTACATTCGGACGTCTTGTTTTCAGCAGGTACGGTGCATTTGATGGGTTACTCACTTATCTAGGTTTTGACCGGTTAAGTGTATTTTTATTTTAAAGTTGAAATGAGATGTGATTGATTGGATTGCCTTCTAAGGAAGAAAATTACATTCCTACGTTTGGTTTTCAGCAGGTACAGTTCCTTAGTAATTGTATATATGTTAATGCTGCATTGAGATATTGGGGCTGTGAAATTCAAGCTAGAGCTCACGTATATGGTACATTCTACCCAGCTTCCCCTTCCTATAGAATCTAGATCAATCAATATATCAAATGATGATACGCTTTTCCTATAGTGACTGCAAGTGTCTCTTTTCTGTCAATGGATTCTACAATAAACTAGGACATTACCTTGAAATATTTGAATGTAGATGCAAAAAATCTGCTTACAATGAACAATGACAGTGAATTTGTGTTTAGGTCTGATCCTTCTATTCCTCCTCTATTGCAATATTAGCCAATAGGTCTGCTACCATATTTCCTTATCTCTTTACATACTGGACGCTGACCTCCTTAAACTTTCTAACTGCTTCCCTTGGCCAAGTGAGTTGTACTTCTGAATGCAATGCAAGATTTTTGTTTTGGTTTAAATTTTTAAAACAAATTGTAACATTTCGCTAGAACATGGTCACATGCAAACCCAGATGCATCCTCTAAATTCACGAAGTACCAGGGCCTTTGTGAAGGTACTTTGGACCACTACCAGATGAGTTTCCTTGACTGTGATGGAATTTTATCTTTTACAAGCTATTCCTGTCTGGAAAACACTTGCAATTCACAATAATTAGGAATTCTATACAAAAGATCATGGGAAGGTTGGAATCACATTCTCCACACTGCATTATTCATTGTCTGAATAGGCTTAGGAATACAAAATACCATTGCATTGCTCTTGCACTACTTAAGGTCCTCTTTCCATTTCTCATCCGATTTCCTTCAAGAATGTTGTACAGACAGTGTGACTCATCCATTGGTGGAGACTTCATTAAAGTAGGCACTCGAAATACGTGTTTTTGATAACTAGATATGGATAGATAAAGAATAAAGTAGGCCATCTAGCATGAGAACTATACTGCAATTGCAATTGCCCTGCTGGCAACAATGCATGAAAATTTATAAGCCCCTATTGATGGCCTGATTAAAAAGCAAATAAATCTGGAACATAGATGCAGATGGAACAGAGTCAACATGTTAATCGCAATAAAGATAGAAGCCCCCTTATATATCATAACTGCGTGCAAGGGGAGAGAAAAATCCCAATGTCCAATGCGCTGAAAGACAAAAGGATCTAAACTATGTTCCTGTTTGTTATAACAAGTTAGCTTGCCAATTGCAGTGATGGAAACAACCACATTGCTAACTGCCAATTGCAGTGATGGAAACAGGTACATTGCTAACTCTTGGTTTTCTCAACCTGCTCCAAAAGATCATCCATGGTGCTCCATGCCAAACCATGCTATGACTCCCCATATCTCTGGGACTACAATAGATGGCTAGGTGTCATATTTCATCCAATTTCACCCCTTTGTTTCTAGCAATTTCTTTGATTGACAAACGTACCTCATAAATAATTCAAAAAGTCAATTATATTGCATCATGGTCCATTGCACAAAGCTTTAATGCTGTCATTAATTCATCATTTTTGTCATCTTTGGAAGCAAAAAATAGGAATCATAAAAAGTACAAAGATATTCTTGAGATTTTTCTGACTAATTGTTTATAAAATCTCTACTTCAGATAATGTATGCAGCTGGAATGCAGGATATTCTAGACAGATACTTCAAGGGAGAAGATTTTCCTTCGCAGAATTATATTGTGAAGGAAAGAAAGCTGGCCAGTCAATACCTATAAACAATTCATGTTGGATGCTAAAGCAGATGATTCATCTTGTTGAAGGCTGCTTTATTTGGAATAACAAACAAGAGCCAGAGAAGAGCTCGCTTCTCTCAAATAAAACAATGCATCAAATATTGGACTCTCAAATACATTCCTGAGACCAATGATGGTTCAAAGCATTATGTAGGAATGAATGATAAAAGATTAGCATGGAGCTCATTCCATCTTATTGATTTTATAGGTTAGTAGTTTTGAAATAAACAAAATCTAAGATAGAGTGAAGTCAGTGCTTTAGTCCTTTGTGGCTATTGATGCATGAAGTTGGCTCACAAATATTTCCCTTCACAGAATTATATTGTGAAGGAAGGAAATGTTGGAATTAATGCTTACATTCCATATTTGAGAAATTGGTTTGTGATGGTTGAGAAATTCTCTCAACCACTCTCTCTAAATTAGGAATAAGTTGGATCTCAAAAACTCTATTTAATAGAGTGATCTAAATGTAATCCGTGTGTGAGTGTGTTTACACATGCACCATTTGTGCTTAATATATTTGTATTTCTGCAACTGTGTATGATTTAGCCTTTATTTATCATGGTATCAGAGCATAAAGTGATTCTTGGGTTTATGACTAGGTTTATCACTGAATGGTGAGTAGGCGAGCTCATGTAAGAGAGTAGTTAAGGACCTGTAGGACCGAGGGAATCTACTGTGAGCCATTGACTCACGTTGAGGTTGTAAAACCGAGGAAGGACCCGCGTAGTGGCTGTAGAGTCATGTAGGTCACGATCTGGTCAAAGCGGTGAGGAGCAGCCATGCCAACATGTGAAGATTTATGTGGATCGGGTCGAATGATTTGTGTGGAGAGTTGATCTGCCACCTGAGCCGATCTATTATCAGGAGATCTAAGCTGTGTGAAGACTATTACCAGTGTGGAATTGTTATCCCGCATATGAGAAAATTGTCTTCCTATAGAAATCAATCCCTGGTTTTTTCGTTTATGCCGAGTTGAATCTGGTTTGGATCACTGCCGACTGTGTGAAGTCTGCGTTTTCGGTCTTGCGATATCAGAATTTTGTTTTGTTGTTTCTGCGGAATTCATACAAGAAAATGCGTCCAAAAATCTTTCGCAGCCCCTGCTAGCAGATCTGTTTCTCCGGTCAACTCTGTCGAAGAGCACAACTGACACAAACGAAGAAACAAGGCGTTAGAAGTTGCTGAAGCTTCTGTTTGCTGTTGTTGGAGGAGGTTGCACAGTGGCTTGCATCTTGGAGATCCACCGATGCACGATGGTGGAGTGGCTACCGTGGCTAGTGGCCTGCGTGAATTATAAGCCTTCATTCCAGAGAATATGGGTGATGATTGCTGGAAGATAAGAAAGACCTGGGCCTGCACAATAATGAAGATGAGACGATATTTCCATCATGCCAGATGGTGAGAACGCTCCACTGCTGTTACTATTTCAGCCTGCAACGCTGATTCCGTCATATCTGTTTACTATTTTAGCGATCTCATCAACCATCAGCAATCTCCTGAGCAGCAATCTCCTAAGCGGTGCTGGTTTGGCCTCCAACATCTGGACTAGAAAAGGTATTATCTTTTATCATGGAGTTTATGGTGTTAGATAAATTCAGTGGTTTGAATTTTCCCTCATGGAAAGTAAAAATACAACTGCAATTAATGAATAAAAATTTGTGGGGAGTAGTGAATGGTTCAGAAGCAGCACCTACAGATGCCAAAGAGTTATTTGAATGGAAAAATAGAGATGACAAAGCTAAGTCTATTATTGGACTTGCTCTTTCTGATTCGCAATTACATCATGTAGATCTTACTAAAACATCAAAGGAAATATGGGAACATTTGGTTCAATTGTTTGTTGTAAAATCTACAAATGCAAAATTTTCCCTAAAGCTGCAATTGTTTAGTCTGAAAATGAATGAGGAAACATCTATGGCCAGTCATATAAATAATTTAATGTCTCTTTTAAGACAATTAAGTGAAGCTGGGACATAGGTGGAGGATGAAGATGCTAAAGCTGTATTATTAAATAGTCTTCCTTCAAGTTATAGTAATGTTGTTTTTACTTTGAGTCAAATATCTACACAAACATTGCAAGAGACAATTGCAGCACTTCTGGGGGAGGAAAAGTGACTAAAACCAGAGGATGCCGAAGAGAACTCTCATGTAGAAAATGCCTTGTGGACAAAGTCAAGGATGAGAAAGAAAAATGCAAACAAAGGTGACATTGAATGCTACTATTGCAAGAAAACTGGGCATACAGCGTGGAATTGCAGAAGTCGTGCTAGTGATGTGTTAAAAGGGAAAGAATCATCAAATATAACCACAGATGAATACCAATGGAATTATTATGATGAAGAGAGTGAATCTATTAAACTTTTTTAAGATAACCAGCAGTTCAACTATGTGTCTGATGCCAGTATTTAAAGATCAAGTAGCAGTAAGGCTCAATATGGATGGTTGTCCAGATAATATGGCAGTTGCGGATCTAGGGAAGGATCCCTCATTGGTGGTAGACGTGGTGGTTTCCTAATGAGGTTATGCGACAAATTGGGATGTTGTCCAGTAATTGACTTCGTGAGGTCCTTGATTCGGGAGTTGAGGAAGGGAACTCGGGAATCCAACTTGCCAACTACACCTTTCCGAGGGTTATGAGGCAACTTGATGGAGCATCTACTGATAAGCTTGATTATTTTGTTATTTTTCATGTAATGTAATCATTAAGGGGGGATGTTGGAATTAATGATTACATTCCACATTTGAGAAATTGGTTTGTGATGGTTGAGAAATTCTCTCAACCACTCTCTCTAAATTAGGAATAAGTTGGATCTCAAAAACTCTATTTAATAGAGTGATCTGAATGTAATCCGTGTGTGAGTGTGTTTACACATGCACCATTTGTGCTTAATATATTTGTATTTCTGCAACTGTGTATGATTTAGCCTTTATTTATCAGGAAAGTTGTCCAGTCAATACCTATAAACAATTCATGTTGGATGCTAAAGCAGATGATTCATCCTGTTGAACGCTGCTTCATATGGAATAACAAGCAAGAGCCAGAGCAAAGCTCGCTTTGATATAGTCTCTTCAATACGACATTATTTTTAACATGCCAGGGTTTTATCCTAATAAGTACCACATCACTGTTATCCTAATAAGTATTTTTTTGACTCATATAATCTTATTTTTAATATAAATGGTTTGCTTGTCTTTTAATGGCAGAGTGTTTGAGAGCCCATCCATTTGCGGAAATCTCAATGGGAGAAAATTTAAATTATATGGGGGGGCATCCATGACAGAAATCATTACTTGTCCTTTAATGACAGGGAGTATACAAGCTCATCCATTACATAAAGTTTATGGGGGAGCTGGATGTTTCAGTTAGATCTGAATATAAGTTCTTTTACATATGGTGTGAAAAATTGATTTACTTCTATTTTTGTTTTCTGTGTTTCAACTTTTTCACACACTATCCTTTTGTCTTCCAATTCTGATTTACAACCTATTACATCCAAGTACAAGTATTCACAATAATTAGGAATTCTATACAAAAGATCATTGGGAAGGTTGGAATCACATTCTCCACACTGCATTATTCATTGTCTGAATAGGCTTAGGAATACAAAATACCATTGCATTGCTCTTGCACTACTTAAGGTCCTCTTTCCATTTCTCATCCGATTTCCTTCAAGAATGTTGTACAGACAGTGTGACTCATACACTGGTGGAGACTTCATTAAAATAGGCACTCGAAATCCGTGTTTTTGATAACTAGATATGGATAGATAAAGAAGAAAGTAGGCCATATAGCATGAGAACTATACTGCAATAGAAATTGTCCTGCTGGCACCAATGCATGAAAATTTATAAGCTCCTATTGATGGCCTGATTAAAAAGCAAATAAATCTGGAACATAGATGCAGATGGAACAGAGTCAACATGTTAATCGCAATAAAGATAAGAGCCCCCTTATATATCATAACTGCGTGCAAGGGGAGAGAAAAATCCCAATGTCCAATGCGCTGAAACACAGACTTAGAGGCTTTGGCCATTTGCAGTAAGGCCCATTCTGTGGCATGGTACGAGGCTTGTAGGAAAGTCTGTTGTTTTTATTTCTATTAAGGGAATCAATAACTGAGTGGATTCATACTCGCTAGGCATGGGTTTGAGTCCATTAGGCTGCCACTATAAACCCTAGGTCCCATGGAGAGGCCCAGCCACACAGAATAGTTAAGTCTGTGAATTCAAAATGAGGCGGGAGCATTAACCCCCTGAGCCTTGTCCTCTCAGTCTAACCCTTGGGGCCCAGAAGTCTGCTATTGTAAACAATGATCTGCTTGTTATAATCTAAACAAGTATTTTTTTTACAAAATATTTTGTCAATCACCAGATCTCTTTGATTTTTAATGTGGTATATGATGCATTTTCAACAGCGAAAAAAATGGTGTAGCCAATTCGAGAAAGTAGATAACCCTTCATTATTGTCTTACTGTGCACAAGTTCTACTGTTTTAACTAAATGATTACATCGTTATACCTGTTGGTGTAAAAGCCAAGGTTGTATCATATCACTTGATAAGATGTTCGAGGTAGCCAGTTGGAGGAAATGGATGGCTCTTGAAGGCTTTTTTACTGTGGACCAATGCTGCTGTTTTAAATTGAAACATTACACCGTTTACTTATTGGTGCAAGGCTGCATCAGATTTATCTGTTTGTTTTTAGTGAGCATCATATTGGAACTCAGAAAAAATTATATATGCGTTAAACAAATTAGGTACATCTAACCAAATGTATAAGAAAATGGAAATGAAATCCATGGTAGACTCTCCTCCAAAAGTTCTCTGTTTTGGTGCTGTTAAATCCAAAGTGCTTATTGATGGTCAAGAAAGGCATATTTAAGCAAAGAATAGGGTAGTTTTATAGAATCTTCCAAAAATTCTATGCTTTGAACCAACTCTATCAAATACAGATATGCTACCTGAACACTTAGAAACAAACATCAAAAGTTGTCTTCTATAATATATGCATAGTGCCTAGTCCTCTCAAAGTTGTATCATATTTCAAGGAACCTATTTGGGAAACCCTGTCCTTGATCAAAATCATTAGATCTACCTGATTAACATGTGAAATACAAAGCTTTTTCAGGTTTGGAAATGCATGTACTATTCTTTTTAGCTCATTATCTAACTCATAAACCATTTCAGAATCCGTTCGAATGCAATCAATAATGTCTATGACAGATTTGGACATCTCAATATGATGAAGTTGTATCATGTTCTTTTGACAATAAAAATTGGATGAAATAGTATTTGAGAATTGAGATCGCTATACAAAGAATTTTGCATGCTACTTGTTTCTTTTGCTAAAGGATCTCCACATCTTACAAAACTTCTTTTCACATTCAAGTAAAATGACAAATCACTGGATACAAACATAGAGTTGAACAATAAAGAGACTTTTTTAGTTCTTGACTGAAGTGCATTTTGCAGATTATCCTGTGTTTTCATGTCAATGTTGTCAGGTACCCCACCCAGAACAGTTTCAAACTTGAACCTTGGAATATCTGATATACCAACACTTTCGGAGAGCTCTGGACCATTCTTTTCAGGTTGATTATCCTGGTGCTTATCAAAATACTCCATTATATTCAAAATAGTTGAAGTCACTTTCAAAGAAGGATCTGTAAAATTAATCAATTTGCAGTTGTCTTCATCTTGTATATTTTTCCGAAGAGAAAAACAACTATGATTGTTGCAGTCCCCTCCCTGTGAGTGATGGAAATCCAAATAAATCCATTCGCTTGCAGATGTAGAATGCTCCTTTTGTTGATGGAGAACCATTTTTGTAACAGATAAGGCTATAAGTTATTTTTTAGCATCATAAAACACGGGAGTTGGTAATGACTTGTAGGTGTTGTCAGTTAAGGTTAGCTTAGGTACAACTACTAGTTCATCAAAATATCCATGTGATATTAATTTGGACTCATCTGATTTTTCCATAGTAACATCTATTGTTTCCATCAATTCTTAGAAGATTTCAAATGTTCCTAAACGTACATAGCATGCATTATCTTATCTTGTGAAGATAAGAAAAAAAGCTCGTGTACATGATTGGCAGACCAAAACTGGAAAATAGAAAACAAAATAAACATATGACCATATGACCATATTACCATATTCTCGAGTTGAATTTCAATAACAGAAATGTATAATTTGGCACCCAACACAGCGTATGCTATTAAGAAGAGTACTTGCATAATTGAACCAGGATTGGTCTGGAGAAAAGGCAACCAGTGCCGACATGGAAACTTTTAGGCAATGCTGCATGAAAATATGGAATGAATTTTGAAATAAGCTGGAAAGTGTTATGAACTCCGAGTTCCACCAACTCAAGTAAGTATTCAAGAAGGAACTCTAACCAGAGGCACATGTAGCAGATTAAACATACAAAGAACTCGGCCCAAAACCTAGGCCTTGATCTTTCTCGTTATCATAACTTCAACCTTGAGTAACCATACCTAAAACACATTTTTAGCTAGCAGAAGAAGGTGAATATCAGCAGAACTTGAACTACTCCCCCGAAATGTCACTGCAAAAGTTGCCTATGTGCTACTACACCATTTGGCATTAACCCAATGGAATGTTGGAGGTACCAATTCACACCTTGATATCAAACCGGTAAATATGCCCATCATCAAAAGGGCAGGTAGCTCATTGGTAGAGCAGGTCCTGCATTAAATTCCTAGCCAACCCAATTTTCACCAGAATGAGTTTGTAGACAATGCAATAGAAGCACATAAGACAAAGAACACTCTGCATTAAGGCCACACTCACAAAACTACTCACATCAACCACAAAAATAGCTAACAACCACTTTAGACCACAACAACTGCAATGAGGCCAGTTCATCCCCTTACAAATTACTGAAATTCGATGCTCCATCTACCTTCAAAACTAACAAAAATTATATTCCCACTCCCACTTATAGTCGCTTTAATGAAGTGAAGGAAAAATGTCGCTCTTTTTTATCAGAGGCTTCAGCTCTGCCTTCCGATCCAAACCTAAGATATATCATTCAAAATGAGCTTTCTTTTGTAAACGAGGATTGGAAGCAAGACAAGGGTTCTGCTCCTGTTATGCCATTTATTAATTCCAATAACACTCTCCCCCAAAAATTCTTGTGTGTAGAGTCATTGGGTTTACTATGGTAATGCCTGTAACATTTTGCAGTCTTTTCTTTGTTGGCCTATGGTTTAGTGGTTAAGTAGTTGAGACACGGCATCACCCTGTTAATGACCCAAAGTCAAATTTAGATCAGAGCCTTAAATTATAAGTTGATTGAATTTTATGAGATTTATATGCAATATTAATTCAATAATTAATAAAAATTAGTGTGAGGCACCCTAAATCAACTTCTGTTTATACAGCGTTAGAATTTCATTTCTGCTACATATTTGCATCTCATTTAGATTTGCCCATTCCCATGTAGTGATTGTTCCTCAAATTATGCCTTATGGCGTTTCTTTTGCAACATTTGGTGCAAATGCTAGTTTTAATTTCCTACTAAATTCAATCAAGCCTGGAAGGAAACTCAGTATATATATACATACATGATGAGTGAGCATTGCCACTCAAATATTGGGATCTAATAAACTTATACTGTGATGTCATCGTTCCAGCCAGCGACTTTTCATAAAATCTCGAGTTTGGGAATTCCAGGCAGCCATAAATACTGTTAGCAGCGAGCTTCAATGCTTGCGTTGTTCTTTCATTCCACAATTCCTCTATAAGAGACTCAATGTTAGTGACTCTAATACCAATCCCATTCAAGCCCAGTGTGAGTGGATGTCTCGTATTCTAACTCAATGACAAGCGTTTCAACAACATTTGGAGTATCAACAATATTTGATAGTTTGGCTTCACAAGGGACAACAACAAAGGAGCAAATAACTCTATTTTTTGGTGTATCCAAATTGGAAAATATAATCGACAACACATTTGAATGCAACACTCGAATCAAGGAAATGCTGACAACCACTTTAATCTGCGCTAATACCTTCATATACTACCCATTCGGATAATGTCAGTTCTATAGGATCAATCTCAAAAATCACGCTGACATGAAGTAGTGTTGGCTCCTTTGAGGTGAGATACTTTGCCATTCCATCTCTTATAATTTCACATTTTAGCACAAGAAATCCACTCATCTCAATGGAATCACATAATGAAATTTCAGATCGCCCTGTGAAGAATGCATGTCACCCATGTAAGATCGGCACTCTCAATAAAAGCAAGGAAGTACACTTAATAGCCCTTGCTGAAATTTTTTATGTCACAATTTCCAACATTCTCATGGCCAGGGATGGTTCTTGCAGCTTCAGCTGCAATTCTTTCCCAGTTAGTTGTCCCCTTTTCCACCAATCCAACCAGAGAACTTTTTGGAGGTGGTAAATTGACAAATATATATCAAGGAGTTCTTTTGTAAGTGCAATTCCAACAAGACCAAGATGAATCGAATACCTGAAATATGAGAATAATATGCAAAAATTCCTTCGAAGTACATAGCCTGATGGGTCTATAATTATGATTGGTCCACTAAGATAGTGTGCTATGAGTGGATCACAAAGCTTGACATCATTTACATAATTATTTTCCTTAATCGCACCCCCACTAAAATCAATTGTCTCGACAATGAAAACTTCTATTTCCAAAGCTTTTGTAACGTGGGGAACCTCAGGATGCCATCTATTGTGTAGAGGCTTCTCCTACTCCCATGGCTTCTTCCACACATCCACATTTATCCAAGCCTTGGTTTCATCAGAACCATTAATGCAAATCAACTATACCAAATGAGCTTCTTGCATAAATCGACCCCCCAGAAAACTATCAGGAACTCCCTCTGCTATCGAATACTTTCAAAAGGCTCACATTTCCTTCAAAATGTTTCCTCATTTGAATTCTGAAATTAAATCTTGTGGACTCAACTCAAACCTACATTCCATTTTAATAATTGGAAAAACCTATACTTTGATATTTGAGCGCCTACGAGCTGCAGGAATGAATCGTTGAGCATAGAGTTGACAAATTCACGATCCCATTGCACCTTGCCGTGCATGCCCTCTTAACAGTGCTTCTCTCTCCATCACATAACTATCATGACGGCAGCGACCTAACTTGCAACAATGATTCATCAATGGTGAAAATTTGACAGCCTTCACGCACAACTCCAATTTCAACGACAGTAAATTTCCAATATCTTGAATTGTATACCAGATCTCTCTCACCCAGAAAGAATAAGTTAATTAAATAGGGGCTAGGACCCAAAACATTTTTTTTATAAAATTGGTTTCTATTCATCTTATCGTAGGCTCTTCCTCTGACTTGCTACCTTGTACGCTCAGTTTGTGATTTGGGAGAATTAACGTGGCGATTGCATGGTATTAACCCTTTTATTTTTTTTTGAAAAAACATTTGAGGAAGTGGTCCCACGTATATGGTGTCTGATTGTCATCAATGTTTATATTCCCCAAATGTTTCAATACTATCTAACACATTGAGTACTAAAAATACTTGCTCCTTGAATGTAGTTTCCTCCTCTATTTCATGCCTTGTGTGAGCGTCGGCCTCTGGAGATTGAATCCAAGGGCCAACCAGCTTAATAAAAAATAACTTTTATTCATGCCTTGTGTGAGCATCGGCTTCTTGGAGATTGAATAGAAGGGCCAACAAGTTTAATAAAAAATAACTTCTATTCATGCCTTGTGTGAGCATCGACTTCTTGGAGATTGAATCGAAGGGCCAGCAAGTTTAATAAAAATAACTTTTATTCATGCCTTGTGTGAGCGTCGACCTCTTGGAGATTGAATCCAAGGGCCAACAAGTTTAATAAAAAATAATTTCTATTCATGCCTTGTGTGACCGTCGACCTCTTGGACATTGAATCCAAGGGCCACAAGTTTAATAAAAAATAACTTGTATTCATGCCTTGTGTGAGCGTCCACCTAATCTCCAAGAGCCAACAAGTTTAATAAAAAAATAACTTCTATTCATTCCTTGTGTGAGCTTCGGCCTCTTGGAGATTGAATCCAAGGGCGAACAAGTTAAAAAGTAACTTTTGAAAAATAGACCTCTGGGAGATTGAATCCAAGGTCCAACCACTTTAATAAAAAATAATTTATGAAAAATAGACTTCTTGGAGATTGAATCCAAGGTCCAACTAGTTTAATAAAAAATAACTTCTAAAAAATAGACCTCTTGGACATTGAATGCAATGTTCAACAAGTTTAATAAAAATTAACTTCGGAAAAATAAGCCTAAATTTAATATTCACAAATTTATTAAAAAATAACTTAAGCCTAGATTTTATGTGGACAAATTAATAAAAAATAACTTCTTAAAAATAAGCCTAAATTTCATGTCTACAAAGTTAATAAAAAAGAACGTATGGAAAATAAGCCGAAATTTCATGCCGATACCTTGGATATTGAATACAAGATCCAACAATTTTAATAAAAAATAGCTTCTCAAAAATAAGCTCAAAAATAAGTCCACAAATTTAATAAAAAATAACTTCTGAAAAATAAGTTGAAATTTCATGCTGACTCCTTGGAGATTGAATCCAAGGTCCAACAATTTTAATCAAAAATACCCCTTGGAGATTTATCCAAGGTCCAACAAATTTAATAAAAAATAACTTCTAAAAAGTAAGCCTAAAGGTCCAACAAATTTAATAAAAAATAACTTCTGAAAAATAAGCCAAAATTTCATGTGGACAAATTTAATAAAAAATAACTTCTGAAAAATATGCCGAAATTTCATGTGGACCCCTTGGAGATTGAATCCAATGTCCAACAATTCTAATAAAAAATAAATAACTTCTCAAAAATAAGCCGAAAGTAACTTAGAGATACAGATTAATTTTAATAAAAAATAACTTCTTAACCTTGGAGACCGTCCAACAATTTTAACAAAAATTAACATCTCAAAAATAAGCCTAAAGTAACTTAGAGATAGAGATTAATTTTAATAAAAAATAACTTCTGAACCTTGGAGACTGTTGTGGTGTTGACAATGCCTTGTGTGAGTGTCGACCCCTTGGAGATTGAATCCAAGGTCCAACAATTTTAATAAAAAATAAATTCTGAAAAGTAAGTCGAAAGTAATTTAGAGATAGAGATTAATTTTAATAAAAAATGGTTTCTGAAGGTTGGAGACCATTGTGGTGTTGACAATTGATTTATTGTATGCTCCACTTGTAACTTAGAGATCCAAGGTCCAACCATTTGAATAAAAAATAACTTCTGAAAAATAAGCCGAAAGCCTTGTCATGCTTATATGAAAACTTTTAAAACTTTCATCTTTCTCCATATGAATACATTGTGCACACTTATTACTCTTCATGGTTCCATGTTGATTCTTTGTCTACATTGGGCAAAGTTATTATTCTTCATGGTTCCACGTTGATGCTTTGTCTCATCATTTCCTTGTAACTTTTGAAAAGTGTTGACAATTGATTTACTATATGCTCCACTTGTAACTTAGAGATCCAATGTCCAACAATTTTAATAAAAAATAACTTCTGAAAAATAA
Organism: Pinus tabuliformis; assembly: GCA_031772625.1. Classification (NCBI taxonomy): domain Eukaryota; kingdom Viridiplantae; phylum Streptophyta; class Pinopsida; order Pinales; family Pinaceae; genus Pinus; species Pinus tabuliformis. Next base: position 1,139,927,634 of record CM062819.1, on the reverse strand, counting down.
GCCGAAAGACTTGTCATGCTTATAAAAAATTGATTTTTCCCATATAACATATGGAAAGTTATAAAACTTTCGTCTTCCTTCATATGAATACATTGTACAGACTTATTACTCTTCCTGGTTCCATATTGATGCTTTGTCTGATCATTGCCTTCGTGGAATATGGATGTTGATGATTAGTGGAATTTGATATTAGGTTTGTAAGCTGAGAATATTGACTTAGATATTGGGCATATAACATATGAAAATTTATAAAACTTTTGTCTTCCTTCATATGAATACATTGTGTAGATTTATTACTCTTCATGGTTCCACTTTGATGTTTTTTCTAGTCATTGCCTTGGTGGAATATGGATGTTGATCAAACTTTTGTCTTCCTTCATATGAATACATTGTGCAGTCTTATTACTCTTCATGGTTCCATATTGATGCTTTGTCTACATTTTATTGTATGCTCCACTTGTAACATAGAGATCTAAGGTCCAACAATTTTAATAAAAAATAACTTTTGAAAAATAAGCCGAAAGCCTTGTCATGCTTATAAAAAATTGAATTTGTCCCATATAACTTATGGAAACTTATAAAACTTTTGTCTTCCTTCATATGAATACATTGTGCAGACTTATTACTCTTCATGGTTCCACGTTGATGCTTTGTCTGATCATTGCCTTGGTGGAATATGGATGTTGATGAGTAGTGGAATTTAATATTAGGTTTGTAACCTTAGAATATTGACTTAGAGATTGGGGATATAACATATGAAAATTTATAAAACTTTCGTCTTCCTTCGTATGAATACATTGTGTATATTTATTACTCTTCATGGTTCCACATTGATGTTTTGTCTAATCATTGCCTTGGTGTAATATGGATGTTGGTGATCAGTGGAATTTAATATTGGGATTGTAACCTGAGCATATTGACTTAGAGATTGGGCATCGAGCCCAATATTTTTATAAATATAATTCTTTGAACTAAAAGGCACTAAATTGGTTAAAAGGCCAATTTTGTCTAGAAATTGAAAACTTTGTCGGGACACAGTAACCTACAACATTATCAACATGGCACACCCACAAAAATCTCAACTGAGTTCTTTCACATAATGTTGGTGTGTGTCGATCTCCACAAACTATAATTAACTTCCCATATTCTCATTTTTTTCCATAAATTATTATGAAGGTGAATATTTTCAAGTGTATCATATGGTAGATGACCTTCCAGATGGTTATGTTCACAATTAAAGACACAAAACAAAAATTCCATTGCCCTTTGCTTGGTTATTGATGAAATCATATTATATTGACAAATGTGGTCATTTCCTCAATCCTTCATGTCATTTCTCCTAGGAAAGGTTTGGCTACAACAAGGAGCAATGTAGAGATTAAAGATGGTGTGGTTGAGAGGGAGTATGATAGACCTCTCAAAATGGATCCTCGGCAAGTTGGCAAATGGGCTAACCAACATGATGATGATGATGATGAGGACTAGCCAGAGACCTCCAGCAGAGAGATAGTTTAAGCCAAGTGGGAAGAGGGAGCATTTGTAGTTATACCTCTAATAGTGAGCTCGAGTGATGTAGATCCTTAGTCCTAGAGTTGTGGAAATTTGGGTAGGGTCCATTGACGCGTTCTCCTCATGGATCATTACCCTTCCTACAAGGGACCACATTATTCAATAGCAGGAGGATCAATGTCTGTCGGGTACTGAGGAGTGAAGAGGAGTGTTGATAGCAGAGCAGGAGGCTTAGTAGTAGAGTCAGCAACAAAACAATTTTCCGAGTAGACAGTTGCAGACACAGTTGATTAAGTGTGTTTTTATTGGATTCTTCTCAGTTGCAGTTGTTATAGTGCAACAAAAATAGTGAGATGTTGATCCGGATTTGAACAGGAACGCAATAAAATACAGAGATAACCATAAAGACAAATATGCAACAGAAATAATACTTCATTTCATTACTGTAAAATATTGAAATATGCTTACAATTAGAAATGGAAATAACCCAGCTAGGGCGATGGTAGCTTATCTTTGAGAAGAGATGTGTCGGCGACATGCCTCTGAACTGTTCTCCAAAAACTGTGTTACAATGAGGCTCGAGGGCCTATTTATTGTTGAGAAACAATGGAAAACCCTTCACATTCCAAAACCTAACCCTAGAAGATGAAACGCCAAATTGTGGGCCCCGTTTTTGGGTAAGTTGGTACATCAACTTCCCGGGGTCGCGAATTGGTCGTACTATCTCCGTTTGACGCGCATGATAGCCCATTGGAAAGATCACTCCGAGGACTATGACGGAAAAGATGATTTTTAAACAAAAAAATCGCTGGCAGTGGATTTCCCAAAAAACGTCGTTTAGGGCCTCAAAACGGCTCCGGAAGTTTAGGACCCGAAAAACTGCTAAAAATAGTAAACTGTGCTATAATTAAGGAAACAAAAAAAACTGAAAGAGACAGTTGTGGGGGTCCAAATGGGATAGGTGGGTGGCCACCAACATCCACCTGGATCAGAGGTAGTTCTACATACATTCCACAAGTGCAGAATAGGGGTGGTTGAAAATCCCTTCCTTGCTAAGAGGGAGTGTTGAGAAGTGTACCAAGAAAGGCTCATTTTGACTTAGCCTTGGTCAAATTGAGAAAAATTGAAATTTCCACATTAGCAAAAAACTTGGAGGTAATTAACTGAGGTGACATGGCTCTTGTCACTTAGTTAGCTCAGTAAATTTGAGTTACTAGGCTTGGAGTTCAGTTTGCATGTGTTGATTGCTAATTTGTAGCAATCTGATTCACTTATTTGTAGTTTTACTTCGTTAAACTAGTTCTAATTGCTAATAGAACTACTTGGAGGTTATTTTTGCAGTGGGACAACATTCTAACTCAAATATCATCCAATTGATCAATAAAAAAAAAATAGCTCATGCATGCAAGGAATCCAAATTTCTCAATTGTGGTGTAGATTCCAAGGCAGTTGTTGGTGGCTAGATTTGCATACTTTTACTCACCCTTTTTACCCTCATCTTTTATGCATTTCATGCTAATAATGGTTAATCGATAACTTAAATTGCACAGGTATACCTCTCATCATGTATTTATGGATTATTTGTCAATGAATCATAGTCGTATGGGATTATTACCTAAGTGACTTACTAATGTAGTTATTTCTGCAGATTTGAAGGGAGAATGACTAGGACTGTGATTCAATGAACGATGTTATCAAACTGGAAGTGTTATTCTTGAATACTAGCTGCAACAATGAATAAACCCTTCGATTGACACACTGCTACATTTTAACGTTCTGTTTTTCTCTAAAAACCACCATGTAATTAAGGGCATAAAGTGTCATAATTCTAGGAGCTGTATCATTGATAAATTGTGTAAAGTAGAGTTGCGGGCTGTGAAAGGCAAGAATCTTAAGAGACATTAAGTTTGCAAGAGAATACTCTACCTTTGAGTCTGTAACAACATAATTGTAATATTTCTTTTATTAATGATAAATTAATCTTTTGAGCATATTGTGATTCTTTGATCTCGCCACAGTCCTGATCAGCGAGTTGGGCCCACTCTCCTGAACATGTGTTGTTGGATTAGATGTGTGTTAGGTTTATTTATGTAAGCTTATTATTGTTGTGAATGTTTATCAGTGCGTTTTTGTGAGTCTTTATTGTTTTTACTCTTATTTGTTGTTACAATATTGCTTTCGATTACACATTGATGAATTTATATTTAATGTTCACTAGTGGGTAGGGAAACTATGGCCTGCACATACAGTGCAGAAAATCCTTGAAACAACTGGTAGAACTGTGGGTTGACAATTAAATGTGGTTTGGGTGAATTGCATGATTCATACTTGGACACCAACATCTTGGTGTCGTTGCCGGGGAGTTTACCAAAGGCACGAAAGTACAACCAACATTGACCATAGAACTGTTCTCTCATTCTGGGGAAGGAAGTTTACACCTTGCTCCAGGTCCTGAGTATTAGATTGTTTGGTTGTTTAGTTCTTTGCTTTTCTTGTTTTTGTAGGATTATTATCTCGTCGTGGGGAATGAAGTTTTTATCACCTTGATCCAGGTCTGAAGCTTTAGATTGCTTTGTTTTGTTTTTTTAAGTATTGTTATCTCATTCTAGGAAGGGAAGCTTTATTTTTCACGTCATTTCAAGCCCTAAGCTTGATTTCCGTGATTTGCTTATTTTCTTTCCTTTGTTTCCTTTAGGGGCCACTCTCTCATCTTGGGGAAGGAAGTGCTTATCCTCCTCTAGGTCTTGAGATTTTAATTTGTTTGAATGTTTCCATTTTATTTCCTGATTGTATGAACAAAGACACCAATAAAAGGGGAAGAGGGATACCCACGAAAAGAAAGAGGGTTGATTTGGGGAGAAAAACTTACATCGAGGAGATCATCTCAAGGGCTGAGTCTGGAGCATCATCATGGCATGCTGCTAGGGTAAGATCTAACACGAAATCTTGAGGGCAATCAATTTCACAACCAGAACCTCCTCCAGTAGTAGAAGTGAAATTCAGGGAAGAAGAAGTAGCAAGAAGAGGATATGAGGAACACCATATTGCAAGTTCAGAGGAAGACAAATTGAAAGATTTCTTAGCGATCAAGGGAGTGTTGTTAAAGAACTTACATCACCTGTTATAGAACATCTAGAGCCATAACCTATTGAAATTCTGAGTGGGTATTGAAAGATATTCATGGCTCCTGCAACTTCTTCAATTGAATTCCCAATTGGAAATATCAGAGGTGATGCACCTATGAAGTCCGTTCCTTTGACAACACTACCCAAATTCCATGGTCTTACTTTCGAGGATCTTGACACATTCCTTTCTGAATTTAATGTTGTTTGTCGGGGGTATGATTACATTTTTGATGCTCAGAAAGTGAAGATATTCCATGCTACTTTGAAGGGCACAACTTTGAGATGGTTTATGGGTTTGGGAGGAAAATCTATTGCTACATGGGAAGATATCAAGACGATTTTCCTCAAGAAATATCATGAATACTGCAAATCTCTAGATGTAAAGGAAGAAATTTTTAGGATTATGCAGAAAGAGGATGAGAATATGGAAGATTTTGTGGAACGTTTTCAATATAGTTTGCAGAGATCCAGTCATAGTGACTTGGATAAGAATAGCTTGAAGATCATTTTTCTCACAGGACCTTTAAGAAGCAAATGAACACAGCAGCAAGATTGCGGAAATTTGAACTGGAATTTTATTATATGGATGCAGATATTACATATGAGAAATACTCCTTACAGAGATTGACTGTCTATGCATTCACCGGACTCCTTACAGAGATTGACTGTCTACGCATTCACCGGACTTTATACTGTTCTCAAGGAACAAGTATCACCGGAGGCTACCTGGCAATAGACAGACTCTGCCTCAGAGATGACAGACAAATTCTCAGACTTCCCTAATGGTTCAGCCACTTTAGGTTCTCACCAGTGCCGAGCACACTGATGCGCAGGCTTCCAAACCAGACTCTAGGACTTATTAAACCTTTCGTGATGCAAGCAGATCAGACACAGATGTCCGCAGATGCAGAGCAAGAAAAGTTTATGACTCTAAACTCAGACTCTCTCCCCTCTCGAATCAATCTTACTTCGCAGCTAGCTCTTATTTATAAGCTGGAAGGGAACAAACATTCATGACTGGGCTTTGTACAGACTGATGACTCAAAATAAAAGTACTCAGACAGATCTGGATAAACCGCTGAAAGCAAGATTCGGGCATAGGACAATATCGTCCTATGTTATCTCATCCCTACTCCTTATCAGAGAGCCCGAGGCATGTGGGGACCGAATCTTAGTACCAAAAAACTATTTACACAGAGGAAATTCATAAGTGAACCCTCGAAAGACTAAAATGACATAAAAGATGAGATTTGCAAATCTCGAGGTTGTACAAAGTGGAGATTCCAGAGCGAGGGAATCCACGAAAGCTTGTCCGGCACCATAGTCGGCCAGAAAGACAACACTTAGTCCATTGTATAATATTCTATCTGCAGATGTGTATAATGCTGATATCTGAATCTTTCAATAAGAGAATTATTAAAGTACTGTACTCTAATTTCTTTCTCTGATTCCCACATTTGTGAACTGTTCCTATTAGGTGGTTCCATAAAGTTGATGGGTTGGAAAGGATTTGATGAGATATCAAACTGATTGTGGAAATCTTCATAGTTGGTGCTGGAAGATATCATCCTTGCCTTGTATTGATTTGTGACAAACCATCTGATATGACCGCAGCGTCGGATTGCTTGCAAGAAGGACAAATCATCTATGTCAGCAATGTTTTCAACACTCTTGTATACTATACCATTCATGTGGGATCTGGGTTCACTAAAACCAGGGATCTTGAGCATGTGTAATGTATATGGCTTTATTACTAAAGCTGAGAGACCATAAATTTTCCACCATTCAATGAACCAATCTGGAGTAGGGTCGTCTTGTTCTAAAGCTTCTGCTGTCATACCTTCAAATATGAATGAAGACTGTATAGAATAGAATAGGTTAGTCGAGCAGTTTTGAAGATTCATAGCTGTAAAGAAGCATTCCTTTTGCCTGTCGGGATCATAGTCTTCCCGATGAAGATGATTATCAAACCTTCGGAGTGTAATATGGCAACTTGTCATTCGATCATCATCTTCATCATCTCTTTCAAGAGTATAGTGTATGTTGTCAATATATTCCAGATACTCTAAGGCTTCCACTGACTCTTGATTCATTTCATCCTGCATTGTTTCTGTCCAAAGATAAGGAATATCTTCACGATGCCTGATTTCTTTAATTGGATACCAATCTACATCATGGATAAGTAGAGGAATTTCAAGCATATAGCTTACCCAACCATTTGGTGTTTCTATTTCAACAGTACTCTCCCTTCTCCTGATATAATTGTAATGTAAACTTAGGATTGAATGTTCAGACAGAAATTCCCTACTCAACATATTTGCAAAATTGTTCTTATCCCCTTTAACAAACTCAACTTCAAAATTATACTGGCTGAGCTGCATAATCCATCTGACCATAGCAGCATCTTCAAAATCACATTTACGAATGGCAAATTTTAAGGCCTGGCAATCTGTTTTAACAGTGAACTTGGTATAGATAACAAAGTCTCTGAATTTTTCTATTCCCAAACAGACTGCTCTAAGTTCTTTCTTCAGGCTAGACCAGTTCAATTGATTTTTGGCCCATAGTCCAGATGCATATTGACAGATTTCAATTTCAATTTTGCTGCTAGGGTTCTTCTGACACAAAACTGCTCCCCATCCTTCATAACGGGCATCTGTCATGATTATATTTTCCCATTCTTCTCTGATAGGAGAGAGAGGCTGAATTTTTCTGACCTTTTCTTTTATTTTTCTGACTGCCTTGGTGCAATCATTATTCCATGGAATTGGATCCTTCTGAAGCCTTTTATTTAACAATTTCCTTTCTTGTGCACAATGCTTCAAAAACTTAGAAATGTAGTTCAAACTTCCCAAAAACCTTTGCAATTTTGTTTTATCTTTAATTTCATCAGGGAAGTGATCAATAAAATTTAGACTTCTTTGAATTACAGTATAGGATCCATACTGAATATTGTAACCCAAAAAGTCTATTATTGGCCGAAATAATTTCATCTTGGATTCTGATAATACTATGCCCATTTCTTTGACCCTGCGAAGAAAGATTTTCAAATGTTTGATATGGTCAGCAATATTATCAGAATGAATCAATAAATCATTAATATATTTTTTCAGGAAACCTTCCATTCCTTCGAAGGTTTCATCCATTATTCTCTGAAAGGCTGAAGGAGCATTGATCAGGCCGAATGGCATGATATTCCACTCATAATGTCCCTCTGGTACAGAGAATGTTGTCTTCCATTTATCTTCTTCTTTGATTCCTACTTGCCAGAAACCAGATTTGAGATCAAATTTGGAAAATATCTTGGACTTTGATATCTGAGCAAGTATGGAAGAAGGCTTTGGCAAAGGATAGGCATCATAATCCAAAATGTTATTCAGAGGTTTATAGTTCACGACTAACCTTGGTTTTCCTCTGGCAATTTCAGCATGTTTATTAACATAGAATGCGAAACATGCTATGGGGCTTTTACTTTTCCTAATAAGCCCTTTCTTTAAAAGATCCTTTATTTCTTCTTTGCAAAGCTTCATCTGTTCTTCATTCATTGCCACTGCTTTGGACCTCCTTAATTTTCCATTGAAATCTTTTTTGAGAGGAAGTTCTACTTCCTGTTTCTTAATATGCCAGAAAGCATTTGGATCATCTGAACAACATTCTTTAAACTGAGCAGTGAGACTTGCTATCTCTGAAGCAAATTTCCCATTATCCAAAAGTTATTCTGTTTTTAGTACTTCTTTCTTTATTTCCATTTTCGCCAGCAGATTTTCCATTCTTTCTATTCTCTTAATTCTAATTGGAGAATTAGAATTAATAAATGGGAAAAAGACTTCCTTATTATCAAAATTGACAAAGTATCCATACCTTTGTGTTTTTGTATCAAATCTTGCTCCATGCATACTAAAGTTCTGAAAAAATGGTGTTCCGAGGTACATTGCACAATCCAGTCCTGGAACAACAGGACAAACCAAATGAACTCCAATTTTATCTGTAAGCAGAACATCAATTTCTGCTTCATGCTTTGTAGGGATATCACCACTTGCAGTGATCACCCTTGGACATGTTGTTGGCCTTCTGTGGTGCATGCCAACTACTGTATCACTTACTATGTTTAACCTGGAACCAGTATCCATAAGAGCTTTCCAGAATTCATACTGGTTTCTGATTTTTACCTTCATTTTGACACAGTACATGACATCTCTATTCATGCTATTGCATCCAAAATCTGTTCTTACTATTTCTTCTTCTTCTTCTTCTTCTTTGTTATACTGCTGTTGAGCTGGTCCTGAATGGTAGGTCCAGTTTTCTGTCTTCCCTGAAATAGAATCTTGTGATGAAGAAGCAAAAGGAGCTTGTGCATTTAACATCTTTAGGCTTAACTCATTGTGCCTTTCAACACACAATCTTCTATTCTCTTTGATTGTCTTTCTCAATTCTTTTATTGCCTGATGTACTGCAGGCAAAGTCTGTGGCAAGTCTTATCCAAAATCTTCATTTTTGAATTGTCTAGTTAAAGCCTCAACAGAGAAAAGAGTAGCAAGAGGAACATACCCTTTATTTGGAGAGTTCTTTGAACTAGAGGGTGATTTCTTCAAATGTTCTGTCAGCAAGGATCTGTACATTTCTTTCATTTGCGGATCTGTAGCAACCATCATTTGTGAAAAAATATTTTTACTGATTTCATCATAATCAGTCTTCATCATCCTGACTGCATTACATGTACAAATATCAGGGTCATCACAATCACAATATCTACATTCTGTACAATGGGGATCATTACAAAATTCTTCATCAGATGATTCTTCTGAATCAACAAAATTAAAGTCATTTTCAGATCCTGAATCAGAAGATACCAACTCATCACAGCTGCTTGGAAGATCAAAAGAATTTACTTTGCCTTTCTTGTTTCTATACTGGACTTTCTTCTTAGAAGAGTCTTTCTTTTTGATTGGACAATTTGGAGCTGTATGACCTTTTTTGTTACAATTGTAACAAATTATTTCTTTGTCTTTAGAAAACATCCTTGTGTGTTTGTATGGTTTAGCTTTGTAATGTTTTCTTTTCGATTTTTCTTGGGATATCTGGGAATTCTTTTTGAAATGTCTTTTCCTCCTCTTATGCCCCTCAGAATTTCCAGCTTTACCAAGGTGCCATTGTTTGCAGAGTTGTTGATATCCATGTGGCTTTTTAGGATTGGTTGCTGCTCTTGCAATCTTCATTTGTGAGCACAATTCTACAATGATTGCTTTTACAGCTTGTCTGATTATGCCAAATTTATAGTCCCCAACCTTCCCTGGTAGTTTATTGACAATAGCTGAAGAGACCCATTGGGGAAGGGATGCAACAAAAATTTCCTTCCATTTTGGCTCAAGAATGAGATCTGGAGTCAATGTATGCAATCTGTGAAGGAATTCATTAAAGTACTCATCAAAATGTTGCATATTATGCAACTTCATGGCCAACAAAGTAATAGTTGTAATATCATTGGTTATTTGAGGAAAACCAATGAAATTAATTGTAATAGCATAAAGAAGTTTTCCTATCATATTGTTGACAGGCAAACTAGTGACAGGATCTATGTGGGTGGATCCATCTTCATTTTGGACAACTGCTTGTTCCCATCCTGCAAGGAGACTAGGATCTTTTAATGTCTCAGCTTTCAGCCAAGAATCTAATGTTCCTTCAAATCCTCTTATTATTCTCCTTGTTGCATTAATAGGACCTATATCATTAGCAAGATAAGTCCTATAACATACAAGCATGGAATGTAATACAGAGCAATCCTTATGGTATTCAGATTTCATAAGATCTCTTCTATCAGGAGCAGGGTTCCAAGTAGTCTCCCATCTTGACCTGGATGATGTAGCATTGACTTGATCTTCATTATCAGGTTGCTCCTAGTCTTCATCTGTTAAAGATAAGTTATTGATACAGGTTTCAAGCTCTTCAATTTGTGGTTCTGCTTCTATCTTGTGAAGAGTCATATCACCAAAGGATGTTTCTGTCTTATGGAAGCTTGTATCAAAACCTTCTTCTTCTTCTCTAGTGTAGGAATCTTCAGACATGAAATTAGAAGATTCTAGTTTGCTAGATTCTTCAGTTTCTTTAGATTGCTTTATGGCAGGATGTGGGCTAAAGAAACTGGGATTTGCAAACAGAGAATATGGATGAGAGGAAGTAGGCAGTGGAAAGGTTATAGAGTTGGGTGTTCTAATAAGGCTTTCCACAGAAGGAGTAATAGAATATGGGACAAAAGTCTTGGGTTCTGAAAATATAGTTGCAGATTTATAGGCCTCAACCCTAGGCTTTTTCTTCAAAGATTCTATCCCTTGAGTTACTTCCCAGACTTGTTTTTTTACAATATCTAGGGAATTACTAATCTTTACAATTTCTTTTCCATGAGCTACAGTAGCATCATGGGTCTTTTTGTCTATCTGTCCTGTTTGTAAAGATAACCTGTCAAGACTCTTAGTAAGAGCCTTGTCATTTTCTGCCAAAGTTGTAACACTGCTATTCAAACATACCGTATTGTAATCTTGTTTTCTGAGAATACTTTCGAGCATGGTCTTCATCTCAGAATTAGCAGTTTCAATATTTTCAAATTTAAAGCTGACAAATTTCTCAAGACTGGATAAAGCTAAATTTGTCCAATTAGTAGCAGCCACAACATCTCTTGCTACTAAGTTAGAATCATCAACATGAGATGGAAGTAATTTGTAAAGTTTTCCATCTTGACTTCTTATCACAAAATTTTTCCAAGGGGGAAACTCTGTGTCTGTTTCTAAAAGGTTTCCATCAAGGAGTTCCCACTTGTGTTTATTTGGGGTCCCGGACCTCATCATGTTTACTTGCAACTGAGAACAAATCTTTCTTAGTAGTTTTTCTCCTTCAATTTGAACAGCGATCAGAGATCTGGGAATGTTTGGTTTATTTAGCATACTCTGAATTTTTGGCTGAAAAACATGTGCTTTCAAAGGAGGAGGAATCACTACCGGATTTTCTTTCATCTTTTCTTCTACAAATTTTTCTGGATCCTTGATTCTTTTCTGTTTAGCCTGGTTCCTGATTTGTTTCATCAAGGAATGTTATATTATATTTGCAGAAGGATAATACCATTCATAGAATGATATCCATTGATTTTCTGCCTTTATCCATTCTTTCCATTTTTCAACATTTTGTCTGTTGAAGGCAGGACGATCATTTCTTGGAAGAAGCATTACTTCTTCAAAATACAAATGTTCTTTTTCATGTGTGAACATATCCCAATTGAACATTTTCTTTTTCCATTGATCGTTAGGATCATATGGACTGATTCCTTTAAAAATCTTTAAAAAGGCAATTATCTCTGAATCAGAAGGAATTTCTACATGCTTTGGAATTTTGTCAATAGGATTTCTTCTGTATTCAGGAATAGGTGAAGAATCAACATAACCTAAACCATACGTAGACGAACTGGATACAGTATGTACAAGTAGCTCTTCTTGTGGATTGAAAAATACAACCTTTTTGTAACTTTCTTCAGAAGAGTTAGACGGAGGAGTAAATCTGATCATGTTTATCCTATGACGGTTTGATGACTCCCCATGTGGAATTGGTGGTTCTGAAGAAAATTGACAGAAATTCTTGGAGCAGTGCGGATGACCACATACTGAACTAAAAGGCTGAGATGGGCTTGGCTGTGAGAACATTCTTCTGATAGAATCATACACTGCTTGGTCTATTACAAACTGTGGAGGTGCAGAAGACTGACCAGGATGTAACTGACTGATTGTAGTAGGAATTGCAGAGACAGAAGTAGAGGGTCCTTCATGCTGAAATGTGTTAATTCTGGGAAATCGTGTGGTAACCTTTCCATCTATCTCTGTTATTATTGATTGTGCAGCAGCAACAGGTTTCTTTGTGGGTTTCCCCCAATTGGTTACCCAATCATCAGGAGGACATAAATCATTTCGGGAAACATAGACTGGTGCTACAGGATTACAAGATGAATCATACTGGATAAGAGTGACTCGGCCTTCATCTTTATCAGGGGTATGAAAAACAGCAGGGATTGTTGTATTATAAAACCTAACACAAGTAATATAAAAAATGGCCAAATTTTTTTTTTTCTTTTGAAATTTTCATACCCAGCGGTCTGGATACCTAAGGTTAGGCATTGCAGGACATTTGGGTCGTCAAGTGCAACAGAGAAATCTGGAAAGACATCATACTGTACAGGGCCTTCAGCAAGGCTTGTTTCAATACCACCTATCATGGCCTGTGTGAATGTGGTCCATCGATTATCAAATAGGGCTGAGAACACATAAGCTTTTTGTCCTTTTCTATGTAATGCATTCAGTCCTATCCTTACCATCCCCAGATGGACATACTGGTAACCAGCTTTGAGAGCTGATTTGATATGTTTGGCTTCGAGGAGAGATATAGTTAACATAGCATTCAAAGTTAAATCTGCTTTGATGGATTTTTCTTTGATTTTGATCTGACTAAGGGCACGGAAATTGAAAGAGGATAAATTTCTGTATACATCATGTGGAGAAATTGGTGGAAGTTTCCAGTTAACAGAGGGATCTGTTTCTTCTTGTTCTATGATAGCAGAATTACCAGAAGTAGATTCAGATCTACATAACCCTTCTAATGCAGATTTCGATTTTTCTTCATCTTTCATAGTTCTAAAGTGCTTAGATCCAAAAATAGACTCAGAATATTCAGCTGAAGAATGTCTAGGAGCATCCATTTTAGAATAGATAAATACCCGTTCAAAAGTCTTGCAGAAAATGATGAGAAGAATTGCGGTCTTCTTCTGAAGGAGAAATTGCGGCAAATTCTCGTCCAACGTCTTCAACGCTCTCCAACGCCAACACCGGCAACAATGAGCTCGAACGCTATTCAGGACTCAAGCGAATTTTTTCACTCAAACAATATCTCACAGCAAAATATCAACTCAAACAATACTTAGCTCTGATACCATCTCTCAGGAATATTTGGAGCTATTGAATGTAGTAGGGAAAGGAGATATAGCAAAGGATGAATTTGATACCATCTGTGAATTATGCATCAAGTTCTCACAAGGGGCTACGAGGCAGAGGCATGGAATCCGAACTCTCAGAACATCTAGTGGTGGAGTTACAAAAGCTAAAATTGGGAATCTACTGGAAAACTTGAGAACCAATATCCTAAGAACATTATCATTGCAACTATATGTGTTACAGGTGAAGCAAAAGAAGATAGAAGCAGAGAAGGCCATTTCTATTTTCTGCCCTCAATGCAGGAAAAATCATCCGTTGAAGGAATGTCGATTAAATTTTGTGGAGGCTTGCACTATATGTGAATAGGGTCATTCCACGAGCACTTGCCCGTCTCTTCTTGGATTTAAGGACATATTTCATAGGATGAATGAAGAATCATAACAACTCTATTTTATGGGATCAAGGAAACCATGGCAACCACGGTCGCCAAGTATGAATCAAGGTATGCCTAAAGACCCATTTCAGTATTTTAATAATATGAATTTCAGTTAGAAGTCTATACCTTTTTCACCCTCTTGGCCACAGTCTTACTAGTATCTAATGCCCTGGCAACCCTGGTATCCTTTATATGGTCCAAATTCTTCATGGTCCCAGAAATGGCGTGGACATCCTCCTTCTCCTTCAAGGAAATTCTCCCAACCTCTGCCGAAACAACAACTACAACAGCCTGCTAATACACCCTCCAGTAACCCTCCTCTTCATCCTCAATTTCCTGTCCAACCCAATCGAAATCCAAATAACAGAGGGGCTCAACTGGTAGAGACACTCAACCTCCTTGCATATAGTATTGCCACTATGGAATGTAATGAATTAAATCTTCAATATGGTTGGGTGGTCAATAGTCAGACTTCACCTATAATTGTTGAGCATACAGATGATGAAGTCTCAGAACCAGAACAAAGAATGATAGGAGAAGATCCAGCGCAGATTACTATAAAATAAAAAATGCCTTCACAGACTATTGCTGCTAAAGGGTGTCAGACTGGTCCACCCTATCCTAAAAGACTATCTTTGAGCAAACAAAGTCCTTATCCTGAATTTGACTTTTTAGGAGAATTGCGGAATATATTTGTTAAACTTTCGTTACTTCAGGCTATGAAGGACGTACCAATTTATGCCAAGAAAATTAAAGAATATTGTTATATGAAACCTTGTAGAAAACTAGAGCACCCACTCACTATTCATGTCATGGGAAAATTATCAGATATAATGTTGGGGAAATATATACCTGTCAAATACGGGAATCTTGGGAATCCAATTCTGACAGTGCAGATTAATGGGGTGGATATCCCAAATGTACTGGTAGATTTCGGGTTAGAAATTAATGTTATAACCTCTGCAACCATGATTAGCTTGGGTCTACGAAACCTTAATCCGACTCCCATCATACTAGGATTGGCAGATTAGTCTACTATTAGACGAGTAGGGAAGCTGGAAGATATCATGATTTCGGTAGACTCATGGCAATACCCCGTTGACCTTCTAGCTTTACATACCCAATCGTGAGCTGCTGGGAACCCTTTGATTTTAGGAAGACCTTGACTCGCAACCATAGATGCTTACATTAGGCGTCGTTATGGAAACATGGTAATATCCAGTGTGGAAGTTACAAAAAACCTTATTAAATAAACCAAGTTCATCAAATAAACCTGGATTTACCTTGATTCAAAAGTCTCTACCTGCCAAAGAGCCTAAATTTTAAGATGAAGAAATTAGACCCATTCTTACCATCAGCGAGGCTCTTTATTTTAAATATGAAACAAAGGAAGATGTCATTATCACATTTCTCAGCAATCCTGCCTTTGTTCTGATTCAACCTGTCAGCTGTTTGAAACTGTCATGAGCTGCAATGTTCAGGAAGATATCCAACCAGAAATAGAAATAGAACACATTCCTGAAATTGTGCCTCCTAATAGTGTTCCTGTAGAAATTGAACTAGGGAAAACATTGAATATTAATCCAGACCTTTCACACTCCCAATCCAAACAACTGGTAAAAGTCCTTCGGGAGCATAAAGAAGATTTTTCTTGGGAGTATACCAATATGAAAGACATCCCTGCTGATTTATGTACTCATCACATATACATTAAAGAGGAATGTCTGCCTATTAGGAAGCCACAAAGAAGAATGAATCCTACCTTAAAAACCATTGTCAAAGATGAATTGCAGAAGCTATTAGATGTGGGCTTTATTTATCCAATATCAGACAGTCAATGGGTTTCCCCGCTGGTCATTGTTCCTAAGAAGAATGGAAAGTGGCGGATCTACGTTCATTATAGGGAACTAAACAAAGCAATCCAAAAAGACCATTTTCCCTTACCCTTTATTCACCAAGTCCTTGATACATTAGTCAAGAAGGAGCTTTTCTCCTTTTCTGGATGGATTAAGAGGATACAACTAGATACAAATAGCTCCTAAGGATCAGGACAAAACTACCTTCACAAGCCCTTGGGGAACCTTTTCCTACAGATTCCTTCCATTTGGCCTTTTCAATGCTCTTGCTACCTTTCGAAGGGAAATATTAGGAATTTCTATGATCTAGTTAATGACACTGGCGAGATTTACATGGACGACTTTACCCCATATGGGGATTCCTTTACATAAGCTTTGAAAAAATTAGAGAAAGTACTAGAAATATGCAAGTAGACACATGTTTCTCTAAGTATAGTCAAATTCCATATGATGATGAAGGAAGGGATAGTGTTGGGACACTTGTTTTCAGCTGCAGGAATTCGGGTTGATCTTGCAAAGGTAGAGGTAATCTTAAAATTTCCTACGCCTAAGACACCGACACAGGTATGCAAATTTATTGGTTATGCTGGCTATTATAGGTGTTTCGTAGATATTTTTCTAAAATAACGTTCCCACTTTTTCAATTGTTGCCTAAAGATGTAGAATTTTTGTGGACAGATGAATGTGAAGAAACTTTTGTAGAAATCAAAGAACTAGTCTGCAAGGCTCCAATATTGCGTGGTCTTGACTGGAAGCTCCTGTTCCACATTTCTACTGATGCTTCTCAAATAGTAGTAGGGGTGGTTTTGGTGCAGCAGGAGGACAAGAAGTCGTATGAAATTTACTATGTCAGCAAGAATTTGACCCCTGCTAAATTAAATTACACGGTAACTAAAAAAGAGTTCTTGGTTGTTATTTACATTGTTAATAAATTTCGGCATTACATTGCAGGATATCCTACTTTCATGCACATTGATCATATAGCTATCAGGCATCTTATGAGCAAACCAAAAACCCTTGGTCATGTTACAATATGGTTGTTGTTAATTCAGGAGTTTGATATTACCATTGTAGACAAACTAGGGAAAGATAATGTAGTTGCAAATTTCCTGTCTAGGATGGGTACTAGTGATGAAGGTACACCAATAGAGGATAGTTTTCCAGATGAACATATTTTTCAAATTTATACTCACATTTTGTGGTATGCAGATATTTCTAACTTTTTTGCTATGGGAAAGGTGCCTCAACACGTCTAACAGAGAAAAACGAAGGATTATCCATCACAATGTTAGTTATTCATGGATAGAGGGATATCTCTTCTATACAGGATATGATCAACAAATCTAGCACTGCATAAGTGGAGATGACATCCATGATGTTTTGAGAGTTGCTCATGGTGGCCGCCTGTGGGGGTCATATTGCAGATAAGAAGACAGGTCATAAGGTGTTGCAAATGGGATACTATTGGCCTTCTATTTCTCGTGATGCAAGAAAATATGCTAGAGGGTGCAATAGTTTCTAGCGGATGGGTCAACTTTGTTGCGTAGATGAAATTCCATTATAGCCTTAACTAGCTCTTGAGCCCTTTGAAAAATGGGCTATTGATTTCTTTGGGCCATTCAATCCATCTTCACAACATAAAGTTCACATTTTGGTTTGCACGGATTATGTAACAAAGTGGGTAGAGGCCAAGGTTGTTGCAAAAGTAATGGAACAGGTTTTCTTGGACTTTTTATTTGAAGAAATTATTGCACGGTATGGAGCTCCTAGAGGGATAGTTTCAGATGGAGGGGCACAATTTACATCACATATGATAGCAGGACTCATCAAGAAATATGGAATAAAGCATAGGGTAACATCTCCATATCACACTCAGGTGAATGGTCAAGTTGAGAGCACAAACAAGGTACTAGATAATATTCTTACGAAGAATGCAGCAAACCATCGTTGGAATTGGGCTAAAAAACATCCTCAGGAATTATGGGCGTATAGAACAACATGGCGGAACAAAACAAAGTTTTCACCATATGAGCTTATCTATGAGAAAACCCCTTTGTTTCCAGTGGAATTCAAAATTAAGATGCTCAGGACAACCCTTGAAGTAGGTTTAGATCTTTCAGAAGCCCAAAAACATCGGTTGGAACTGTTGAATGAGTTGGATGAAATTCATTTGCTAGCTATCCAGAATACTACTGCAATTCAACATCAGTGAACTAAATGACATGACAAATTTATAAGAAAAAGGTGTTTCAAAGAGGGGATTGGCCATTACTCTATGACTCTCAGTTCAAGGATTTTAAGAGAAAACTCTGCTCTAGGTGGATGGGACCATATGAAGTTGATATGGTATTCAATAATGGGACTCATAGACTTATTACAATTGATAAGGCACATACTCCTTTGATCGTGAATGGACATCGCCTCAGATTATATCTCCGTCCAGCTTCAAGGGACTCCTTTATCACATATCTCTCTGATAACTCTGGTTTTGAAGTTATTAGTGCAGGGCATTCCTCCTCTGCACCTATGATTTAATATATATATATATATATATATATATATATATATATATATATATATATATATATATATATATATATATATATATATATATATATATATATATATATATATATATATATATATATATATAATGTTGTTACTACTCTATCAATATTTTTCTTGCAGGTACATCATGGCGCTGTTACTCCTCTAGTGTTGTTACTCCTTCAGTGTTGTTACTCCTTTGGTGTTGTTACTCCTCCAGTGCTAGTTTTCCTCCAGTGCTATTTCTCCTCTGGTGATGTTACTCCATCGCGATTTTGACTAAGTGTTTAAGCAGTGATGTTGCTCCTAGGGTGTTGTTACTCGTCGGGTGTTGTTACTCTCTCAATGTTGTTACTCCCCAGCTATTGTTACTTTGTCAAGATAGGTCGCCCATGTACGTCCCCGATTGACTTTGTGGATTTAATTAATAATTCATGTGACATGACTCGACATGACCGTAGATGGTCATCCATTAGATGGGGGGAGGTACTATAATGATGACTTATTATTACTTTTATCAAACCTTGTACTAAGCATGATTCTCCACCATATTTTGCACGATGTCCATATGCATCGAGACTTGCAGTTAGTACTATTGTACTGATGGACAGTCCTTTCTAGTGCTACAAAATAATTACCATTATTACCTTCCATTATTATCCATTATATGCCATGTTTTTTTCCATATTTTCATCATTATCCTTCCGATTTTTACTCTCACTGCACTCCATCCCTGTCACAAACTCTCACTGCACTCCATCCTTGTCACAAGCTCTCACTGCAAATCTACCTGCTGAAACTCCTTCCCGACAATTTGTTGTTATTCCAAAGTGTTGTTACAAGCCATTGCAGAATGGATGGACATGTTGTGAGACACGAACAAGAGAATACAGAGCAGGTTCAACATAATGCAAATGTTTGGCAAGTTTTCTTGGATGCAGGGTGGCATGTGTATTTTTAGAGACTACAAGGATTTGATGAAGCTATCGTAGTAGAACTTGCGTTAAACTTGGAAGGAAATCATTCTAGAATCCGTGGATTGGATATTTCTATCACGAAGGAAGCTATTTCAATTGTTAATGGATTACAATGAAGAGGTCAGAAATGGTTCTCTTGGAAGTCTCCTCTGCGGAGTTTCAAGATTTTTTTTATAGGCTGGGGAGACAGCTATCTAGAAAGGAAGAGGGTATGATCATAAATCACTGCCATACCCATGGGGTGAGGTGGCATATTTTGTAATGAGGTATGTTACTTGTGAAGGCCATTTATTTACATTATTTAAGTACCACTTCAAACTTCTTACATGCCTTCGGTTTTTCCATGCACAGGTTCATGCTTTGAACATGCTATAATTCATATGGAGCAGCCTTCACTTAATGGCACAATATGCTCAGCGGTCTTGAAAACCATTAGCGGTTCTTAAAAATCATGGGTTGGTGAGATTATTGGTGGTGCACGCTCTCTCTCGAACCTCTATGGCTTGGCCATAATTCACCGAATTGGCAGAGGAAGAACTTGTGGGCCTGCTACCTAGAAGAGAAGAGGAAGAAGATGTAACAATGGAAGAAGAGGCCATAGGCGACGATGTTCCAACGTCGCCTATTTTTCCAACAAATATTGATGCAATGGAGGTAGAAGAGAGTGCAGTCGATGTTGCTGCACAAGAACCAATGTCGACTGACAATCTAGGAGAAAAATCACCACCCTTGGGTGTGGTTACAAGTTGTGATGACACATAAGAACCCGCATCACCTATCCGAAAAGTTGAAGAACTCTTGGCTCAGAATGTAGGCGGTGCTATTACACAAGAACCAACACCACCTGTCCAAACAACTGAAGGACTCTTGGTTAAGAATGTAGGTGGTGTTGTTACACAAGAACTAACACCACCTTTTCAAACAGTTGAAGAACCTATGATTGAAAATGTAGGGGGTGTTGTCACATAAGAACTAGCGCCACCTGTTCAATTGAGTGCAAAACCTTTGGGAGAAACAGGGGCCATAGTCGACACCACTCCATAGGTGACAGTGTTGGTTGGTAGGAAGAAGGACAACTCGGAAGAAGCACAGAAAGGAAGAGGAAAGGGGAGCATAGAAAAACTGGTGGATGTAGAAGAAGAGGAAGGAGGGCCTGTGTTAGCACGCATTGAGAAAACAAAAATTGATGAAATCATTACTTGTTCTCATTTTCTTGCATATTTTCCATGAGGGGAAAGGAAAACCTGTTCCTCTATATGTATGGAGAAATAAGAAGCTTCTCCTCCAATCCTGAAATTTGTTGGTAAATCTAAGGGCACCATTATCGACACAATCATCAAAAACTAGTGTCGATTGGTGAAATAATTGAGCAAATTGAAGGGTTAGAGGTCAACACTATCAGACAAGAACAAATGTCGACCGAAAAATGAAGCGAAGATGCTTTGGCTAGTATTAGTCCTGTAGAAACTATTCCTGGGTCGATGGAACAAGATGTTGTTGAACAGACCAACTCGCAAGGGCCAAAAACTACTCTTGAGCAAATGGAGGAGATTGTTATAGATGAGGTTGACCCGCAAGGGTTAGAAACTATTCTAGAGAAGAAGGGAGATGACACTACTGATCAAACTTACCTGTAAGGATTAAAAACCATTCCCGAGCAAACGGAAAAGGATGTTGCTGACAAAACTAACTCGTAAGGGTTAGGAACCATTCCTACACAGGTGGAGGAGGGTGGTCGGGCAGCAGAGAAATTGCAAGAGGAGGGTGTCAAAGACACTACTACACAAGACCCTGCAGTGAATCCAGAAGCACAGAGGGAATATTTAGAAGTCTTGAGACTAGAAGAAAGAGATGGCAGGATTGTTCCCCAAGTTAGGAAATAAACAAAATAAATCAGAGTAAAACAAGAACCGGTTGATGATTTTGTCAACGGCAATACGCCAGGCCGTGGACAAGCTGTGAGGCCTATAGAAGTAGTTGTGAAACAAGAGTTTATTTAACAATGTGCGATAAGGAGACCACCTCTTAAGGAACAATATTAGGCATAATTTAGAGAGAATATGTAGTTGAAAATGGACGTCATTAAATTGAGGAAACAGTTGTGGTTCATATGAAGATAAGTGAGAAAGAAAAAGAAAAATGATGCAAAGTCCCAGCCTAGAATTGTTTCAGCAGCTACACAGACTGACGATAGGCCAACGACTTCAGCAACTACACAGATAGAGTTGTTTTTGCATATGATCAAGGCATGGGAGTTTGTCATGTCCAAAGAAATCCAGAAGTGGCAAGCTACAACAACTCATTTTCAACGAGGGTCCATTCCTTTAGAGGCACACCGAGAAGGAATAAGGAAAACTCGTGAGCAAGCTGTGAAAATAGTCTCTGGTTACATAGAATAGATAGAAAGGGAAAAGTGGAAGTAGGAGAAACAACAGAAGAAAATTGAGTGCTTGGAAGAATAGGTGAAGTTACTCAAGGCCAATAAGGAAGAGATGTTTACCTTGTCTCAACGGGAAATGGATTTCTGTCCCCCTACTCATACCTACATCTTTTTCCTCCATGAACAATATCTATTATTTTTTTTTAGAAAGCATCCATGAGGAGATCAGTCATCATATAGAAGATTCAATGCAGTTTTTGCACATCTTGAGATGCCACACTATTTTGGAGCAGCATTTGACATGCGAATTATACATGCATGACTACTTCCTGGGCAATAATCAATCATTTAACCCAGTTCCATATGTAGGAGACATTCAACTCAGAGCTTTTACCTCCTAGACCCTTGTTGTAACAACTACAACTACCCTCCAAAATGTTTGCCTGCACCCAATTTTGTCGCCTCCTTTGAGAGTTTCACTTGATGACTAAACACACTCGGGTTCACTCCATGAGCTCACGTGAGTCTTCGCATTCGCCTTGCTTGTTCATTTCACCAAGTCTTGCATGTTGATGTCAAAGTCATGCTTGCGACCATGTTCTGGTTATGCTCAAAGTCTTCGCTTCATGTGTACTTGTTGTGTTCGCTATGAAAACATCTATCACACTCACACACAAAGTCACATTCACTATCGCGCAAGCATCGTCATGGTCAACCAATAATCAATCACAAGTGTCATGCTTGTCGCCTACACCATTGGTCAGTCATGTTGTACATATGTGTCTGGATGGTTTGAGTCATCTCGTCATCGAGTCATGCAAGTGTGTGTTGCAAGATCACATATGAATCTTTCACTCATTCACAAACTTAGCCATTTTGCTAAAGTTCTGACTACCAGACTCCCCTCTGAAAGCCAGACCATCACCCCACCATTGAATCGATCTGTTGGGTTGTGTTATATTCTTTCCACGACTAGCTCCCCTAGTTAACTAGGGGGTTAGAGGGGGGTTGGAGCCCCCCTTCGTTGCGTCAATTGTGTAGCGAGGGGGTCATAGGGGGTTTGAGGGGGCCGGATAGCCCCCCTCTACGGGGTTTGGGACAGCACCACAGGGAAATTATTTTTGGACCCTATATTACGTGGGACGAACCAACCTATGGTTTTGTGAATGGTTTTTGCACATGGTTTTGGATGCGATGGTTTTCGCTCCATGGTATTGGATGCTTTAGCATGTATAAATATCTATTGTAACATTGAAAGGAACAAAATGAAAAATGAAGCTGGTAGTCCCAATTTTTGGATCTAGGGGAAAATCTCTGTGTATATGTGTTTCATGTGTTATGCTCTCGCATTGTTTATTTTGTGTTCTTAGAATTCGTATGCAAGTAATTTCTATACGGTGTTAAAACCTACATTTGGTATCAGAGTTGTTTTGGCTTCAAAGGGACACCTTTGTTGCTGAGGGGTTTCGCTCAGGCCTGTCGTAGACCCTGTTCAGTGGGATATCTGCGGGATCGATTCTGGTGGTGAAAGAAGATGGCGAGTAGTGGAAAGATAGAGATCAGGAAATTTAATGGTCAGAGTTTTGAGTTATGGAAACTCAAGATGGAGGATGTGTTGGTGGATAAAGATCAGTGGATTGTAGTAGATCCAGGTACTAAACCAACGGGAGTGTCTGATGAAGAATGGAAGAAGTTGGATCGGAAGGAAAAAAGAACAATACGATTCTGTGTCTTAGGTTTAGTATTGTTGAATGTATCAGGGGAAGCTACAACGAATGCTTTGTGGGACAGGTTAAGGACTATACCAATCTAAGTCTCTGGTGAATAAATTGTTCCTACGAAAAAAGTTGTATAACCTGAGGATGAAAGATGGAGACTCAGTGACAGAGCATCTGAACACATTTAATATTGTGGTAAGTCAGTTATTATCTGTTGATATTATAATTTCATATGAAGATAAGTGCATCAGTTTGTTGTGTTCTCTACCAGATTCGTGGGATAGTCTAGTTATTGTAATAGGTAGCAATGCAATTTCCTTGCAGTTTGATGAAATAGTCTCATCCTTGCCGACGGAGGAGATGAGATGGAAAAATATGGAGAGCTGGAATGGTGATTCCTTGTTTGTATGAGGACGGTCCCAGAACAGAACCAAAAATAAGTCATTGAGTGGGAGGTCTAAATCTAGAGGGAGATCTAAATCTCCAGGAAAACTTGTAAAGGGGGTGTGTTGGAAATGCGGAAAGGAATGGAAATATGAAAGGCACTACAAATCTAAAGCTCCTGACAAAGGAAAGGGATCTGATGATGATCCTTCTATAGAGGCAAAAAACACCTCAGATGAAGGTGGGGATGTGTACTTGGCTTCTTCAAGTACACATGTAGATCATGAGGCATGGTTGATTGACTCAGGTGCATCCTTTCACTTCACTCCCCATAGAGAGTGGTTCTACGAGGATGAGAAATATGATGGTTGAGATGTCTTCTTAGGGGATGATAGGAAGGTTAGAATCATTGGTCACGGAAAAGTAAAGTTGAAATTTCAAGGTGGAAGTGTTAGAACACTTTAGGGTGTTCTACATATTCCTGCATTGGCCAAAAATCTGATTTCTGTAAGCAAGCTAGATGATGCAGGTGTAAAAATAGTGTTTGAGAAGGATACCTGCAAGATGGTTCGGGGAGCATTAGTATTGATGCAGGGAGTTCAGATTGGAACTTTGTACAAGATGCAAGGTAGCATTGTTATTGATGGGTGCAATAGTTCTGTGGTTCCTGAAAGTGGAGCAAAAAATCTAGTGGTCTCTGAAGAAAAGACCATGATATGGCATCAAAGGCTTGGACATATTGGAGAGAAGGGCCTTCGAATACTTCATGGTAAAGGTATGGTAGAAGGTATGACTAGTATCTCTCTGGATTTTGATTTCTGTAAAAATTGTGTATATGGGAAGGAGAAGCGGGTGAATTTCCCCTCTGGTGGTAAGAGGGTGAAACATATATTAGAGCTTGTGCACAGTGATGTGTTTGGACCTGTCAAGATTCCATCACTGCGTAAGTCTGTGTACTATGTATCATTTATAAATGACTTCTCAAGGAATACATGGATATATTTCCTGAAGAAGAAATCTGAAGTTTTTGACAGGTTTAAAGAATTTAAGGCTCTCGTGGAAAACTAGTTAGAGAAGAAGATAAAGGTGTTGAGGAAAGATAAGAGTGGAGAGTTTTGCATCAAGGAATTTGAAGAATTCTGTAAGAAGTGTGGTATAGCATGTTAGAAGACTACTCCATACACACCTGACCAAAATGGAGTTGCAAAGAGAATGAACAAGGCGTTGATGGAAATGGCAAGAAGCATGCTCAGTGGTGTCGGGTTAGGAGAGAAATTCTAGGTAGAGGCGGTGGAGACAACATGTTACTTGGTCAACGGATCACCTTCATCAGTGTTGGAGGATAAGACTCCACAAGAGGTATGGACTAGTAAGACACACTCTCTTTCACATCTGAGGGTATTTGGTTGTGATGCGTATGTACATGTTCCAAAGGAGAAAAGAACAAAGTTGGATAGTATATATGAAAAGTGCATCTTTATTGGGTATAAGGATGGTTTAAAGGGTTATAAGATTTGGAACCCAGTAACAAGGAAGGTTGTGTATAACTGAGATGTGGTGTTCAGAGAGGTGAAAATTGTTGTTAAACATGAAGTCCCATCAAAGGAACCTGAGAAGATAGAGTTTAAGATAAAGGAGGAAGAAACATACTCTACAACAGAAGAGGAATCAGAAGATGAAGGGCCACAAACTCCGGTTGTCAGAAGATCAGTTCGAGAAAGTAGGTAGCCAGAAAGGTATATTCCATCTGTTTTTTGTTCAAACTTTTCTCTATCTATTACTGATGATGATCCTAGAACTATGAGGGAAGCACTAGATTTAGAGGATGGAAAACTCTGGAAAGAGGCCATGGTTGATGAAATGGCATCTTTGGACAAAAATGAGGCTTGGGATCTGGTGGAGTTGCAGGCTTGAAGGAAACCCATTGGTGGAAAATGGGTGTTCAAGAAGAAGACAAATGCAGAAGGAAAGGTGTAGAAATACAAAGCTCGGTTTGTAGAAAAAGGTTATTCCCAGCAGGAATTGATTTTGATGATATTTTTTCTCCTGTTGCCAAGGTAGCTTCTATTATATTACTTTTATCTGTTGCTGCTGCTTTTGATTTTGAGGTAGAATGGATGGATGTGAAGACAACATTTCTTCACAAGGATCTAGAAGAGGAGATCTACATGAAGCAACCTGAAGGATTTTCAGTGAAGGGTAAGAAAGAACTGGTGTGAAATTTAAATAAGTCTATGTATGGGCTAAAACAGTCACCAAGGATGTGGTATCAGAAATTTGATACATTTATACGGGAACTTGGCTTCACCAGAAGCAAAGCATGTCATTGTGTGTATTTTAAATTAATTGGTGACCGTGTTATTTATCTGGTCTTGTATGTGAATGACATGTTGCTGGTTGGAAATGACACAAAAATTATCCAGAATTTGAAGTCCCAATTGCCCTCCAAATTCAACATGAAAGATCTTGGTGCTGCAAACTATATTTTGGGCATGGAAATTAAAAGAGATCGAGCAAAGAGGAAGCTCTGATTAAACCAGAGGAAGTATGTCAAGACAATATTGCAGAGGTTTAATATGCAGGGTAGTAAACCGGTGAAGGTTCCTATTCCTGTAGGTGTAAAGTTATCTACTGAACAATGTCCCAAGACATAAGAAGACGAAGATGACATGTCTTGTGTTCCATATGAATGTGCAGTCGGTAGTCTGATGTATGCGATGGTCTGTACTAGATCAGACATTGCACATGCAGTGGGAGTATTGAGCGGGAGTTGTTGGTAAAGGTGGACACTTTGGAGAATACTGCAGATGCATTGACAAAATCTGTGAGCTGTGAGAAGCTCTCTTGGTGTATAGAAACAATGGGCATTACAGGGCTGGATAAATGACTAAGCTCTCCTGTGTCCCCCTATGGAAAGAAAACAACAAGTGGGATATTGTTGGGTTGTGTTATATTCTTTCCATGACTAGCTCCGCTAGTTAACTAGAGGGTTAGAGGGGGGGCAGAGCCCCCCCTTCGTTGCACTGACTGCGCAGCGGGGGGGTCACAAGGGGTTCGAGGGGGGCGGGTAGGCCCCCTCTACGGGGTCTGGGGCAGTGCCCCAGGGAAATTATTTTTTGGACCCTATATTAGGTGGGGCGAACTTACCTATGGTTTTGTACATGGTTTTCACACATGCTTTTGGACGCGATGGTTTTCGGTCCATGGTATTCGATTCTTCAACATGTATAACTATGTATTGTAACATTGAAAGGAAGAAAATGAAAAATCAACCTGGTAGTCCTGGTTTTGGGATCCAGGGGAATATCTCTGTGTAGATGTGTTTTATGTATTATGTTCTCGCATTGTTTATTTTCTGTTCTTAGCATTTTTATGTAGGTAATTTCTATACAAGGTTAAAACCTATAGGATCGGTTGTCACCGAGAACAACACAAGAGCACCAAGAAAGTCATTTCAAGATGCGTTTCCCACAAGAAAATCTATCAGTCTATGTGCCATTTAATCGAAGAGTTTGACCGGACAGCCACCTCGGGACTGACTCCACTGAAAAATTGTACAGGGGCTGCAAGC
Source organism: Pinus tabuliformis (assembly GCA_031772625.1). Lineage (NCBI taxonomy): Eukaryota > Viridiplantae > Streptophyta > Pinopsida > Pinales > Pinaceae > Pinus > Pinus tabuliformis. Next base: position 1,139,900,168 of record CM062819.1, on the reverse strand, counting down.
CTTGCCCACTGTGATGACTGAGAAAATTGTACAGACAGGCTGGATAGACACCCAGTGCTTGTCCCTGTCTCTCTCAAGAAATTGCACAATCTTTCTAGCTAGCTCTCCCTATAGTGGATCGACTGCGCATGTACAAAGTTATGCAGTTTTCATGAGTAGGCCCTCTACTGCCCAGTAGTCCGCTCAGCTCAAAAATTGCACAAAGATGATCAGTAGGATGGCCTCCCAACATCAGTGCAACTTATCTCGCCATTAGCTCCCAGTAGTAGATTTCCAGTTCCTTCTAGGAATTGCGTAGTTTCTGCTGCCAAGCTCTCGACAACAGACTGCCAGTTCCCTCCAGGAATTGCACAATGTTTGCGGCCAAGCTCCTGACAGCTGACTTCCATTTCCCCTTAGGAATTGCATGGTTTCTACTGCTAGTGACAAAGCATCCACCTACCAATTCCCTCCAAGAATTGCGTAGTTTTGGCTCACAGGCTCTCGACCAGTTCCTCCAAAACATTGTGCAGTTTTTGTCTGTCAAGCCTCCGTACATCCCGGCCTGTTCCTTCAAAAAATTGCACAGTTTTTGCTGCCAAGCCCCACTTCCCGCTCGCTCCCAAAACTGCACAGATTTTTCCTGCCCAGCCTTCCTGCAACCCAGACTGTTCCCCTAAAAAAATGTGCAGTTTTGTCCTCTAGTTGGGCCAGACCTCATGAACAGTCACTGTCGATCTGGATTGCCTATATCCATTACCTAGTGACTCTTGAAGAATTTCATCAGCAGTTCCCGGAGCCTCCATCCCGCCTCGCAACCTTGTTTCCTCTCCCAGTCACCTGCATCCAAAATGATCATGTATCATGGTAGACTAGGAGGTTTTTGGATTTGATGTCGTCTCGTCATGAGTGACTATAGGAACAGGTACACAAACAAACATGGCACAATGATGAAGGGGATGAACGAAGGGGAGCGCATGTGAAAGGACAAGTTCACCAACGGACAAACATATGATGCATGCAAAGAGATGTTCTTGTGAACAAATGATCATCCAAATATGTGTTCACGAACAGATGGATGAGAAAACATGCAAGATGTGCTCATGGATGGATGGATGAACAGACATGCACCTTTCGCGAACAAACGAAGTTGTCAAGCCTTCCAACATATAAGCAAGGAGAAATGTGTAAAAGCAACATCAAGTGAACCAATGACCATCGAAGACTTCGCACACTTTTCCATGCGGAGGTGAAGCTGTGACACACCATGAGGACATCCATCACCTAGCAGCAGCACGAATGTACCAGCATTGTCATGTCGAGTCATGTCATGAATCATGTCATCCACATCTCTATTATGGGCCATACTATCTATCAATGTAATGTAATGCAGAAGTCTAAGAGACCCACTTTTTGTACAAAGAGTCATGTAAATTTGAAAAGTCATGGAAGTCAAATAGTCATGAGGGTAGTCGAACAACCATAAATGGTTAGCTTCGCCCTTGGTTATAAATACCCCCTCATTTGTACATGCAAAGGACTTTTCACCTCAGCTCCTCCCACATAGCCAAGAGAGTCTGTAATATTTTCTTTGAGGAGTAAGTAGTGGCTCCAATGCCCCTCTCACGGGGTTAGTGATGTATGGTGTAACGATATGTCTTGGAACTTTCGCTTAATTCAAAAGACTGCTAACAGGCTAGTACATTTTCACACACGCATTGTAACTGTTGTAAGACTAATCTAAAACACTTTTGATGCATGTTACTTTAACCCTTGTTTCATATTTTAACTATTTCACTTGTTGTAATACATAATCTATTAATTAAAATGTGTTGTATATGATGTTAACGTTGTCTCGCCCATGGTGGCTACCTTCCCGGACATCAAGGAGACTTTTCACATAAAACTTTCTTTAACAACCGTTGCACTCATGTGGAGTAATCCGTTGAGTGTTATACGTGTTATCTTCCCTTATGTGTTGTGACTGCCGCATCCGTGTGGATTTCTCTGCTGGAAGCTATGGACATCTTGTTGTGTTATGTGTTCCTAGTAGAGTTGGGACTTCTCCCAACTGACTTTTGACTCACTCTCACCCTCTCCCTCTACATTGAAAGAACCATTGACACGAGTGACACTTACACTCACGAGGCACACGAACCTCACTTAGCGAAGACAAAGTAGACCACTCTCCTGTGTTGACAAACAAGAGTTGAGGAAAATCCTTAAGATAATGGCAACCGAGACATCATACCGAATGGGGCTCTCACACCAAACGGTGTGAGGTCTAGTTTGGACTTCATACCGGGGTCATCCCCTGAATGTTGGTGGGTCCAACAATATCAACAACCCTCAAATTTCACCTCCTACACCCTCAACCAGGTTAAATTGAAGAAGGCTTTTTATATGTTTGAAGAAAACCAAGTAAATAGGTCACTTGTAATTAGGATGGAGAATTGTCAGTCCGGGAATGTTTATAACAAACACAAAACCCTCTTGGGGATTGAATGATAGAAAGAAAAGATGTTGGAAACTTAACAATTGTGTATTGATATATGCATAAAACAAATCTTTTCTTGTTAAGAGGAGGTCAGGGACAACTGCCAAAAAAGTTGGATGGTCTCGTCATCAGCTATCAGGATACATGAACCTTTTGGGGCCCCCAATTTCACACAGGCTCTACATAGGGTACCCCGATATATTGCATGCATATGGCTTCGTGGGGTCTGATGGATGGGTTTGAGGTTTCGATTTCCCATCATCTGGGTGCCAGTTGATCAATACACCCCATCTTACAAGGTGAGCAAAGATTTGTAGAAATAAGTCATCCAAACAGATGGGTATAAACCTCCAGGGACAGAGATGTTTGCTAAATATGACCTTGCACAACTTCACGCTGACCATCGTAGCTCGAACCCAGACTTGCACAGACGAAAAAGTGCATGAGGACATGCAGTAAGGTCAATTGGGGGGATATGTTGGTGGCTATATTTTCATACTTTTACTCACCCTTTTTACCCTGGTCTTTTATGCATTTCACGCCAATAATGGTTAATTGATATCTTAAATTGCACAGGTATACCGCTCGTCATGTCTTTATGGATTATTTGTCAATAAAGCATAGTCATAGGGGATTATTACCTAAGTGACTTGCTAATTCAGTTATTTGCACAGATTTGAAGGGAGAATGACCAAGACTGTGATTTAATGAACGATGCTATCAAACTGGCAATGCTATTCTTCAATATTGGCTGCAACGGTGAATCAACCATTCGATTGACACATTTCTATATTTTAACATTCTATTTTGTTATAAAAACCACCATGTAATTAAGGGAATATAGTGTCGTAATTGTGGGAGTTGTATCATTGACAAATTGTATAAAGTAGAGTTGCGGGCTGTGAAAGGAAACACTGTTAAGAGGCGTTAAGTTTGCAAGAGAATACTCTAACTTTGAGTCTATAATAGCACAATTGTAATATTTATTTTATTAATGACAAATTGATCTTCTGAGCATATGGTGATTCTTTGATCTGCCCTATCCCTGATCAGGGAGTTGGGCCCACTCTCCTGTACAGGTGCTCCTGGATTAGATGTGTGTTAGGTTTATTTCGATAATTTTATTATTGCTGTGAATATTTATTAATTCGTTGTTGTGAGTCGTTATTGTTGTTACTCATATTCGTTGTTACAGTTATTACTTGGTGTTACTCTTATTTGTTGTTACAGTATTGCTTGTGGTTACACATTGATGAATTTATAGTTAATGTTCATTGCTAGGTAGCGAAATTGTGGCTTGGACCTATAGTGCATGATAGACTTGAAACAACTAATAGAAGCTCGAGTTGACAATTAAATGTGGTTTGGGTGAATTACATGATTCATACTTGGACACTAACAACAATGTAACATCAGTTGTATACTAGTATTGAGTGTACATAATTTTGCATGCAGGAAGTCAATCAATCCTTGGAAATTGCGCAATAAAATAGGGACCTCCTAATTTTTTAGGAGATGGAATTAGCTTATATGTGCCAAGAAATAGGAGATCAGGTGGGGGCATAAATTTACTAAGTCTGGGTCATCGCTTCTCATTGACCAGAGAGAATAGTTATTCTTTTGCAAGTTGTTCTTTGAGCTAGAGCTAGCAATTGTAATAAAGTCTCTATTCATATGATTACTGAAAAAAGGCTTAAGGGGTTTTTACCAGTTGGTTTCCCCTAGATACATATGTGTACTTGTGCATGTGATTGATGCATGTTTGTGAATGTTGTTCTAAATTATGAATTGATTTCTGTAGAGCAGTAGAGTAGAATTGTGTCTCTTGATTTATATTAAATTTCTTGAGTAGTTCCAATTCTATCACCATATTTCCACATTCCTTTTGAAAGGTGGTTTCCCTTTTACCATCAACTCCAAATCAGAATTTTTAGGCTTAATATGTATTCGTCTTTCTTCCTCCTGCATGAGTATACCTTCCAACTCATCAAAAGTGAGAGCTTTCTCCCTTTTGCTGCAAGACCTGTGATGAACACATGCTACTCATCTAACATCCCATTTAAGGTTAGAGTGACTAGTTCAATGATAGATACTGCTTCACTTATGTCTCCAAGTTTATCTTTAAAATCCTTAATTATTGAATTAAAATTATTGATACTTCCATTTTATTTCATTTTAGACATTAGCTTACTCTTCATTAACAAGATTTGATTTGTATTCTTTGATTCATACAAGTCCTTAAGTGTTGTTAAATTCTAATTTAATGTATTGCAATCTCTAATATGTTGTATAATGTTGTCTTTTACAGAGATTAACAACAACACTTTCACCTTAGTCTCTCACTTCTCCCAATCTTTAATTGATGCAACTATAGCTCTTGCAGCTGCCTCTGGCTTCACTCAATCACCACTCACTATCAACAAGACATTGTATCCTTCCATCAATGTATAAATATTAAATTTCTAATTCATGTAATTGACACCATCCAAATTGTTTGCTTCATTTAAATATGATTTTGCTAAGGGATTAGCCATCTTGAAATAGTATTTTATCCAACTTTCAAATCACTCAAGAATTTTTAAGCCCACACATAATGATTGGATATTTAAAAGGATCCATAAACAACTTTAAAAAAAATACAAGTTAATAACACAATCTCATATCGAGTTTAAGCAATTTTTGTAGAAATTGATTCCAATTATGTTGTATTTTATTTCATATCAGCTAATTCCAATTCTGTAGCAGTTGATTTCTTAGTTGTTGCTTCCAATTCTGTAGTGGACGAATTTGTAGTAGTTTATTTCATAGAAATTGGTTCCAATTTTGTAGTAGTTGATTTCATAGCAACTGATTCATATTTCATAGCAGTCAGTTATAGTAACTGAATGGGATCCTGTTCTTAGTCACGAAACTCTAAGAGAAATTCCAGGCTCCATGAAGTGGGAATATTATATAAATTCTTGGAAACAAACTTGGTAGCTTCGAAACACTCATGTCGTAGATGCAAATCTCCAACCTCATGGAAATCTACAACATTTTGTCCCAGAACGAAAGGTTTATCCAAAATCCAACAAATGGATCCATGATATGGGTTTTGACCATTCTAAACCTCTGGAAAATATGACAGAAGATGCCTTAAACCTTCATTTCAAAGACTTGAGCATAATTTGGGGAGAGGAAAATAACATATTTAATATTTTCCACAAATATTATGTGATAAATAGAGCTAGAGATCCATATTTCCATAGAATTTTGTGGCCTCAACACAACCCATAACTTGTTTTTCCTGATTATTTTTATGATTTCTCTGGACATAAAGGGGTTATGGTGGAACCTACTTTGCAGAGACAAACCAGATAGCACCTATTATACTCTCTTAAAATTTGGATCACTATTTCTCACTCAGCTACTACATCGGCCCGACTGGTTAAAAGCATGGTGGACATGGTTCGGCATAAAAGAAAAATCCTATGGACCCCATTTATTTCCAAATCATATTACAGACAAGCATTTGAAAAATGTATGGACTGGTTTCACCAACCTTGTAAAACTGTAGCAGATTTAAACATATTCACAGATGATGGGATTATTTTGGATTTTATGGCTAAACATCACCAATGGCTAGTCATGACAAAAATGAAGCATCAAATAGTACTTGGGAATCCCATGATACTTTGACGCATCTTTTCTAAAGCATGGGACACCAATGGAAGATATTCTAAATAGAGATTCCCTGGCACAAATATGTTGGGAACATAACTATTTTACATATATTCATTTCTCGTGGGATTTGCACGATAAAAGAATCCACTCTGTGAAATAATGTAAAATTCTAGTCACTTGACGATGAGTGTGACCGGTATCGTGGGATTCCGATAATATATCCACTATGTAAATAAAGGTATCGATGGGGGATTTGCATATCCACTTTGTATACTTTATAATTTTAGGATGATTGCATGTCCCAAAAAGTCATTATTACAAGACTTTACCAGACGATTCTCTGAGACTCAGAGAGCTTCTCCGATGATTGGTGCCATTTGACCTACATCTCAGTTAATATATGGAAATGACACTAGTCAATATCAGTAGTACGATAATATTCCTTTGGTAAATTCCTTTGTAGTCAATCTCTACTTTAGCTTGAGATAGTTTTGTGTCTTGTTGATCTTTGGATCTATTTGTAATACCCATTTGTTGTAACATCCAGTTTCTTTAATGAAAAGCAGAAGTTCCATTATGTGCTATATCTTTGCACATAAACTATTTGTGATTAAGTGAAGTTCATCTGAGGTTCGCTTAGGATCCTCACGTGCAGTTTGCTTGTATAGGAAAGATGTCGTTAAAAGAGTGCATTTGTGTTGGATCTGTTTGAAGGTTTGTGTAAGAGTTCATGTAAGTGTTCATGTAGCTCAATCCAGAATCATTTTCATTTGCAAGCTTCATTCTCCGTTGGAGGAAGACTCTACGATATATCATTTCTAGATGATATTGTCATGATGATACATGAACTTCCATCCCTCGAAAATGAAGATCCAAGGCTAACATAAATGTTTAGAAAAATGAGGTCGTCAGGTATTCCCAACTATGGATTAGGGTATTTGGAACAAATGGACCATCGCATCCCATCAAGCCGATTTTAGAACAATGTCCCAAGTGATTATAAAAGGCCATCTAAGCCTGAGATGTTTAAGTTCTTCTTTCTCATGGGAGGTTGTCCTAAGTATAAACTAATTTGAGCTTGGATGAAAATAATTATAAATTGGGATTTATTTACTCATCGAGATGTCAAGGAATTCAATTTAACTACATCTCTAGTAGAAAAAACAAATATTTCATTAAGATGGAAGGAATATATGGATTATACATATTAATGAATTTATTTTTATGAATGGAAGAAGCAAGAAGAAAACATGGATTTACAGATGTTATCAACATAACATTCTTCTAAACACCATTGGACAACATGTGATGGTAGTAAGATAGAATCCACCTATACGTTTTCTCCATATAAAGGAATTGTCCTTGAAGAAACAGGAAAGGTGGTTAAAGTAATACCTTTAGTCCTTGAAGATGACTTAGCCATAGGAATAGAGGGAAGAATACAAAGAGTTTAGATATGCATGCATTAGCATAAAATGCACACAAAGAACAAGTAGAGTCTATGCAGGTCTCTATAAATAGTATAAATAAAATTCTGAATGATTTCCAGTTTTTTGTTTCTACAATAGAAGGCTTTGTATGAGAAGCTCATAGTGAATCAAGAACATTGTCTGCAAAAATAGATGGAAAATTTGATGAAATCGAAAATGAAATCCACAAAGCCTTTGTGTTGACCCAAAAAAATATTGAATATCTTTCCTCACAATTTGGAAAATTGTCTTCTACGTCCAAAGATAAAGACATTCCTTCTTCACTATTATTTATCCATCATGTCCCTATACATTGTATCCAGAAATATATAGATAAATTTCCCAGTTTTTTTCCAAAAGAGAAATGAGAAAAATCAGAGACCTGATTTGAATTTGATCTAATACCAGTTTATGATCCATTTCCCAGCCAGTACTGAAGATATTCTGCTCTTGATTTGAGTGGTAAGGGTAAGTTTCCAGAATCTCAAAAAAAATTCAATGATGCACATAAAAAATGGAACATTGACAATCTAAGTTCTGGCCAGATAAGACAAATGATTCATCAAATGTTCACTCAATATAAGCTAATGTTCATGAGGGGTAAAAGTGAAGTAGAAGCCTATAAGGCACCAATTCAATGTTTTACTTGTACACTCAGAAGATGGTGGGAAACAAAATCCTCTACGACATTGGTAGATAAAATGGCAGAAGAAATAGTTAATATGAAGAAGGGGATGTTGTACATAATGAAAATGGGGATCCCCAAAATAACATGATTGGAGCTCTGACATCATTCATCCTTGAACATTGGTGCGGTGCAGAATCAAGAATATCAAATAAAAACTATATGATAATAATGAATCTCAAATGTAAAAACATGTCCCATAATGAATACCTCCATAGGGATTGGATTGAAAGAATCTATGAAGTAAAAGATAGCAAGAATCTCTTATGGAAACAAGTGCATTTTTCTGCTCTGCCTTCTAAATTTGTAAATTATTTGAAAATTCAAAAATTATTCCAAAACCCCTATGAATCTTATACTTGGAGGGAAATATATAATACCATAACAAAAGCCTTGGTTGGACTATGCACAAATATGAAGGTGAATAAATCTATACATAAATTGTCTAGGCTACCTGACAGTAGATCTATCTGCAAAAAATATGGTCTATCTATATATATGATCTTGTTGTACAAAAGAAAAGGGTAAAGAAGGCCCTCAAGAAAATCTCAAAAATAAAAATGAACCATCCTGCAAAACCCCAAAGAATAAGAAAAGAAAAAGGCTATGACAAAATAATTCTAAATTCCCGTTATTATGGTCCTCAAGATATTCATCTTAAGGCTCACAAACAAGAAGCCTGGAATAGGCTCACTTGTTGGTTATGTGGGAAAAAGGGACATACTTCAAACAATTGTCCACAAGGGAGAAGAATCAAAATGACACAGAGGGAAAAGGTCCCAAGAAAATGTTAGAAAATACCAACATGATAGGCAAAAAAGAGAAGAAAGAAAACCCTTAGTCCACATCTAGTGCTATAAATGTCGTTCCAAACTACATAAAAATGAAAAGTGTCCCAATATTCATATCAAAGAAGAAATACATATTATGGGACAAAAGTGTTGCGATTCTATAGAAACTTCCAGTTTTAGTAATTCTGACACAAAATCTGAAGATGAACATGAAGCGGGTTTTCTTACTGATTTTTGTGACTATACAGATTCAGAAGAATGTCATTGGAAAGGCTTAGAGTTAGAATCAGAATATAACACTGAAGATGAATTTGCCTTATAGAAGAAATTGAAAATATGCATGACATATTTCAGACGATGAAGAAGCTAAAGTCTTGGCAGGCATTAAGATGCTTCCTCAATGAGAAATGAAAGAAACGCTGATGGATACATTTCTGCAAACTATGATAAAAAATCAAGGGTCTACTTCAACTCCTCTAAGAAAATGTACTATCACAAAAACCCTCTTTCTTGATACTTCATTTGAGAAAAACACTAAATCATTCCAAAGAAACCATCAACAAGATAAGCATAGAATACTCACATTAAATGAATTCAGCCATGAAATATATTTTTTTAGAAAGAGATTAGTGAAATAGAACTTAGGTTTCCAAAATAGAAAAGGGGAAAGAAAAGTAGGAAGATTATATCTCAGAAAAATAGCCTCTTTTCAAAAAGAATACCAATGTGGAAATTTATGAGGTCAAGACAGATGATTTCTCAAGATTAAGCAATATGAAAATCATGGCGGTCTAGCACCAACCATAGCATATCATGCTCAAATTAAAAATACAAGTGGAAGTCTTTACTCTAAAAATTTTGTTAGACATAGGAGCTGAACTAAATGTGTTAAATAAAACCTCAATTCATGCAAAATACTCGGTTAAGGCAAAAAGAGAAGGCATAGGATTGGGAAAACAAGAATACAACTTCCAATATGATGTCCCTAAAGCCACCTAGTGCCTAGAAAATTACTCCACAAACATTGAATTTGTAGTATGGGGTATTCCAGTAGAATGCATCCTAGGGAACCCATTCCTTACAGTTGTAGAACCCCATGGATCAACAAGGCTAGATGATGGGAAATTTGGATATTTTATTTATGTTCTAGATTAATAAAGATATTTGCAAGCTATCACATTTCCTTTTATATCAACACCAAGAATCTCAACCATGGTCTAAGCTATGTAGGATTTAGGACAAACATAAAAAAATTCTAGAAGAGATCAAGGATCTAAAGTCCTACCTGAAGGCTAAAGAAGGATTGAAGCAAGATGCAATCATCAGAAAAATAGAAGGATTAAAGGGATAGTTAGAGAAATAGTGTTGTCTAGAAGAACCAAATTATTTCTGGCACATGAAACCATGCTTTATGGAATTTCCCTACAAGGCAGATTATAAAGGAAAACCATATAAGAGTAGAGACATACCCATGAATGAAGAATATAGAAAGCTCTTCCAGAAAGAGATACAAGACCATTTTAAGAGAAAATTGATAATAGAATAAAACAGTCCATGGAATCGTTATGGATTCTATGTAAATAAACGTTTTGAGCAGATTAGAGGAGTACCTAGATTGGTGATAAATTATAGGTCGTTAAATAATGTTTTGGTTGATGATACTTATCCAATCGCCATAAGGGAAATCAACAATGTAAGCTTTGAAACGGGAACTAATACTGTTACCCGTTTTGTAGAGATAGCAAAAAAGTGACCTGATTTTGAAAAGGGGTGATGCAAAACACAAATGTTTTTGTTTTAGAGCATAGTTTTTGACACTTTAATTTTTTTTATGTACATTGAATTTTAGAATGGTAGTGATTTTCATGCTAATTTAAAAAAGTGGTAATTCTGCATCATACCCTTTTTTTAAAAGACCTATTTTTTGACTTTAAATTTTCTAATGTATGAAATGTAAATAATTATTTTGTAATTTTAATAATTTTTGAAGTGGTCGTTTTCTTCATATTTTCTTGTTTTTATTTTAATTTTGATTTTTTTGTAGTGAGGTTTTTATTGTTTTTCATTTCTAAATTAGAAGGTCGATATTTTGAATTTTTGATATTCTACATATTTATACATCCTTAATTAATTTTTCAATCCACATGAAATAATTGTTTATAAAAAACAATATTTTTTAACAGTGGACATAAAAAAACCATTTTTAACATAAATATAACTAAAAAACTACACGTTTTGATAATCTTTTGCTAGAATTGGCATGTCAAAATCACAATTTTTATATGAAAATTTAAACTAAAAATGGTTAAATAATAGTTTTTTTTTATGAATTTTATGTCAAAAAAATAATAATAATCACTTTTTTTTTTCAAAAAATAATGATTAACTTAAAAATTAATGTGAAAAACACATATTACAAATATTGAACACGTAACAGTATTAGTTCCCGTAATCGGAATCAAATAACCACCGCCCGACTGCCCATGAGGGTGGTTATCCGATTCTCGGAATCAGATAGAATCGGATAGCCACCGCCTGGCCACCCCCACAGACAGTCGAGCGATGGCCATATGATTTTGAGAATCAGATAGCCACTGCCCCGCCACACCCACAGGTGGTTGGGCGGTGGCTATATGATTCCGAGAATCGGATAACCACCCCCATGGGCAACCGGGCGATGACTATTCGATTCCTAGAATTGGATAGCCACCCCCATGGGCATCTGGGCGATGGCTATTCGATTCTGAGAATTGGATAGCCACCCCCACGATCAGTCGAGTGATGGCTATTTGATTCCGAGAATCAGATAACCACGCCACTGGCGGTCAGGCGGTGGCTATCCGATTCTAGGAATCGGATAACCATCCCCTGACTGCCCTTGAGGTGGATATCCGATTCTCAGAATCATATGGCCATCACTGGCCGCCCCCACGGGCGGCCGAGCGGTGGCTATCCGATTCAGAGAATCAGATAACCATCACCCGGCCACCCCCATAGGGGGTTGAGTGGTGGCTATCCGATTCTCCGATTCCGAGAATCGGATAGCCACCGCCCAACCGCCCGTGGGGGTGGCCGGGAAGTGGCTATTTGATTCTCGGAATCAAATAGCCACCGCCCGGCCACCCGTGGGGGTGGTGGCCGATAAAATTGTTTTTTTAAATAAAAAATAAATTTTGTTAAATATGTTTATTGTATATATATATATATATATATATATATATATATATATATATATATATATATATATATATATATATATATATATATATATATATATATATATATTAAATTTTATTTTAAAAAATATCAAAACTATATTTAGCTTTTTTTAATTTTAATGTTTTTTTGAAAATGATGTTTAATTTGAAAATATGTATTTTTTTTTAATTTTAATTATTTTTCGGATTTTTATTTTATTTTTAATTTCAGTGTATTTTTGTTTTTTAGGGTTTTTTACTTAATTTTATAGTTTATTTTATTTTATTTTAATTTTTTTCATTTTTTTTTTATGGTTTACCACATTAAAAAAATGTTATTTTTTTGAAAATATGTTTTTCTTATTATTTATTTCTTTAAATTTTGTTAATTGTTTAATTCCTAGATTTTATAGGTTAATTTTGGATTTTTTCTTTTTTTTTTTACATTTTTATGATTGATTTTTTTTTCCTTTTTTTTTAATATATATTTTTATTTACGTTTTGGTATTTTTCTTTAACATTTTTTTGTGTTTTTTTCATTGTTTATATTTTTAGTTTTATGTTTTCATTGTTTTTTTGAAATTTTAATGTTTTTTGGAGTCATAACAAAATATTTTACACTATTATTTCAAAATGTTGAAAATTTACCAAAAAAAAAGTGTTATTCAAGCATCAACAGTTTTCGTTTTGAGGGTGTTTTTTGCACAATTTTTGCACATAAAAATTCGATTTCACTGGTATTTTTTTTAAATGTTGAAAATTTACCAAAAAAAAAATCCATCGTTCCATTATTAGCGCTTTTCATTTTCAGGCTGGTTTTTGCACAATTTTTGCACAAAAAAATCGTTCTCAATGCCATTTTTAAAACATGTTCAAAATTGACCCTAAAAAAAGCCATCGTTCTAGTATACACACTTTTCGTTTTTAGCACTGTTTTTCATGTTTTTTCGGGGTTTTTTGGGTAGAGTTCTCATTTTGAGTTTATAGTTCCCATTTCAAAGTTTACATTGTTAATCTTATATAAAAAAATTGCAAGGGAAAAATTATTTTGAAAATTTGATATGAAATTGGGCTTTTGGAAAGTATCAAACAAAGAAGAAGATCGGTTCAAGACACCATTCAGTGTCCCCTCTGGACATTATGAATGGAATGTTATGCCATTCGGCCTCAAGCATGCTCCTTCCAAATACAAAAAAGATATGGATTTGGTATTTAGGGCATATTTTGATTGGTTAATTGTATATATTAATGATGTTTTAGTATTTTCCAAATCAGTGGATGAACACTTCAAGCATGTAAACAAATTCAAGGAGATAGTCAAAAACAGTGGGTTAGTTTTGAGCAAGAAAAAGATGGATGTTTTTCAGACCAAGTTCAAATTCCTTGGACATACCATAGAAAATGGTCAAATTTCTCTCCAGCAACATGCAGTAGCATTTGCAGGTAAATTCCTAGATGAGATTAAATACAGAACCCAACTTCAACGATTCTTGGGTTGTCTCAACTATGTCTACAATTTCTACAAAGATTGTGCATAAGATAGAAAGATGCTAAATCAGAGACTTTAAAAGAATCCAGAACCATGGACTGCAACACATACTCCTATTATAAAAAATATTAAAGAAAAGGTAAAAATGATTCCCATTTTGTACATCTCTAATGAAAGTCTCTATAAAATTGTTGAAACTGATGCCAGTGATATAGGATGGGGAGGAGTCCTCAAGAAAATCAAAGAAGATCAAGAACAAATTATCCAATTTGCCTTAGGTGTGTGGAATCCTGCAGAGAAAAACTATTCAACTATTGAGAAAGAAGTAAAAGTTGCCTGGAATTGCATTGATAAATTTGATATACACCTAATAAACAAAAGATTTCTTCTCAGAACTGATGCTTCGGCCATGAAGAAGGTTCTAAGCAAAGATATAAAAAAACCAGGAGAGTCAAAATTTGTGTCATGGAAAGCTCTCTTCACAAAGTTTGATTTTGAAATTGAACACATCAAGGTGTTGTAGCAGCTACAACAACCCTCCAAAACTTTGGCTTACATGCAAATTTTGAACCCTACCTTGGATCCTGCGATCGATCATCCTTGGTCATTTTTCGGTAAGTTGATGATCTCAATATTCCCCTCATTGATATTAAGAGTTGGTAATGTTCTCATCTTTACACAGAAAGTGTTGTCTTTCGTTATGATAATTTTTGTTTGTCATGCAAAGGGAATGTTGTTTTGCTTCATGGGAAAGCATACGTGCATGAGTCGACATCATCACAGAGACATGTTTCACACTCACTTCATGCACTCTTTTCACGAAGGTTGTCGCATCAAGAAGAGTATGTTTTATACATTATGTATGGTATATGTTGGATCACTAAGTGTTCGTGTGCGATCACAGTGAAGTATTATTGATGTTTACATATGTTTCACTGATCTCACACTTAGCCATTTTCCCAAGCAACTTAGCCTCATCCATCTTTCTGAAACTATGCACTTTGCTTCTGCAACCCTCAAGCTTCCTCCCTTGCCTACTGAAACCCCATAGCGCACAGAGACCCCAACATCCCACATCCCTTGGCATCAAGAACTATGTTGTGGCTTCCTCTCGTGTCCTTCCCCAAGCCGAATGCCACTATCATCAGAAACTGCGTAGTATTGTCCCTTGGATTTTCAGTCTTCCTTGTAGCCTAAAATTGTGCATATGTGTCCTCTCAGAACCCATCCTACAGTAGTGCCTTACAATAAACTATGCAATATTCCTTCCTAGCTACCCAAGATGCAACACACTCAAAAATTGCACAGAGGTATCCTCCCAAGACCCCCATCCCGCAGTAGTGTCCTGTGCCTCAAAACAATGCAGTGTTGTCCAAGCTTCCCTATCTATCTTGCATGCATAAACTGCGTAGATGGGCCTCCCAAGCCCTCATCCCGGCAGCAGTCGCTGCTCGTGTTTGCTTGAAGGGGCCTGACCCAGGTTCAACATTAATTAGCCAAACAAATCCCTACACCACTGGCCCTTTCGGCATCAACCCGCAGAGCGCGGACCGAAGTCTCACCCAAAGCAATATGGGGGGATGCTGGAACCACGTTTCCGCACCCTGAGATAGTCGTGATGTCGTTTTATTCCCTTTATTCGTGCCTTCATGCAGGTGACTTCGCTCTAGGGCTTACCAGATGAGCCCTCTATTCCATTCTTCAATACATCTGTGAAAGGGTACGACTGACCTTCTCGCAACCCTGTCCTTCGATTCAGATACTTTCGCGTTACTAAGGTAGCATATTGCACACATTGTCAAGTTATATTAATAATCTTACTTATCTTATTAGATACTCATAGTTAGCACCACATAAATAGATATTCTTATATGCGTTCAATTATCCAACATAATTATACACATACGCGCACCATATAAGAATTATAAAGGAAATTCATAAATAAAATGACAAGGTGCATCAATCGAGACAAAGACACAAAAATTGCAGAATAATTCTCTTTATTGATATCTTCAATCGATTACAGACTCTATCCACCCTGTGCACACAGCTGCAGGGGTTTACGCACTCAACTGCAGACTTCTACCCTAGGCTCTGTGCACTCAGCTGTAGAGCCTCTACCTACGCTATGACTCGAAGCTTAGACTTCTTCTTTTGAGCTATGACTCTCTTCCTTTCTTGATTATTCTAACTACTTAGAGCTTAGCTCTTTTTATACAATCCCATGGTCTGCGGACCATGGGTAGATCTCTTACAACTGAATTTACTTTACAAAACTAAGGGTGGACAACCCTTTATGACTTATGACACCTTCATGCTCCGTGACCACAAAATGCGGAGTCTTTACAAGTTTATTACAAAATTTGACTCAAACATGGGCTTTTAGCCCCAAAACTACCCTTTGGGGGATCCCGTTCCCAACAGGCCCCCAACACAAACATCGTGACTCACCCTCGAGTCACTCGGTAGGTGCGGAGATATTTACGTGAAGTCCTTCCAGCTCAACCCGTATAATTGCAACCTCAGTCATGCATTGAGCTGCCGCCTACTTCGTGTCTTCCACTGTCTTCTTGGTCACTGCTCTTGCACTGTTAACCTGAAGATTTTGTTGCGTTGCCTGCAGAGTCGCAAGCTTGCCTTTGATATTTCCTGTCACTACGTAAGCCTCATCCAGCCAGGGCTTTAGTCTCGCCTTGAGCACTGCTTCCTTGTGCAACGATGCATCCACCTATTCCTTCAGCTGCTTGGCCTCCTACAACTTGGCTAGTCTATGTGTCAGTGCAACAGTTCATGTTGTGTCCTTGACCTCATCGTAGTGCTACTGTAGCTCGCTCGCTTCCATCTCTAACCTCTGTATATTGGGGTCCTCCTGCAAGCTTGTCAGGACCTCAAATGACTGCTCAAACAACTGTGTGCAGTCTGCTACTGCACTATCCACCGCCGCTACTGCCTCTGTGATAGTGGTCGCTTGTTGTTCCTTCACTTATGGCAGAGTTGAAGGCTGAGCCCTCAACTATAATTATGTAATTTGGAAGTTCGACTCCAACTGAACCCACACCATCTCAGTCTGAGTGTCGTGCACCCCTATAGCCAACTTTCGGATGTTTACCTCGACTGGCTCCTCCTCCGGATGGGCCAACCTTGGGACCATTATGCATGCCTCCTGAACGATCTACAAAATGTGCTTTTTCTGATTGGTTGCCTCGGTATTAACGATGATGGAAGCATTTCTCTGTAGGGCAATTTGCTCGTTGTTTATCTGTTGTTCACTGATCACCTAGAGGGCACGGTGCTCACAGGCCCTCAGTTCTGCAATTACTCCATCCTACAGGAGGTGGAGCGCTTCGCGTGGTAGCACTGCTAGGTTCAACCCCACTCCCTTTAGGGCACTAATAGTGGGCCTGTTAGCCTCCTTTTATGTGGTCAGTCCTCCATCTGGAAGCACTATCGCACTAGAAGCCTTCATGTGCAGCATATCGACAGCCTATGAAGTGCCAATAGCCAAGCTGGTAGACACCATGCAAGCCTATGATGTGTGGGTCTGCAGTGCCTATAATCCTATCTGGATAGCCCCTAGGATGATCTGTTGTTGTTGTTCAAATTGTTGCAGGGCCTCCACGGTGACATCCCTGACTGTGTCACCGATATCATGTAAATCACCCTATGTCAATGTGATGGGGTCCAACGAGGTCTTGGTCACCTTTGATTTCTTCCTGGACCCTCCCTTCTCCAGCTCTCTTTGGCGCTTGATGCAGGCGGACGTCTCTTGAGGGTCCGCACTGTGCTGTTCATCTGTTTCCTCCTTGGTCTCAGGTGAAGGCGACCTTGCGCCTTTGTCAGAGCCCCGCTCTATTCCACCTGTCTGTTGCACGGCCTCGTGCTCCACCTGAGCCTTATCAGCAACCTCCTTCTTCCTTTTTTTAGCCAGCTGTGTCATCTTAAGCCTGGCCTCCTCCTTTTTCTTCTGTGCAGTGGACTTTCTTCTTCCCACTGCCAAGTCTGTTGTAGATTGCCACTCTGTCGGCCATTCATCAAGCACTGCATCAATGGCATCATCTGTCTCCAAATATAACAAGTCATACCATTTCTGCACAAGGTCCTTCAGCGCCCTGATGGATACTCGATGGAAGTCTTCTTTGAATTCAGCGTAGCCCTGCAGGGTGGTGTACACCATAAGTGAGAATCACGGCTCGCAATTGATGGCCATTCGAATGTTCATTTCCATCAAGATCCAAAAGATATTGATGTCCCTGACTCACTGCGCATCCTTGGTCGCCCACAACGAAGCATACTTCATTGCTTCTGGGAGGTCTGGTGCAACCGAAGGGAATTGGCTGTCCTCTGGCATCTCCCATGCTACTAGCACAATTGACAGCAAGAGCCACGCATAGTGGAATGTCTTGCTGAGCTCTTGTGCTTCGCAGCAATTCGTCAGGAACTCTCCGCGAAGGTAGTCTGACCAGTTGAACTGGACTCCTTTAGTGCACTGTGCTGCTAGCATGATGACATGCGCTGGCACCTCATCGACGTGACACTTCCTCATCACCTTCCACACTAAGGTTTGTGTGGCTACCTTCACAACAGGGTCATAGATACTGGATATAGTGTATCCGCACAGTTTCTTCACCAGTTTAAAATTTTCTTTCATTGACTTTGCGAGAGCCTGTTTGCCACCTTTTCTGCCAAAGATCATGGCTAGATTGTCCCTTGTATATGGAAATCTCATTATTTGGTGAACCAACCTATCTTTGATGGGTATCGGCTCCTCCAACCATAGACACCCATCATGCACCAAGCACAGTGCCTGCTTGATGACCAAAACTGTTACCAGGGTGCGATTGTAGTGTGGCACCTAGAGCAGGTTAAGAAACCCTTCCTTTTCTACTCCCTTGAGCTACCTCTGCGGCTCCAGTGTGGTCATTCCCAAATTCGTATCAATGATGTGGCACATCAGCTGCTTGGTCACCTGGTGTGGGAACTTCTTGCGGTCTACTAAGTCCCAGTCTTCAAGTTTCAGCAGCGACACTCATGCCAAGCACGACCCATTGAAAACAATTTCGTCCGGTAGTAGAAGAGTTTGTAGGGGAGTCTTACTCTCATCAATGTCCTTTGGTACCTTGGACTTAGGCTTGTACAGAGGGACATACTCTGGCAACAGAGTAATAGGGTTCGTGCCCTCGGCTTCAACCTCCTCTACTTCGACTCCCACGTCCTCATCGTCCATCAGGATGTCTTCAATATCTTCCTCCTCTAGTTCTAAGTTTATGGCCTTTCCTTTCTCCTGTATGGTGGGTTTCTCCTTAGCGATGCATGCACTGGTATGGCAAGTTGCTTGCCCTTCTTGTCCTTCACGGTTTCCTTGGTTGGGGTTGGATTTGGTCTCGTCATCCTCGGCAATTTAGCGACCTCTGCCAATACTTTGGCTACTTCTGGAGCAGCTAGTTCTGCCTTTCTTTCCATTTCCTATACCAACTCCTCTATTACATGTTCAGTATTTATAATTTCTACGAGTGCTGACATAACAGTTTTGAACAGTGCTCGCGACATCTCTGGCAAGTTTGCAAATGTGGGAGTCTCTTTGAAAGCCTCGAAGAATTCTCAGTCCATGGGTGTTTGAGAGCTCAACAACTCAATTCTCAAAATGCCAAGTGTTTTTCGCTGGATAGCCACTTGTAATTTATAGGGCATTTTGGATTCAAATCTGACCGTTTCCCCCAAATTTGGTTCATTAATGCCAGATTGGGGACATATTTTCAAGGATCTGAGCCATAAATTTCATCTTAAATTCCAACCGCCCACTCCATTTGGCTGCATTTCAACTGTCAAATCATGAACAGTGACTTTAACAGTCACTTTTCGGCCGACTTGCGTGATTTCTCCCTGGGTAGCATAGCTTCCTTCGCGCTACCGCGGAACCTGTGACACTTCCTTGCTTCACAAAAACCTCCAATCACGTAGCTTCCCAACCTGAGCAGTGTAGCTTATAGTCACGTGCCTCCTTTTAGCTACCTAGAGCGTTAATACTGTGCTGCCTTCATCTAGTCACATGGCTGGACCATTGGTGTATGGCTTCAAGCGACTGCCATCCACCTTTTCTGGGAAGGATTCTCCATTCAATTTGTCCAGCTGTACAACTCCTCCATCGGTAATTTCCTTAATGACATAAGGCCCTAACCAGTTTGTCCCGAACTTGGTTGGAAATTTATCAAACTTACTATCATATAACAAAACCAGGTCATTTACCTTAAAGGTGTGCAGCTTAATATGTCAATCATGCCATGCCTTTTCGCGCTGATTCTAGACCTATTGGTGAAATCCAGCTAGAAATATCTCTTCCTCAAGTTCATCCAGTTGTGCGAGCCTTTCCTCCAGGGCTCTGCGATCCATCATACCTGTGAGCTTTGCTGTGCGCAAACTAGGCACAATATAATCCATAGGCATTACCACTTCAACGCCATAGACAAGCCTAAAGGGGGTTTGTCCAATCAACTTCTTGCATATCGTTCGATAAGACCATAGTACTGAAGGTATGCGTAGCTCCCAATCACTTCGCTAAGCATTGCAAACCTTGGTCAGCGCATTCTCCAGCACTTTATTGAATGCTTCCACTGTCCCGTTAGCCTGTTGGTGATAAGGCATGCTCTTCTGGTGATATACCTGAAATTCCTCCATTAGCGCGCTAATCATCTCATTTAGAAAGTGCATACCACGATCACTCATCAAGATTTTTGGATAGCCAAATCGCGTCAGTACATCCTCAAAGAGGAAGTTTGCAGCAGTCGCGCCTGTGTAATCCTTCAAAGGCTGTGCCTCCGCTCAATGAGTCAAATACTCTGTCGCAGTGATAATTTACCTTTCTCCCATGTTTCCTTGGGGCTGAATGGGTCCCACAAAATCTATCGCCCATTTCTTAAAGGGTTGCAACGTCATTTGAGGATTCAAAGGCAAATCATCCCTCCACGATGGCCTGCCATCCTTTGACATACATCACACGCCTTGTAGTACACTTTGGAGTCCTGATGGAGGATTGGTCGCACAACCCTGCGCGTAGAATCTTTTGCGCAGTTTCTCTTCCTGCATAATGCCCTCCCACAGCACCCCCATGAGAATTTGAGACAATGCTACTTCTTTCAAACTCAGGTACATATCGTCGCAATATCTCATCAGACCCCATTCTATAAAGATGCCTAGCAATAACCGAAAAATCTTCCATGCGCACTACTAATTCCTTCTTCTACTGGATAGTGTATCCTTCTGGGGCAGTTCCTTTCATTAGGAAGTGTATTATATCCTCAAAATGACCATCCACGATGTGCACTGCAAATAGTTGCGCGTCAGGCAATCCTTCCTCCAAATTAGTGGGATCTACCCCTTTTTTTATGCATGACAGATGGTCTGGTCCCGCGTTCAGTCGTCCAAGCTTCACAATAACTTCAAAATCATACTCCTGGAACAATAATAACTATCTGCAGATTCTCCCCCTCAACACAGGCTTATTGACCAGGTACTTCAGCGCGGAATGATCTGTGTACATCTTAAAATGGCCTCCCAACAAGTAATGTCTAAACTTCTGGAGCGCATACACCATGGTTCACCCTTCGCTCTCGGTGGTGGAGTAGTTCTTCTCTGCCTTGGAATAGTTCTTCTCCTGGCCATCATATTTGTCTGTTATTCATACCTTCAGCTTCCCAAAGCGAGTTCTCATCATTTTCCTACATTCTCGCCAATCATCAAAGCTTCCCTTGTCCGTACTCCACCACCTTGCGGGCGTAGCGCGCAGTGCCTAGTCCAACGCCTGGAAGCACTGCTTTTCTGGTACCTCCCCCTCAAATGCATCCAGAAAAATATCTACAACATTTAGGCCATCATAAGTGGGTAGTTTCCTTGCCTTTGATGACACATAGTGTAGCGACCGAGTCATCATGTTACAACTCATTGTAGTTACTTCATGTAACCGATTTTGCTTGCACTCTAGCTCTTCATCAGAGTTTGAGGTGCATGAACTCTCACGATCCCAGGTAATTCATCCATCCACTGTTGGATTCACCCAATCTTGGTCTCGCGTTGTTATCTTATAGATACAGTCCAGATCATCATCACTCTCATAATTACAGACTGGTTCAGTATAGCGTGATCCTTCAACAGGATCTAGGGGTACTATTACGCATAGCAATTTCTTCTCAAATATCATCTTTCACTTCTTTAGATTGATTACCCCATTCATATCAGTAGCCCAATCAATTCCCAAGAGCGTATGATAGGGGTTGCTATCGTCGACAATTTCTATTACTTCAAAGTCAGCCAGCGCGGTCGCACCTTCAATATCCATAGTCACCCCCTGTAACTGCCCCATGGGGATGATATTTTGCTGATTCGCCATCCTTAGCTGAATCGGAGACCATTGTAGCACGTGTCTTCCCATCCGTTCCCAAGTCTGTTTAGGTAGGACATTCGCACCTGACCCCAGGTCGAAGATAGCCTGATCCATTTCATACTTTCCTATCTGCGTGGTCAATCTCATCTCCCATCCCGTCCTTGTTTTATGCTTACCAAGCTTTCGTACCATGTGCAGCTCAGTTGGAGTGTTTACAACACATCTATTTATGAGCTCTTGCAGCCCCTTCACAGCCTTGTTATCGTGCAATAACTTCATGCAGGTTTCCAGGAAAGTTGTAAGCATAGAAGGGTCCATCTCTCAATCAGACTTATCCTTGCTTCCTGAGTTGGAGGCCTCAGTGAAGCTCTTCTTCGCTTCCATGAAGGTTTCTCGTGCATGCTCCAAATCAAACTCAGCCTCCTTTGCTGGAGCTTTGCACACCCATGTACTATCTTCAGGCTGTTTCCCCTTGTCATATCCTGTTGTGACTACACTTCGAAGCACTATATTAACATTTGGGTCCTCTTCGCGCAGTTCAGACCTCATCATCTGCAGGTTCTGAGTTGGTTGCAGTGGTAGCATTCCTTTGTCACGTATCCTTTCTATCAGCCTAGGGCAGTCTTCCGTTTCATGATCAAACGAAGTGCAATACTTGCACGACGGATGTGTTGGGTTAGTACAATCATGGGCATAGTGTCCTGGTCCTCCACAATTGTAGCAAATCAACTGTCCCTGACCTCTATTAGGTCCTCCTCTGCCTCGGCCTTGTCTGCGACCTTGAAATCCTATCCGCGCCATCCTTGTGCTGTGGTCAAGGGGTCGCGTTTCGGCCTGAACCCTATAGCTGATTGTTTTATCCATCATAAACTAATAGCTTCTACAGTTGCGCTCATCATGCCCTATCGACCTACAAAAGTTGCAAAATAATTGTTGCGGTCTCTGTACAAACTTCTGCAACAAATGATAGCTATCCATGGCTTGTTTTCTTGCTACCTGACAAATAGCGCACCATAGTGCAGGCCCTGCGCTCAGTCCTGCTTGAGCTTCCGGCCTCAAAGGCATTGGTCCTCCTCCTGCAATATAGTTCGCAAAGACTAGACAATGGTCTTTGTCATTCCCCTGACCCTTGCATTTCAGGCACCATACCTCTTTGCACACCTCTAGTCAAACTGTTCTATCCTGCTTCAAACTTTGCATCTCAAGGAAAAGATTTTTCAACTACGCATGGATCTATTTAAACCCCAGATTTGGATCTTGCATCGGGGTTTCATGCAGTGCCATTGCAATCTCCAAGGCCTCCGCCTGAGTTGTTATCTTCTGTTGTGATAGCACAACCCTTAAGTGTGGCAGGAGCGAAGCCACAAACCATTTGTGATGTTGTCTGTCTGTTAGGTTCATGTTAGCTTCGCAGATTGTACACTTCAACCTCTAATTGAGTTCCCAAGGTGTCTTTCCTGGTTGCATCACGATTTCTTTGAACTCGACAATCGACTGTGCTTCAGATTTAGGTCTACTGAATTCTCTATTTAGTGTTGTCTAGGTCCATTACTCAAACATTCAGGTTATCATTAGTTTACTTGATATACCAGGTTAGCGCATGATCCTGCAGAGCACTAACCAATCTCACCTTCTTCATGTTGTCATCTATAATGCCCTGAGCTTCCCATACAACTTTTACAATGAACCAAAATTGGTCCAAGTCCTCATTCCCCAAGCCTTTTAACAAAGGTATCTTCACTGAATTCTCCATACTACACTGTGGTGGAGGCAGAGGTGGTACGGGTGAAGTCACAGGTGATTGTGGTGAAGTTGGAGGTGGTGTGGGTGGAGGTGGTATTCGCGGGAATCCTTGCCGTATTAACTGAATAGAACTTCACGGAGAAACCTGCGCTATCCCTTCTTCGTCACCTCGTGGAGGTGAAATCAACATTCTATATTTAGGACCCTTTTTTCCTTTGTTTCTGTAATATTTTCTGCTTTGTGTAGCTCTAAACATCAAGGAAGCTGCATAAACCGTTTTTCGTACAATAGCATTTTAATCCAGGTATTCAAAGATTTCACGTACTTACCTCACAGTCCTTTGAAAAAGCGTCGCTCCACCTCACTGCAGCTAACTGCGGTGTTGAATGAAATTTTAGCTACAAACCCTCCTATGACGTGATCAAGCCAATGATCGACAATGTGAGTGATCTTATCCTCCTGTTAGTTCCAGTCTTCGCAGCCTGTCACCAGGGATCAAAATGGGCTCTTACTATGTCTGGTTTTCAGAGATGTTTTTCACATGAGTTTCAGGGAAAATCATATCCTAAGCATTTTCATTAGAATTAGCTTGGAAAAATCTTTCCAATGGTATATCACACTCCCAAAACCAGCTCCCGGATCAAAAGATATGATCAAAATGAATGATTGATTCTTGGTTATACTGTTTTGAGGTCATTTGCTGCACACAGGGACAAGTTTACTACAAAATCAGTTTCTGAAGTAATGGACATGAATTTTATAAAATTGAAAGACTTTTTGTCAATCACATACCACATAACAAAAACCTCCTTCAGTTTATGCACAGGTGTTACTATGTGGGAGATATGCAGTAATATTTGAAGCCTACATTAAAACAAAACAAATTTTTCATTTCTTTTACTTTTTTAGCCATTGTAGTGCGGCGCCATTTTACAATAGATGGAAAGTAATTTTGAGAAACCCAAGAAGGTTTTTTTCAACCACGAGCCATATAACAAAAACCTTTTTCATTTTATTTACAAGTATCATGAATTGGAATATTTGACTAGATCTTTACAGCCTATTTTTACAGATTTAAATATTTAGTGATTTCTTGTTTAGAGATTATTTTGTGGCATGGATTCCAAGAAACTGGAAACAAATTTCCAAAATTTGAGAGATTTTTTTCTCAAACATGACCTTATCTACAAAAACCTCTTTCAGTTTTGTAACAGGTGTTATGGTTCAGGAGATACAGGTTCATCGTTGAGCCCTATTTTCAGAAATTCGGTCCAAATTAAATGTAACAAATTATATCTTGAGAGAGATGGTTGAGCTCAACTCCCTTAGTACAGGGATGGGATAATTATATATATTTGATGAATTTCAGAGTGTAATGGTTGGGTTTTTGCAGCAGATTGAGATTGCGATTAGACTGTGTAAAGTTTTCCTTGAATATTATGTTAATGAAGCTTTTTTTGCTCTTTAAATTTGGGATTCATCACGGTGTTTAATGTGCAACATGTTTTTCTTGTAAATTCATTTCCATTCTTTGTTTTTTGTACAAATTTGGTTACAAAATTCTCTAAGGGAAATGTTAGGAATCCATCCATGCATGATTCTCCTTTCACAATGATTATGTTGTTTGATGTAGTGGTTATCTTTTCAGAATCCATCCTCTATTAGATGCTCTATTGAGTAACCCTTTGCTTCTCTTTCTTCTAAAGTTGCCACTGTAGACCCATCCCCTGATTGATGCCTGCAGGGCAACGGTCTTTTCCCTCTTTTCTTCTCTCGTTATATCTTTAATCTGGCTATACATTGCACTTACCTTGCTCCATGTTTGTCAGCAGAAACTAGCCCCAAATCCATAGCCCAATAGTCCCTTCTCTTCTTGTTTTCAACCCACAATTTTCAATCAAATCCTTATTCTTCATAGCTAGCCTAAGATTCAGTTATCGCAACCACATTTTTTTGGCAAAGAGAGAGCCCTCTCTGGTCTAGTAGGGCTAGATGTAAGATCAAAATCTTGGTCTGTGGTTACCTCAAAATTTCCTCTTCTGAACCTTGAGGCTCATTCTGAGTGCTAACATATTGGCGTCGCTGTTGGGGATGAGGTGACAGATCTTCTCTGGGAAAGATCGTTCAAGTTGTAGATCTTATTGTTGATGGTGGATAGTAGTCAAACACATATGAAGGCTGAAATCATCTACCTGACGACTCCATTGTTCGAAATCCTGAGTTTTAAAGTATTGATGGTGGCTCCACTGGCTAAATGAAGGACTCAGATGTTGTTTCTATTTGTTAAGAGTATTCATGTATCCATTTTTCTAATATTCCTGGTTTTCCTAATCAATTACCGAAGGATGCATATATTTTGAGTAATGGCCCTAAATTCAATGGGGAAGATCTGACTTTGACTCTTGAACATATAGAAAATTTTAAAACATTTGTGAAAATTCTTAGAGTAAAAAAGGAAGATGTCTTCATCAGATTGTTCTTTGATTCATTTCAAGGCAAATGTAGAAGATGGATTAAATGTTTTCCTATCATATCTATTAATTCATTTGCAGATTTTTGGCATATCTTTCTTGAAACATGGATGGAGAAAGAGGAAGAATTCAAAATAGAGGTGTGCTCTATTCAAGGCTTTAGAGAATGGGAAGATATGTGCACAGATGATGAGGTAGATGAGAACTTTGCTTCATATCTTTCTTCTTATTTGAAGTCTTGTCTCTGTAGCCATGAAGTTAAGATCAATTTTTTGCAAGAGTTTGCCATCAAAATTGGAGAAGATCTAACTAAATTGGAGACCCAAATACAGTCCCAAGATCTGGGCTGTCATGTCCCATTCTTTGGGGACCTTTTCTAGCAGAAGTGTGGAGCACTAAAAAGGTAGGTTTTTGATGGTCATTTTAGTATCTTTTCAGTAGAACTTGCAAACCTTTTTGCATCATGAACTTGGAAAATGATAAAGAATTATAACAAAACATGTGAGTTTTATATGCAAGACTAAAATGCTGACAATTGTCATTTCCTTATGCAGGGAAGAGTGCAAACGAGAAGTTTCCATTCCAAAGGAAAGGACAAGGATAAGATAACTGTTGTCCCTTTGACGGGAGACCGAATGCAAACAAGGCTAAGCAGATCAAAGCAAATTGGCCCTGAAAAGGAGGTGGAGACACCAGCTCGACGCAGGGGAGAAAAGAGATGATTAAGGACTAACGGTTCGGCGAATCCCTCAGGATACTTGATCGTGGGGGATCGCTGTTTTATCAATTTTTATACTTAGACATCTCCGCCATCACCCTTATAAAAGGGACAACATTGTTAGCTCGGGAGGAGAGTTAGACATGATTATGCTTTTATGTAATTTCTGTTAAGATCACAACTTCGATCATCGAGTCTCGATAAGAATTGGTTTACTGTAATATTACTTCATGCATTAATACAAACTTGGTGATTACTTCATCTCTGAGTCTAGATTAACCTAAAGCAGTGTACCCCTGGAGGCTAAGGGCCCGGCCCTGGAGGACACTTGCTCTTGTATTATTACGATTTGATTTCTACGTGGTTTGCTTATCGTCGTTATTTGGTAATCTGATATGCTTTATAAGTTTACATCACATGCTCTGTTATGTTTAATTCATTAAGATTTCCATAGACAGAACTATTATATTGACTCTGCATCATATTACTATTCCTTTTAGAGTTGATTGAATATTACTAGTCTTAACAGAATACTGTTACTATCCCATTACAGAGCTTTTGTGCTGTGCATCTGTTCATTCACGTTACAGAATTTATCTTGGGAGTTATGTTCTTTACGATTGTTGAATTGATGAACGATGCTGTTCTATTTTGAAATGCAGTCATATTCCCTCTAACTAAGATTGATATTTGGATCAAATTACTCTTTAAGCGTGTTGTGTGTGTATATGGCTTTCAAGCGATGTTCCATAACTTATCAGTAATCAGTGTTGTTCCATTGGTGTGTGTTGTTTGATCTGCCTTGAGAGTGAAAGATTGTTGCTTGATTATGATTAATGCATTTGATTTGGTAGATTAAGTTTGTTATTTCTCGCGAGACTTAGCTACTGATTCTATTTCATAACTGTTGTTCCATTTAAGAATTGTTGTTCGATTATAGATTTGCTGTTCGATTTCTTATTTGCTGTTCCATTTTCTTATCTGTCGTTCCATGTGTTGGTGTTTGTTATTTTGGTGTGGGAGACGATCTAAGGCTGTAGTGAGCCTTGGCATTTACTGTCTGGCTCCCAGATCCACGGTCTGTTCTATAATTCCTTTTCCATCAGTTTCCAAAGGGATGGGTTACCGCTACCGAACCCTTGACTGATAAGTTGCCTAGTCTTCTGAGTGTGTGATTTACTCTTTTAGAGTAGCTTAGTTGTAGACAAGCATCCGTTTACTCTTGTATTTCCGAACACTGTACTACTAGCATTACTCTAGCAAATGATAGCCTCAGTCGGAGACACTCTTTGAAATAACAAGATGCTCCTAGATTGACATATTAATGTGAGGTAATTAGAGGTGAAAGAGACCATTTTTATAGCTCTACATTTTGGCGCCGTTGCCGGGGAAAGAGTGTAGCCATTTGTCCTTTTTTTCAGAGTAGTGTATGAACCTGCTAGGGAAGAGTTGGATTTTAAAAACGGAAGGTAAGAACCTACGTACGGAGCATGTAAAAGCCCTGCTCCTCTGTCCGCTTTCCTAACAGATTTGTTGTTGCTTTGTTTGAATAGAATTTAGTAGTTCATTTGAGTGCATGACTAAGCAGAAATAACCAGGAAAAAAATACCAAACCTCCACCCAAGCCAGAAAAATCTAAGGGGTTGGTGACCCTTGGCCGAATGACCTTCATAGACGAAATCTACAAGAAAGCAGAAACTCAACCATCAGTAGGACCCAGGAAAATCATTTCTAAATAGCCTACTAGTTCCCTTCAAGCCACAGGGTCACCATCTGTAGCCTTTGTTGAGGTGCATAGTCAAACTAAAGAGCAGGACTTTCAAGAAATTGAAAATTCTACTCCAGAACTATTGCAGGAAGGGAATTTAAGCAATCTTTGTGAAGGAGAAGGAGAAACAGGTGAAACCGAGGAACCAGGATCTCCTATTGGAACAAATCAGCCATTAAACAACCCAGACAAGGGGAGTGCTGCAAAAATCATTGTTGAAGGAACCCAATCTCCTCAGACATCAGGCATTCTCATTATCCCAGATAGAGGAAGTGCTATTAAAACTATTCCTGTCAAAGCCATTCCCTCTCAACCTAGGAATACCCTCCTAGATATCCCAGAAGGTTATTGGCATATATTCGACCCTATGGCTCAAAATTAGCCAAACACTCAAACCTCTACATTACAATACCCTATAGTGGATTCTGCAGCAAATGCGCCTATGAAATCAATCCCTCTTCAACATATCCCTACATTTCACGGTCTCACATCAGAAGACCTGGATGCATTTTTATTTGAATTTGATGTGTTTTGCAGGGGATATGATTACACCACCGACCCCCAGAAACTGAAACTATTTCCCTCTACATTAAAAGGGGTTGCTTTAAGATGGTTTATGGGATTAGGTGGCGGGGTTATAAGTAACTGGGATCAAATGAAATAATCTTTCCTAAAAAAATATCAGGATTATTGCAGGTCTAGAGAACTAAAGGACGAAATATTCCAGATGACAGCTAGACCGAATGAAACATTAGAGGAGTATGTGGAACATTTCTAGTGCAATCTACAAAGATCTCCTTATGCATCACTACCTTTACCTAATAATGTGTTAAAAACTGCATTGATAAGGGGCGTGAAGGAACAATGGATCGAAACATTAAACATCATGGGAAAAGGGGATATTTATCAAGAAAATTTTGCTGACATTATTGATTTATGTATCAGGAGCTCGAGAGGCAACACAAGAATAAAACCGACAGAACATGATCAGTTTGTAAGAGATAATAAAATTTCAACAGAAGGAGTAACATGGGTAGAAATTGGAAATTTATTGGAAAATTTTAAACTGATATTCTGGGGACACTAACTACACAACTTGATATTATGTAGGCTAAACAGAAGCAAATGGAGGCAGAATAGAATTTGGCGATCTTCTGGCCCCGATGCAGGAAAAAGCATAGTCATAAAGAGTGTCCACTGGATACAGTCCAAACATGCGCCATCTGTACAAAGGATCACCTTACGGAGAGCTGCCCCTCACTTCTTGGATTGAAGGCGGTATATAAAGAAGTGGAAGAAGAACCAGAATCAGTGTATTTGATCAACCAGTGCCGTCAGTGGCAGCCGAGACAATCTGGTATGTTTTTAGACCCAACTTCTTCTTTTCAGCCTCCACAATATAATGCTCAACAATATAATATGTGGAAAAGTCAATCCCAACCTATGTTTCCAAATTGGTCACCACAGTTGTTTCCTTCTTCAAACTCGTCGCTGAATCAGGCAAGCCAATCTGGTTGGCCAAATTTCCCTTATACTCCACCATATTGGCAAGGTAACCCATATTCTCCACAATGGACTCCCCCTACTTCACAAAGTTCAGCCTGGCAGACAAACTGGCAAAGACCGATGCATCAGCTAGTAGGAACTATTCCACTCCCTCAACCTACACTGCCAGCCTTACAACAGAATCCCCAGTCTAATCTGAGACCGCAACTCCCAGCCCAGCACAACCCCAATCCAAATAACAGACTGGTCCAATCTCTCCAAATTATAGAAACACCAGAAATAGGAGCTGATCTAAGGGAGTGCAATGATCTTCAGTTAAGATCTGGGCGTATTATTGAAATTGAGGGTGATAAGACAATTTAGATTGAAGATCAGTTACCCAGAGAACATCTGTCACAACAAGAGGATGTGAATAAACAACAAACTCATAATCAAGCAACCACATCCTCTCCTCCATTCCCAGAACGATTAGTCATACCTCGACCTATACAATATCCTGACTTTGACATTCTGGGAGAATTAGAAAACCTGTACATAAAAATTCCATTCCTCCAAGTCATTTAAGACATCCCCATATATGCAAAAACTATCAAAGAATTGTGCATAAAGAAACCAAGGAGGAATATAACAAATACTCCAAGAGTCAAAGTAGTCGGCACTTTATCTGACTTACTATCAGGGAAAGAAACACCCATTAAATATGAAGACCCAGGAAATCCAATTGTAACTGTTCAAATTTATGGTCAGACCCTGTCTAATGCCTTAGTTGATCTAGGAGCTGTAAGTAATATCTTAACAACCATTGCCAAAAGCTGGGCATTACGTCGGTAGAACCCACCTCTACCTTGCTAGAATTGGCTGACTGATCTGTGGTTAGGCCGGAGGGTACTCTACATGATGTCATGGTCTCTATTGATTCCTGGGAATATCCAACAGATTTCCTGATAATAAATCTCAAAACCCGACTTGATGGACACCCGCTGATTTTAGGTAGACCTTGGCTTGCTACTGCTGATGCTTACATTGGCTGCCAGCAAGGAAATATGACCATAACCAAAGGACCAAATATCAAGAATTTAGTTCTATATCCTCCAGCGCAGCCAAGTGTCATTATAATCAAAACTAATAAGCACCTTGTATCATACCTTACTGATAACATTAGATCTCCATTAACTCTACAAGAGGCACTTGATTTTAAAGACCAAACAGAAGATGATGCCATTAATAATTTTATTAGTCAAACTAGATCCTGTACACAGTGTCACATGATAGAAGTAGCATTTGATAATTAATTAGAAGAAGATCCTCTGAAAGATACACATGATCAAACAATACCTGTTACTTCTGTTGCAAATAGTAAAAGTGTGGAAATTGAACCGGGAAAACCTTAAATATTAATGCCAACCTCACACCTGAACAAGAAATGAAGCTCATCCAGTTGCTAACAAAATATAAAGAAGCATTTGCATGGGATTACCCTGATATGAAAGGAATTGACCCCCAATTATGTACACACCACATTTATATAGAAAAGGATGCCAGACCTGTTCGTCAACCTCAAAGGAGACTTAATCCTCATCTAAAAGATGTGGTAAAAGCTGAACTTCAAAAACTTTTAGATGCCAATTTTATTTATCCTACCTCTGATAGTAAATGGGTCTCTCCGCTTGTGGTGGTACCAAAAAAGAATGGGAAATGGAGAATCTGTGTGGATTACACGGAGCTAAATAAAGAAACACAAAAAGACCACTTCCCTCTCCCATTCATAGACCAAGTATTAGATACTTTAGCAGGAAATAAATTCTTTTCTTTCCTGGATGGCTTCAGTGGATACAATCAGATTCAGATTGTCCCTGAAGACCAAGACAAAACTACTTTTACTTGTCCTTAGGTAACATTTGCCTATCGAGTTCTACCTTTTGGCTTATGCAATGCTCCTGCCACATTCCAAAGGGATATCCTTAGTATTTTTGCAGATTTAATAAATGATGGACTTGAAGTATACATGGATGAATTTAAACCATATGGAGATGATTTTGATCCATCTTTGGACACCCTAGAAAAAGTCCTACAATGTTGCATTGCTACCAAGCTTTGCTTAAGCCACGAAAAATGTTATATGATGATGAGTGAAGGACTTATCCTAGGACACTATGTTTTAGCAGCTAGCATTCAGGTAGACCTGGCCAAAATCCAAATACTTTTGCTTATTCCCACTCCTACTACTCAAATAGAGGTAGGCACTTTTCTTGGATTTTCTGGTTATTATAGGCGATTTATAGAACATTATTCGCACATTGCTGCACCTCTATATTGTTAGAAAATTATATATTACGGAGCAATGGAACACATAAAATATTGCAGAAATATAAACACAGAAAACGCACAAAACAAGAGAGACACAGATATACGTGGTTCACCCAGTTTGGGCTACGTCCACCCCAAACAGCCAGTCCTTCCTTTTTATTATCCAGCAAAATGAAGAGACACAACCTACAGCAAATCCGCTGTAATATCCTCTGTTTTCTCTCACAGTCTCACCTCTCTATTTCTCGCTCACAGAATACACATCTATCTCACAGCCTCAAATACAATACCCTCATACAAAGAGAGGGGTTGCCTTCTAGGGCAAAAAACCCTAAACTAAACATAAGTTCTACCGTCAGATCATCTGCCTAATGAACGGCCCAGATTTACTAGAAATTACTATACTTTTACAAGGCAATTTTACAGCTGTTTTTAGCTTCGGGGGCGCTGCCCCCGAAACCCCCCGCTAGGGGGGGGCTCCCAAAGGTCGCAGCCGCCCCCATTTTGAACTGGGGTCCTATGTGGCGATACCTTTGAATATAGAAGATAATCAGGCTCCACACCCAACATATATGCACTAACTGGTAACGTTGATTTTCTTTGGACAGAAAAATGTGAACGTGCTTTCAAGGATCTGAAGAAGCTCGTATTCACAGCTCCAGTCCTTCGAGGACCAAATTGGGATTTGCCATTCCAGATATCATCTGATGCCTCAGACACAACCATTGGAGTAGTCCTTGGGCAGGAAGAGGATAAAAAACCATATGCTATTTATTACATCAGCAAAAATTTATCCCCTGCTGAATTAAATTACATTGTTACTGAAAAAGAATTCCTAGTTGTAATACATGCTGTCAATAAGTTTAGACATTACATTACTGGATATCCTGTTATCTTGTATACAGATCATTCTGCCATAAAATATTTAGCAAATAAGCCCGTCACAAACGACAGAATAACTAGATGGCTGATTCTATTGCAGGAATTTGATATCACAATCAAGGATCGACTTGGCAAAGAAAACCCTGTAGCTGATTTTCTCTCAAGAATGCCAAAGCCAATCGATGCAGCAACAGTTGAAGATCAATTTCCGGATGAGCATCTGTTTTCTGTTGCTGTTCAAACACCCTGGTATGCTGATGTTTCCAATTACCTCGTAGTAGGTAAATTACCAAAACACCTAACCCCTAATGAGCGGAAGCAGATTGTTCAGAAGAGTGCTCGATTCTCGTGGATTGGGGGCTATTTGTTTCGCACAGGGGCAGACATGCATATCAGGAGATGCATTTGAGAAGATGGAATCTTTGACATTTTAAAAGCCTATCATGATGGACCATGTAGTGGACATTTTGCTAAGCGCAGAACTGGACATAAGGTGCTGTAGACAGGGTATTATTGGCCCACGATTTTCAAAGATGTAAAGAAAAATGTCCAAGCCTGTGGCAGCTGCCAGTGAGCAGGATGTCCTGGTCAATCTGATGAGATGCCTCTGAAACCACAGTTAGTCATTAAACCATTCAAGCGATGGGCTCTTGATTTCGTTGGACCTATCAACCCATCATCAAGCCAGAAAACATATATTTTGGTGGCAATAGAATATGTCACCAAGTGGGTTGAAGCAGAAGCATTGCCTAGAGCTACAGAGGACTCTTTCATACAATTCCTGTTCCATCTATTTGTACGTTATGGCCTTTCAAGAGAAATAATTACAGACGATGGACCATAGTTTGCTGGGAACAGATTAGCTACAACACTCAACAATTATCACGTCCAGCATAAAATCACTACTCCATACCACCCACAGGCGAATGGACAGGTAGAAAGCAGCAATAAAATAATAGAAGCAATTTTAACAAAAAACATTGTATCCCATAGATGTGATTGGGCTGCCAGACTACTTGAATCACTTTGGGCTTATAGAACAACATGGAGAAGCACCCCTGGTTACTCACCTTATCAATTAGTGTTTGGAAAACAACCCATTTTCCCTATAGAATTCGAAATCCAAACATTACAGACAGCACAGGAAGTTAGCTTAGATATAGGCGAGGCACAAATTAATCGATTGCAGCAGATCAATGAGTTGGACGAAATTAGGCTCTCTGCACTTCAAAATACTACCCTGATCCAACAACAGCGAGCTAAATGGCATGATGCTCTATTAAAAACAATGTCTTGCACGAGGGAGACTGGGCTCTGTTGTATGACTCCAGGTTTCAAGATTTCCCTGGGAAACTCCAGACTCGTTGGTGTGGACCATACTAAATCCAAAAGGTACATGACAATGGGACCCTTACTCTAATCACTATTGATGGTTCTGGATATGCCTTCAAGGCAAATGGCCACCGAGTTCGCCTCTATTGCAAACCACTCACTGTGGAGTCCTTTTCTCAGCAGCTACGCCGAGACTCTAATATGGAGATTCTGGGGGAGGAAGAGAAGTCTTCCTCACCTATAATTCATTAAGGAATTCATTTCTTTTTACAATTTGTACATAAGTTCTTTTTTCTTTTGAATCATTTTTCTACATATTTTTGAATTAATGTTTTGCTGTTCCTTTTTTCAAAAGAACAGCATTTTCTTCCGGCTGTTCCTTTTTCAAAAAGAGAAAATTCCATTGGATCAGCCGTCATCTTGTTGTAATTAAGATCTTTTTCTTTATTTTTGTGTGTCTTGTTGTTCCTTTTCCAAAGGAACAGCATTCTTGATTTTGTGTTGTTCCTTTTCCAAAGGAATGGCATTTGCCTGTTCTGTTGTTCCTTTTCTAAGGGAACAACGTTTCGATTTCTGTTGTTCCTTTATCAGAGGAACGTCATATCTATGTGTTTTCCTGTTCCTTTTCCAAAGGAACAACGTGTTCAATTGTCGCTGTTCCTTTTCCAAAGGAACCACATCTTTGCATGCTTGCTGTTCCTTTTTCCAAAGGAACAACATTTTTGATTTCTGCTGTTCCTTTTTCAAAAGGAACAACATTTCCGTGTGTTTGATGTTCATTGTCCAAAGGAATAGCATATTTTTGATTTTGTTGTTCCTTTTTCAAAAGGAACGACATTTCCGTGTGTTTGTTGTTCCTTTTCCAAAAGAACAACATATTTTCGATCTTGCTATTTCTTTTTCAAAGGAACGGCATCGGAATGTTATGCTGTTCCTTTTTCAAAGGAATGACATTGCATTTTCTGCTATTTGAGGTCTCTTGTTGGCCCTTTCTCTAAAAGAAACACCACTTGCATGCTTTTGCTCTCCTTATGAAGTAGCTTGTCCCTTTTGCTTATCTAAATTAAGGATGCTTATTGCTCCTGTTCTTTCAAGTCTTTTAGAATACAGCTATGCATTTATGCAATGGATACAAAACCTCAACATACTGAAATCAGCTAATCATAAATCGCTATCTTTATAAGGCTCTGCAATGGTGAGAGGACAAAAGGAAGGACACACTTATTTATCATCTTCTGCTGTCATTGTTCTACTAATTCTACTATGATTGTTCATCTTCATCATGATGACCCTTTTTTTCATCCTCTTTGATTACTATTTAGGAATAAGACCAAAGGGTATATATCTTCCTATTGAGATGTTAAGACTTCTTCCACCATTCGTACTCTTAAGGAGTGTTGAACCACCCATTGTGTATAAAAAAGGGAAGGTACTTTGTGACAAAGAAAGAAAAAAGTAAACATGAGTTATAAGTTGTCAAATGCAGGATAGGGGGTCTCATCAAGAGCCAGCCTACCATGATCATGAGGACAAAAGCGAAGTGGCATTCCCACTATGGCCACCACACCAGGGATATGGTCCAAAAGGTATATCAAATAAACAACCCTTGGAATAGGAGGTCTCATCATGAGCGGGCCTGCCCACTTTTCGCTCCTTCCTCATGAATGACATTATGGTCAACTAGTTACCAAGCCAGCATGATGGCCTACATTTTGACATTACATTCCCTAAAGTATACACAGCGGATCATGGTTCCATGGGTGAAATAAACAACTCTGCCAAGGTTATGGACACCTGTCGGTAGCAGAGCACTGTTAGTGGTATCAAAGTCACATTATTTACACCAATAGGTGAGTTATTAAACACCCTTTTGTTTCTTACACCTTAGTAATTAATCATATATCATTTCCCGAATTATATAGCGCATGCAAATCTATTATCACCAATCATGGTAGAGTAATTGACAATGACCACAGGAGATTTAGAAAGTACGACAGATGTCCTCTCCTCTCAGCCTCACATCATATCACAACAGCCTCTTATGTAATATGCGATCCAACTCTATGCCTCGATTTTGGTAATTTGTTGTTTTTCTAAACATGGCATATTTTTATACGCTGTTCCTTTATGACTCTATTTCAAAATGGGCGCTGCTCCTTTATTTGACGGCTGGGACAACCTATCACATTGCGGGGGGGAGTTTAACCTCATTATTACCTGGATTACGTGTTGTTAGGTTCCCATATTGTCTATTTTTGATCGTATATTTTGCCATTATATTACCCTCTTCAACCCATAGTTGAAAGCCTTTGCTAGCATTTTGTCCTAATTAGTCCAAAGGTATGAAGTAACTCTCCTCATTGCTATATGTTTAATCATTCAACACATAATCATGTTATCTTAATAATTAAGCTTTGAAGTTGACTAAGTTGCTGAGTAATTGTTGAAACTGTTCAAAGTCTGCAGAATTATATTTTACAGTTACCGAAACAGCAGAAACAACAACTGTCTAAAGTTGGCAAAACCAGTTGCCGAAACAGCAGAAACAGCAATTGTCTAAACATGGTAAAACCATATTTTGCAGTCATTGCAACAGGAGGATCAACAACCGTCTAAACCGGCAAGACCTCAGTCGCAGATGCTGAAACAACAGAAACAACATGAGAACTTCGAGGAAACAGTTGAGATTTACTAGATCTGCAACAATGGTGAAACAACAAAGGACAACACGTGAATTTCAAGGAGACGGTTGAGACAGAAAAGGGATCCGATGAATAAAGGAATACACAGTTACACACTATTGTAACAGCATGCTGTAACAAGAATTGATTTACTATTTTTATACAAAAAAGTCAAACTGAATGAAAAATGACAATCTATTGTAATAGATGTCTCCTCTATAAAGGGGAGACATCTACATTAGAACAGGGGGAGAAGAGGTTGTAACAGAGGAAATTGTAGTGAAGGAACAAGATTGAATCTCTATTGTAATTTGGCATATTGGGAAATGAATAAAGCATTGTTCTGAGTATTTTAACTTAGCATCTGTGTCCTAGGGAATCTTGTGAGAAGGACAGGGCCCACCTTCATCACAAGATTCACCCATTCCTTTTTATATTGAGTGTGTGTGTGTGATTGTTGTGTATTTCTAGTCCATGAGCATTGCTTCTCATATTTTACCTTTGCTGCTATTTTGTTTTCTTAATCAATTGATGCTGTAAAAGAGTGTCTCACTGGTGATTAGGATTTCCAGAGTGTATTGGCAAACTGGATAACAGGGGCAGGTGCTGAATGTTCTTACTCTAAGGATAGGGTCTTGATCCTCTGTTACAAGACAACCATCATTTCTTTTTGCAGATTTGTTACCTTAAATTAATTATCCGTTTCATTCCATTCCTACAATAAATTATAACTGCTATAACACAGAGTAAGGGTTTGACAGAGAATAGATTGTTTATACTATAGCCTTTAATGCTTTTAGAATTGAGTGCATACAGTACGAGGTCACCTTTGAGATAAAAGGACTTTCCCGGGTTGACAATTTATTGTGGTACTCGACTGTTTAAATTAATAAACAACTAAGAGCAGCCAACATTTTGGCGCCGTTGCCGGGGAAGGCGACTAGAGATTTTAAAGGTATTACTGATTTTCTTTAAGAATAATAGGATGCATGAGAGGATGCAGGAAAGCTAACTTTATAGGTGGTAAGGGCAGAGGAGGAGGAAGAAAAACTTTCATTGACGAGATCATTTCAAGAGCCGAGACATCCCAGAGAACAAGTTCCCGAAGGCCTCAGATCCAGCATTCCTCCCACACAGATCACCAGACGGAGGAAGTACTAGGACCCAAAAGGAAGCTGGAAACACCAAAGCACATTGAGGAACCGGTTGAAGAACCTGAAGAAACAGAAGATACTGAAGACCGGGCAAGCGATTCAGGAAAAAGACCAATGGAGGACAACAATGATGGACTTTTCGGTGGAGGCCGTAGAGCAGAAGGAAGGGGAGAAAATTCTCTCTCCACCCTGGAGTTCCCTATTCGGGAGCTCCCAAGAGGAGAAACCCCTATGAAGAACATTCCACTCTTTTCACTACCCAACTTTCATGGGTTATCCTCTGAAGACCCTGATGAATTCCTCTTTGAATTTTATATACTGTGTAGGAGTTATGATTATGTAAACCCTACTCAGAAATTAAAACTGTTTCCAGCAACATTGAAAGGGAACGCGTTAAGATGGTTTATGAGCTTAGGAGCTCATGTAATCACTACATGGGATCAGATGAAAGAAATTTTTCTAGCCAAATATCAAGATTATTGTCGAACAAGAGAAAGGAAGGAAGAACTGTTTAAGATGGTTCAGAAGGAGGATGACAATCTAGAGGACTTCGTGGAAAGACTGCAGTATAATCTGCAACGATCTAATCATCCGGATATGAGTAAGGATATTCTTAAGACAATACTGCTAAAAGGGGTACGAGATGATTGCTTGGACATGCTGAATATGCTTGGAAAAGGGGATATTTCCAAAGAATCATTTGATGAGATTGTCAACCTCTGTAAGAGATGTTCAAGAGGGGCAGCAAGCAGACCAAAAAGCAGGGATAGTATATACTCAAGAGTCCAGAAATCAGCAAGTGGAGGAGCAACACGGGCTGAAATAGGTAATTTACTTGAAGAATTTAAAACTGAAATGTTAAGCTCTTTTGCTTCACAAATTGATGCTTTACAGGTTAAAAAGAAGCAGGCAGAAGCAGAAGCTGCTCTGGCTATTTTCTGTTCTAAATGCAGAGAAAAGCACCCACTGAGGGAATGCCCACTGGACAAGGTACCAATTTGCACTATTTGTGAAAAGGACCATGAGACTCAACAATGCCCTTCTTTGCCAGGAATAAAAGCAGCGCTGCAGTCAACTGAAGAAGAAGCTGAAGCAGTGTACCTGATGACACAGAGGAGGCAATGGCAACCACAAAGACAAGGTATGAATTCTAACACATCATTTAGTCGTTGGAATAATCACCTTCCTTTTCAAGCAAATTACCCACCCTTGAATCAAATGCAATACCCACCCTTTAATCCAATGCATTTCCCACCCATGCAGCAGCCAAATCCTCCTTTTGCTGACCCTACCGTGTGGAATCCTTGGGCTCCACAACAATCCTATTTTAATCAATGGAATCCAAACTGGACAGCCCAACAGATTCCATTTCCCTAGCATCAACAATCTCTTTCCTTACCATCTAACGCCCCACCAAATAACCAAACAATCAGACCCCAGTTGCCTGTACAACCTAACCCCAACCCACATAACAATAAAGCTCTGCAGGTAATTGATATTCAAAACCAACTGGTTTCACTTGTGCAATGCAATGATATTCATTTACGCTCTAGGAGAATAGTTGAACCCATTATTGATGACATTACTGACTCTGATAAAGAAGAAAATAGAAAAGAAAAGTCATCTAACAATAATGCTGAAACAGTTGAATCATCCTCTAATAAGACTGCTGAAACAGCAGAGCCGCCATTCCCTGAGCGTCTGGCTCTTACCAAAACACTTGAGCCACCTGCTTTTAACCTTTTAGGAGAACTGCAGAATTTATATGTCAAAATTCCACTTTTACAAGCACCGAGAGATGTACCAATTTATGCTAGAACTGTTAGAGATATTTGCATTAAGAAACCTGGAAGAAAAGCTAAAGATCCCCTCACAGTTCATGTGATGGGAGAACTAACTACTTTAATGACAGAAAAAAACCCCCCTGTGAAATATGGTGACCCTGGTCACCCTACAGTCACAGTTCAGGTTGGTAAAACCTTTGTTTCTAAAGTTCTAGTAGATCTGGGTGCTGCAATAAACATCATGACACTTGAAACAGCACAATTACTGCAGTTAAAAAATTTAATTAGGGAAACCCCAACCATTCTAGAGCTGGTTGACCGCTCCACAATCAAACCTGAAGGAGTCATTGAAGACCTGATAATTTCAGTAGAATCTTGGAATTACCCACCCGATTTTGTTGTGTTACAAACTAAAACAAAGCTGGGGGGTCGTCCACTGATTTTAGGAAGACCTTGGCTGGCTACAGTAGATGTCTTCATCAGCTGTAATTCAGGATCAATGACAATCTCTAATGGGCAGGAAACTAAGCAACTTACTCTTTATCCTCATGCTAGACCCATGATTAATAATGATAATTCTGTATGGTTAGATTATGAGGATGAGGAAACCCAACCCATCTTGACTGTCGGACAAGCTTTAACTTTTAAAGATACAACCAAAGATGAATTAATCAGCAACTTTATTTCTGAACCTTCTTCGGTTAGCCCTGAAATACATGATCACTTGACTGCAATCTTGGAATCTGAATCTTAGCAGAACCTTAGAACTGAAAATATATCTCAGACATCAACTGGCAGCTCCTCCAAAAGTATAACAGTAGAAATTGAGCCTGGCAAAACATTAAATATAAATCCTAACCTAACAGATGATGAAAAACAACATTTAATGAAGCTACTCCGTGAAAATAAAGAAGCATTCGCATGGGATTACACAGATATGAAGGGGATCTCTCCTGAACTATGCACTCATCGCATTTATATTAAAGAAGGATCTCGCCCAGTCTATCAACCCCAACGAAGAATGAATCCCAATTTAAGGGAAATTGTGAAGGAAGAACTTAAAAAACTGTTGAATGCAGGATTTATATATCATATATCTGATAGTGAATGGGTTTCTCCACTAGTAATTGTACCCAAGAAAAATGGGAAATGGAGAGTATGTGTGGATTACAGAGCTCTAAATAAAGCCACCCAGAAAGACCATTTCCCTTTACCATTCATTGATCAGGTACTTGATAATTTGGCAGGTAAGAAATTCTTTTCGTTTTTGGATGGATTTAGTGGATATAATCAGATCAAGATTGCACCCCAAGATCAGGACAAGACCACTTTTACTAGCCCATGGGGGACCTTTGCCTATAGAGTTCTTCCATTTGGGCTATGTAATGCCCCAGCAAAATTTCAAAGAGCAGTGATAGGGATTTTTTCTGATATGCTTAATGATTCCTTAGAAATATTTATGGACGACTTTACTCCTTATGGTGTGACTTTTGAAGATGCATTACAAAACCTTGATAAAGTACTTAAGCGATCTATAGAAGCACATCTTGCCCTAAGTACTGAAAAATTCCATATGATGATGAATCAAGGTATTGTATTGGGACACTTCATCTCATTCCTAGGAATTCAAGTTGATCCAGCTAAAGTAAGGGTAATTCAGACTCTCCCTATCCCCAAAACACAAACTGATGTAAGAAGTTTTTTAGGACATGCTGGATATTATAGAAGATTTATCAAGGATTTTTCTAAAATAGCTTCTCCTTTGTTTGTGTTACTTATGAAAAATGCTGAATTTAAGTGGACTGATGGTTGTCAAAAAGCATTTAATGAACTTAAACATCAATTGTCTACAGCTCCCATTTTAAGAGGACCTGACTCGACACTCCCCTTTCATATATCCTCTGATGCTTCAGATACTGCAATTGGAGCTGTCTTGGGTCAAGAAGAAAACAATCTTCCCTATGCTATCTATTTTATTAGTAAAAATATGACCCCTGCTGAACTTAACGACACAGTCACCGAGAAAGAATTCTTAGCAGTTATTTATGCTATTAATAAGTTTCAGCATTATATTACTGGTTACACTACTTTTGTGCATACTGATCACTCGGCCATTAAATATTTAATGAACAAATTAGTTACAAATGCTCGAGTTACCAGATGGTTATTTTTATTACAAGAATTTGATATCACAATTGTAGATCGACCAGGTAAAGAGAATGTAGTTGCTGATTTCCTTTCTCGGTTAAAAAATGATGAGAATATTCCAGTAGATGATTCTTTTCATGACGAGTATTTATTTGCAGTATCTGCTCACTCACCTTGGTATGCAGACATTGCCAACTACTTAGTTGCAGGGAAACTACCATCACACCTATCGCATAGAGAAAAAAGAAAAATCATTCAGCAAAGTGCTAGGTACAGCTGGATAAGCGGGTGTCTTTTTCACACAGGACTTGATCAGGAAATTCAGAGATGCATTGGTGAAGATGAAATTTTATGATGTATTGAAAGCTTGTCATGATGGCCCTTGTGGAGGGCATTTTGCAGATAAAAGAACAACACACAAGGTACTTAGAATGGGTTACTATTGGCCCTCACTCTTCAAGGATGTAAGGAAGTATGTAAGGGCCTGCGATAGCTGTCAAAGAATGGGCCAACCTAATCATAGGGATGAAATGCCACTCAATCCCCAGGTAATTCTTGAACCTTTTGAAAGATGGGCACTAGATTTTATAGGTCCCATCAATCCTCCATCCAATCAAAGAGTTTATATACTGGTTTGCACAGATTATATGACTAAGTGGGTAGAAGCTAAGGCACTCATCAAAGCTAATGAAGAATCAGTGTTAATTTTTTTATTTGAAAAAATATTTGTTTGGTTTGGTTTCCCTAGAGAGCTAGTTACAGATGGAGGACCTCCTTTTAATTCTCATGGCTTCAAAAATACACTACAGAAATATCACATTAAGCATAAAATGACTACACCTTATCACCCCCAGGTAAATGGGCAAGTGGAAAGTACAAATAAAGTCATAGAAACCATTTTAACAAAGACAGTCAAGGAGAATAGAAGGGACTGGTTTCAAAGGTTGCCTGAAGCACTATGGGCTTATAGAACCACTTGGAGGAACACTACGGGCTTTTCACCTTATGAATTAGTTTTTGGTAAAAATTTCGTTTTCCCTGTGGAGTTTGAAATCAAAAACTTAAGGACTGCTTTAGCTGTTAACGTTGACTTGACTGATGCACAGACAGCCAGGTTGTAGCAGCTTCAGGAATTGGACGAAAAGAGGTTGGATGCCATCCATCAAACAACCATGATACAACAACAAAGGATCAAGTGGCACGACAAAACCATTAAGCAAAAGCAGTTCCAGAAAGGTAATTGGGCTGTACTGTATGACTCCCGTTTTGAAAATTTTTAAGGTAAATCAAGAACAAGGTGGCTAGGACCTTATGAAGTAGATGCTGTTTTTCCAAATGGAATAGTCAGACTTCTAACGATTGATGATTCTAGAACACCATTATTAGTAAATGGGTATCGACTTCGTTTGTATAAACAACCTATTTCTAAAGAGGATTTCAAAGCTACTTGCATGATAGACATACACTATGCCTTTTTGGGTGAACTGGCTATCCATCAATGCACTTAATTTCCTGTTTATGTATTTATTTTTAGATTAGATTTCTTAACTAATAATCCCTATCAAGGGTTGCCATGTTACAATTAATTATTTTGCAGATCTTAGTTTCGGAGGATGGTTGAGAACAAAAATTCCAAAAGAATCACTTTGCAGCTTGGGAACCTCTTTCAGACCATAAATCATTCCCCGTTGCTGCAACACCATTTCCCGTTGCTGCAACACCATTCCTCGTTGCTGCA
The DNA here is from genome assembly GCA_031772625.1 of Pinus tabuliformis. Taxonomy (NCBI): domain Eukaryota; kingdom Viridiplantae; phylum Streptophyta; class Pinopsida; order Pinales; family Pinaceae; genus Pinus; species Pinus tabuliformis. Next base: position 1,139,855,792 of record CM062819.1, on the reverse strand, counting down.
ACACCATTTCCCATTGTTGCAACACCGTTCCTCGTTGCTGCAACACCATTCCCCGTTGCTGCAACACCATTTCCCGTTGCTGCAACACCATTTCCCGTTGCTGCAACACCATTTCCCGTTGCTGAAACACCACATTCCAGTGCTTAACACCAATCTTTTTCATTTTTACTAAAGAGTACCAATTTCCCCATTTTTGTTCCCGAAAGTGAACCATTACTTTGATGGAACATATCATTCTTCATTAAACGAACCAGCCATGGGCCCTGATAATTACATTTCTTCACTACTACTTCCTGTTAATAATGAAAACTGCCTGTATTTTCATACTTTTAGACCCTTTTTAATCATTATTGATCCAGCAAAGACAAGATAATACTTTTTGGCACATCAACTAAAGGTAAATATAAAGGTACGCATGTTTAAGTGTGAATATTAAATTATAGTTAATGTGGAGATGTTGATACGATTGCCCAAATCATCGTACTACCAATCAGATCATTCAGTCGTAGCTTTGGGGGGATTACCAAAACATCATAATTATGACATAACACGTCAATCGCTGCCATCCCTAGTCTTTGCGGTAGTATCTAAGTCACCTCGACTGTACTTTATCGTGTCATAACCTCATTTGTAACTGTTTACTCTGTCTCAACCTCGGCTACTCGGTTCTGCACTGTGTATTTTGTCTGAACCAGCAACTATGGGGGGAAATCTGATTACACATGAACCTGGCTCAACAGCACTACTAGAACTTTACCCAGAGGCTTACCAAATCTTTCTTCAAGCAGGATGGGTAGAGTATTTCAGAAGACTGCCGGATTTTAATACATAACAGGTTTTGGAATTTTCATGCAACTTAAGGGAAGGATTCTCCATTGTCCAAGGGGTGCAAATTCCAGTGACAAAAGAAGACACAGCGCAAGTTTCTGGATTACCAACCAATGGTACTTGTTGGTTCAGCAGGAAACATCTTATTCTTAATGCACAACAAGACTTTCTGCTACCAGGCGAGCATGTGGAAACCAAAGGCAGAGGGGTCGCACTTCGGTCACTGCCCTCACCATGGTCAAAGGTTGCGGAATTCGTTAAGCAGTATTTCACTTGCGAAGGTCGTTATCAGGTAATCTACCAACACGACTTCGTTTTACTAAATCATTTGAGGCATGGTCATTTAATAAACATGCCATATTATCTATTGGGTTGTCTAAAAAATATTTCACGTTAAACTGTGAATGCAAAGCATCAGCTCCTTTCCCTCAAACACCATCGTTTAGTCCAATTCCTAATAAATAGAGGCTTTGCCCTGAACCACCCACCTCTCCTCACTAACCCTTCCCAGCAAACAGAAGAAATTCCCCAGCAAGCTGCTGAAAATCAGCAATCAGCAGCAGAAACACCCCAAGTAAGCACTGAAAATCTACAGAGGACCCCATCCCCCAATGAAGCTGAACCATCCACTCCCACAGTTGACATTTCCACTAATGACTCTGATGATAATACCCCCATCATCTTTCGCAAAAGGAAAAAGCAGCAGAAAGCTGCAACCCCACCAAAAAGAAGAAGAACCAGGGCTGCAGTTAAGGAAGCCGCTATTCCTGATAGTTCCCCTATTCTAACGGAAAGCGATCGTAAGAGAAAAATCACTGATTTTCCTGCTTCCCTACCAAGGCGACGAACAAGGTCGTCTGCAGCAACTGAACCCATTATCCCCAGTTCCCCACCCATCATGCTAAGATCCCGTATTCCAACTAGCTCTGAGTATTCACCTGCCTCACCCTCTGGTGCTGAAATGCTGAGCGTTGACAATTTTGTGACATTATTTTCTTTAAAAGAGGCAGCTGTTACACAAGAACCAGCTGCCGAAACATCTAAAGTAGACACCCAAGATGATATTGGGCATGTGGCTGTTACACAAGAACCAACCACTGACCCAACAGGTGTTACACAAGAACCACCTGTTGGGAAACAAAAAGACAATGACCTGCATGTGGCTGTTACACCAGGTGATACACAAGAACCACCTGTTGCGGATGCAAATGATCAAACTGATGCCGAATGACGATCCCTTCCTCCATTGGAATCTGCAGCTACACAAGCCTCGGCTACCTTAGCCACCCTGCAGGAAGAAATTGAGTTTTTAAAATCTCAAATTAAGAATTATCAGGAGGAGATAATAATGGTTAAAGAATCCTATCAAAATGAATTCAATCTACACATCCTAGCACGGGTAGCATCTGCAACTGAAAAGAGTCAATACAATGAATATATGTGCAGTGAGTGTGGTGAGCTTTACACTCAAGTGGGATACAAGATAGTTGAAGTTCCAATGACTGGAGCCAGCCCACAGACTTCTCCTGTTGTAATCAAAATAGAACAACCTGTTGTTACACAAGAACCAGCAGGCTCTTCAAGAATTGCAGAAGAAGACACAGAACCACCCCGGCCTACCCAAACTATAACAAAGCAGAAATCTTTTACAGATGCCTATACACAGACCGAACCTCCCTGTGTCAGCACTGCTACGATATTTATTATTTTACCTACTACCTTATGATTCTTGGTACCACGTATTAGATTCTGGTTTGGCCGAGGTAGCTAGCGTGTAGGCAGAGGAAGGATACTGTTGATCGGGATCGATACCCAACCCAAAGCTTACACTGAGACCTCTAGTTTTCAAGAACTAAAGGATACATGGAAGACAGAATATGAGCTCTCACAAGGGAGGGCATTTCAGCAACAAAAGTCAATCTGGTTCAACTACGCATACAAAAATTGGGAAGCCCTTGAACAGTCTTGAGCTCAACACAAAGAGAATAGGAAATTAAAAGCTAGGTTGTCCTATATCTTTGACTTGGTCCAGAGGGTACTTGCTATAAGGAAACCTTATTTTAATTATGCAGTATTATTGAGAGAACGCTTAGCGTTCTTACAAATAAAGGCAATCAGAGATGGAAGACCCCACCAGGTTGCTACACCAGAGCAATTTATTGATACTTTCACAGAAGCACCAAATAACGACCAGAACTTGCTCTGTGAACTCTATCTTCACAATGAGGCTATGCCTGAAGATAGAAAGATTAATTTACTTCTTATTTGTGGTGATATTCAAATAAGAGCTTTTATTTCCTTTTTGGCCAACCAGCTTACTTGGCAGAACGCTTTTATGTCTGAAAAACACAATGAGGAGAACTGTTTTCTCTGGTTTCGTCTGGAACCGCAGAATGCAGCCATCTTCCTTATGGAACATCAACATAATCTATGAGAACTAGGGATGACCGATCATATTAGGAATCTACAAGCAGCAGTCTTGGAAGACTGCCAACATTATGTCAAAACTAAAGGACCTCTGGCCATAAAAGCAAATGAGTTACTCTGGGAACACTGTCGCAAAGAAAGACGGGAATATCATCCCTACAATCCCCTCAATCTTCAAGCGGCAATCTCACGGATACCTCATTATGTAAAATGCATGAGACAATGTGCTGAATGGTGGATCGGTTACCATTTTCATTTCCCTCTCTTATGGCTTCCTGGAGAACAGTACAAGGCCCAATTTACATTGACTAAAAAGGAAGAGTTGGCAGCATGGAAGAGACTTCAGAATGTCCAAGGGTTCAGAGACATGGTTGACAGCACCTTCTACACTTACTGCATAAGCAATTTACACTGTTCAGCCTGGTATTCTGATTCCGATTCAGAGTAGACGTTGCATGAGGACATGCAACATTTTCAGTTGGGGGGGATGTTAGGTTCCCATATTGTCTATTTTTGACCGTATATTTTGCCATTATATTACCCTCTTCAACCCATAGTTGAAAGCCTTTGCTAGCATTTTGTCCTAATTAGTCCAAAGGTATGAAGTAACTCTCCTCATCGCTATATGTTTAATCATTCAACACATAATCATGTTATCTTTATAATTAATCTTTGAAGTTGACTAAGTTGCTGAGTAATTGTTGAAACTGTTCAAAGTCTGCAGAATTATATTTTGCAGTTGCCGAAACAGCAGAAACAACAACTGTCTAAACCTGGTAAAACCATATTTTGCAGTCGCTAGAACAGTAGGATCAGCAACCGTCTAAACCGGCAAGACCTCAGTCGCAGATGCTGAAACAACAGAAACAGCATGAGAACTTCGAGGAAACAGTTGAGATTTACCAAATCTGCAACAATGGTGAAACAGCAAAGGACAGCACGTGAATTTCAAGGAGACGGTTGAGACAGAAAAGGGATCCGATCAATAAAGGAATACACAGTTACACACTGTTGTAACAGCATGCTGTAACAGGAATTGATTTTCTATTTTTATTCAAAAGAGTCAAACTGAATGAAAAATGACAATCTATTGTAATGGATGTCTCCTCTATAAAGGGGAGACATCTACATTAGAACAGGGGGAGAACAGGTTGTAACAGAGGAAATTGTAGTGAAGGAACAAGATTGAATCTCTATTGTAATTTGGCATATTGGCAGATGAATAAAGCACTATTTTGAGTATTTTAACTTAGCATTTGTGTCCTGGGGAATCTTGTGAGAAGGACAGGGCCCACCTTCATCACAAGATTCACCCATTCCTTTTTCTGTTGAGTGTGTGTGTGTGATTTCTGTGTATTTTACCTTTGCTGCTATTATGTTTTCTTAATCAATTGATGCTGTAAAAGAGTGTCTCACCGGTGATTAGGATTTCCAGAGTGTATTGGCAAACTGGATAACAGGGGCAGGTGCTGAATGTTCTTACTCTGAGGATAGGGTCCTGATCCTCTGTTACAAGACAACCATCATTTCTTTTTGCAGATTTGTTACCTTTAATTAATCATCCGTTTCATTCCATTCCTGCAATAAATTATAACTACTGTAACACAGAGTAAGGGTTTGACAGAGAATAGATTGTTTATACTACAGCCTTTAATGCTTTTAGAGTTGAGTGCATACAGTATGAGGTCACCTTTGAGATAAAAGGACTTTCCCGGGTTGACAATTTAATGTGGTACTCGACTGTTTATATTAATAAACAACTAAGAGAAGCCAACACGTGTCAGCTCACTATTCGAGAAAGTTGTGTACTAGGGTATGGCATGGCTTAACGACATGCTATTTTTATTTTTGTTACACGAATTGCTATTCATAAGCCATTTCTGTTGTATACTCTATTTTTTTCAAACAAGTCTTGCATCTATTACCCTCTCTGTGTTTCAATAGCACGAACAGCTGCTGTTCCATTGAGAATTCACAGTGAAACCATGGGAGGAAGACCGATTCGGAGGGAACCGAAGGTGTTGACAGTCTCCACTGTTGCCCGGGAAATCCTGGCAAGAGCAGGGTGGCTGACTTATCTCAACCGCTTGCAGGAGTCTAACGAGACAATGGCAATTGAATTCCTGCAGAACTTGCAGGAGGATTACTCCACAGTGAGGGGGAGACAGATAACAGTCACCGATGACATAATCGCAAAAGTCTTAGGAATACCAGCCACCGGACCTGTATGGACGTTAAAAAGGGAGAGATTACAAAAGATTATAGAAATCTTCCAGGACGAAGGCCAGAGCTTGGCAATTAATGCCAGCAATGCTAGGAGAGCCCTGGGCAGAATTGGCAAGGACCGTGCAAAGCTACATCACCTGCAAGGGTAGAAAAGACGTGGTAAGACCACAACATCTTAAACTCTTAGCTGTTCTAAAACAGAAATTCTCTGTAAATTTACCTGCACTTTTGAATTCGTTACTTCATGACGTTGCACGGAGCTTAAAAAAGGCACAACATGTAGAGTCAGTTGTTAGTCATCATGGGTTAATTTGGTTAATTGTCAGCCATAGCCTCACCCAGTAGCATAGCAGCTGGGAAGAGCTAATTGCAATTATAGATGGGGGGTTGAAAACACCATCCCCAAAACGTAATCATGCCACTAGTAAACCTGAGCATCCAGAAAAACGCAGAGAATTAGCAAAACAAAAACATGTCACTAGTACATCCGAGCGTCCAGAAAAACGCAAGGAATCGACAAAGCGTAAGCATGCCACTGGTACACTTGAACAGCCAGAAAAACACAGGAAATCGGTCTGGTTAGCATGAATACAAGGGAGGCTGGAAAAGCTCCAGGAAAACACCAGTCGGCCAGTAGAAATTGAAGATGAGCAACCCTCATGGCCAGAAGAAGAGGCCGAGCAATCTGTAGGAGAAGAGAAAAAAGAGGCCGAGAAATCCGAAGAAGAAAATGAGTAAGGAGCCGAGAAATCTGAAACAGAAGCTGAGCATTCTGAAACGGAAGCCGAACAATCCAAGCAGGAGGAGGAAATGGAACAGCAGGAAGGTAGCCCATTGCAGGACCTAGTGGGAGAAGACGAATTAGCCGCAGTCTTGGCCAATATGGGTGAATATGGCCAACCTTCCAGTCCGTCAGACCTCCATGAAAAACCCCAGGAGGAAAATGCACCTGGAAAACCACATGCAAAAGAGGCAGAAGATGAAAATCTGCCTGTTCATGATAAAGAAACAATAGGAGATACTGAACAGGAACAATCCATTTCTAACCAGAAGACACCAGAAGAAATTCTGGAGGAAGCAGGGGCAGAAAAAGAAGTTGCCCAAGAATTGACAAAACCAGTTAGGGTTCCTACCCCAGAGCAACCAGAGCAAAACAATGAAGAAACACCCCAGAAGGAAGATCCAGGGACTAGTCATAGTCCAGGCCGCAGTGAATGACCTGCTGTTCCTTCTAACAAAATTTTGGAAATTAAAGAATTGTGAAAGGAACAGCAGAGATTATTGAGCATAATAGCCCAGCTCCACCAACAGATTAGGATCTTGAAAGCAATGCAGAGAGTAAAAAGGACTTTAGGAAAGAAAAAGGTGACCACTCCAGCAAAACCCCGCAAGGCAAAGAGGCGAGGATTAGAATTCGTCCTGTTGTTCAAAACCCTATCGAAAACCCAGCTATTGTTCCAAATGATGCTGAGGAACATACTATTGTTCCATTTGAAAAGGAACAACAATAGACTGATATTCACGTTAAAATAGAAATGGATGATATGATGACCTGTGATAAGGAAATTTAGACGGAGGCACCACCTTCAGGAGTGATAAGGGTTCTGAACTCAAAGCAATGCAATAAGAAAATTCAGGTAAAACTCCCAGCCTCCACTGCTGCATGGAGAAGAGATCCAAAAATAGTAACCTTGCACAAGGGGTTGAAGCAAGCTCAGCAAGAAGCAGAAAAGCTTAGAGAGCAAACGGTCCCTCGCGAAAAGTATGAAGAGCTACAACAACAACTTAGGAACGTCAATCAATCCGAAAGCCAGGCTTTTGAAGGTTGGCCAAAGGAAGAAGAGAAAGTTACAAAGGTAACTCGTAGGCTAGATATTGTTATCAAGCAGATGGATACCTTGTGTTCTTTATACAATGACGCCTTAGCATGTAGGGCCCCTGCAAAAAATTATGCCCTGTTTTTACTGGAACGGTATTTGCAATTAAAAATAAAAGTTGTTAAAGCAGGTGCTCCCATACAAATTAACACTGTCAATGATTTTATAGACTGCTGTAAACACTACGGGGTAAAAGTCCAGAGACTGCTGTGTGAGTTCTATTTACATAACCTTGTACTAGACCAGGAGACTGAGTTGAACCCTGGCCCCTTTGTTGGAGACATCCAATTGCAGGCATTCATCTCATTTGGGGTTAATCAGATTAAATGGCTCAAAGCCTATAATACTTTTCCAGAGGCAAGAAAACAACTTAGATTTATGGGTAATGGCTGAGCCTAGGAACCCAGTACAGTTGAGGAAAGCACATAGAAACCTCATGAAGACTCCGGGTGTAATTGAAACATTAGGACCCATGCATGAGGCACTCATTCGACAGGGATTAGAATACTTTCTTTCTATCAAAGACCTTGCCATTGATGCAGCTAAATTTCGGTATCAAATCTATAATTCGAATATCCAGCTCAGGGAACCGTTTAAGTATGAAAATTTTAAATTAGCTGCCAATCGTTTGCACCTTTATGGCGAAAGCATTTTGAGAGCAAGGCCATCCTGGTTAGGATATAGGTTCCGGAGTCTAATTATTTGGCACCCTGCACCTGGATACCAAGCCCTGTATGAGATGCCTGAGGGTCAGACAGGCCATTTCTTTGACTACCTAGTTACTCATCATGGTCGTAGGCCTCCGCATGAGATTCCATCTCCAGCCTATTCTCTCACTGCCTTGCATGTCAACTAAAACGTTTTCATGAGGGCATGAAACAGGGTAAGCAGGGGGGTGCGTGGAGTACTAAAAAGGTATGTTTTTTATGGTCATTTTAGTATCTTTTCAGTAGAACTTGCAAACCTTTTTGCATCATGAACTTGGAAAATGATAAATAATTATAACAAAACATGTGTGTTTTATATGCAAGACTAAAACACTGACAATTGTCATTTCCTTATGCAGGGAAGAGTGCAAACGAGAAGTTGCCGTTCCAAAGAAAAGGACAAGGACGAGATAATTGCTGTCCCTTTGACGGGAGACTGAATGTAAACAAGGCTAAGCAGATCAAAGAAAATCGGCCTTGAAAAGGAGGTGGAGACACCAGCTCGGCGTAGGGGAGAAAAGAGATGATTAAGGATTAACAGGATTAACAGTTCACCCTTATAAAAGGGACAACATTGTTAGCTCGGGAGGAGATTTAGACATGATTATGCTTTTATGTAATTTCTGTTAAGATCACAACTTTGATCATCGAGTCTCGATAAGAATCGGTTTACTGTAATCTTACTTCATGCATTAATACAAACTTGGTGATTACTTCATCTCTGAGTCTGGATTAACCTAAAATGGTGTACCCCTGGAGGCTAAGGGCCCGGCCCTGGAGGAAACTTGCTCCTGTATTATTATGATTTGATTTCTGCGTGGTTTGCTTATCGTCGTTATTTGGTAATCTGATATGCTTTATAAGTTTACATCACATGCTTTGTTATGTTTAATTCATTAAGATTTCCATAGACAGAACTATTGTATTGACTCTGCATCATATTATTGTTCCTTTCAGAGTTGATTGAATATTACTAGTCTTAACAGAATATTCTTACTATCCCATTATAGAGCTTTTGTGTTGTGCATTTGTTCATTCACGTTACATAATTTATCTTGGGAGTTATGTTCTTTACGATTGTTGAACTGATGAACGATGTTGTTCTATTTTGAAATGCAGTCATATTCCTTCTAACTAATATTGATATTTGGATTAGATTACTCTTTAAGCGTGCTGTGTGCGTATATGGCTTTCAAGCGTTGTTCCATAACTTATCAGTAATCAGTGTTCCATTGGTGTGTGTTGTTCGATCTGCCTTGAGAGTGAAAGATTGTTGTTTGATTCTGATTAATGCATTTGATTTGGTAGATTAAGTTTGTTACTGCTCGCGAGACTTAGCTGTTGATTCTATTTCATAACTGCTGTTCCATTTAAGAATTGTTGTTCCATTACAGATTTGCTGTTCGATTTCTTATTTGCTGTTCCATTTTCTTATCTGTCGTTCCATTTGCTGGTGTTTGTTATTTTGGTGTGGGAGACTATCTAAGGCTGTAGTGAGCCTTGGCATTTACTGTCTGGCTCCCAGATCCATGGTCTGTTCTCTAATTCCTTTTCCATCAGTTTCCAAAGGAATGGGTTATCGCTATTGAACCCTTGACTGATAAGTTGCCTAGTCTTTTGAGTGTGTGATTTACTCTTTTAGAGTAGCTTAGTTGTAGACAAGCATCCGTTTGCTCTTCTATTTCCGAACACTGTACTACTAGCATTACTTTGGCAAATGATAGCCTCATACTGAGACACTCTTTGAAATAACAAGACGCTCCTGGATTGACATATTAATGTGAGGTAATTAGAGGTGAAAGAGACCCTTTTTATAGCTCTACAAGAAGAAAGGAAAGGTAAGGTTTCCCTTGGATGTTTGCTTTAATAATTTGCAGCTGGAAGCATGTATTGAGTAGTTGGGGCAGCAAATAGAGTCTGGCTTCTTTGATCCTGTTGCGGCATATATGGAAAAAAAATCAGTTTGAATAACAAGCCAAATTTCCTTTTGCACAACCACACTCATTTTGTGCATGTATGGCTGTCAGCATTTCCAATTGTGTCCTGGTTCAAGCACTCCCTAGCATTATCATTGCCACAACTGCTTGATTGGTTAATTTGGCATTACAACATCACTTGATCTAGTAATTGGCAGAAAAGTATGGTAGGCTTGTACATAAATATGTTTTCCAAAGCAACATTTCAGTTTTCAGCATTTGTTTTAGTTTCCTAATGTACAGGTTGCAGTATGTGTGTTTTTTCTTGTTAGGATAAGTTGTTCAGGTTTACAGCTATTTGTGACCGTATTTCCAAATGGATGAGGCACTTGTTCTACGGTGTTCTTGAAACCTCCTAGGAGCTTCCATCCCCAATAAGGCCAATGTTAGTTCCAGTCTTCGCAGCCTGTCACCAGGGATCAAAATGGGCTCTTACTATGTCTGATTTTCATAGATGTTTTGCACATGATTTTTAGTGCAAATCATATCCTAAGCATGTTCATCAAAAACATCTTGGAAAAATATTTCCAATGGTATATCACACTCTGAAACCTGGCTCCCGATCAGAGGATATGATCGAAATGAATGATTGATTCTTGGTTATGCATGTTTTGAGGTCATTTGCTGCACACATGGACAAGTTTACTAAAAAATAAGTTTCTAAAGTAATGGAAATGAATTTTATAAAAGTGAAAGAGGTTTTTGTCAACCACATACAACATAACAAAAACCTCCTTCAGTTTATGTACAGGTGTTACTATGTGGGACATATGCGGTGATATTTGAAGCCTACATTAAAACAAAACAAATTTTGCATTTCTTTTACAGTTTTAGTCATTGTAGTGCGACGCCATTTCACAACAGATGGAAAGTAATTTTATGAAACCCAAGGCAGTATTTTTCAACCATGAGCCATACAACAAAAACCTCTTTCATTTTATTCACAAGTGTCGTGAATTGGAATATTTGACTATATCTTTACAGCCTATTTTTACAGATTTAAATATTTAGTGATTTCCTATTTAGAGATTATTTTGTGGCATGGATTTCTAGCAACTGGAAACTAATTTCCAAAATTTGAGATACCTTTTTCTCAAAATTGACCTTATCTACAAAAACCTCTTTCATTTTTGTAACAAGTGTTATGGTTCAGGAGATACGGTTCATCTTTGTGCCCTATTTTCAAAAATTCGGTCCAAATTTAATGTAACAAATTCTATCTTGAGAGAGATGGTTGAGCTCAACTCCCTTAGTACAGGGATGAGCTAATTGTATATATTTGATGAATTTAAGAGTGTAATGGTTGGATTTTTGCAGCAGAGTGAGGTTTCCATTGGATTGTGTAAATTTTTCCTTGAACATTATGTTAATGAAGCTTTTTCTGCTCTTTAAATTTGGGATTCATCACGATGTTTAATGTGCAGCATGTTTTTCTTGTAAATTCATTTCCATGATTTGTTTTTTCTACTAATTTGGTTACAACATTCTCTAAGGGAAGTGTTAGGAATCCATCCATGCATGATTCTCCTTTCACAATGATTATGTTGTTTGATGTAGTGGTTATCTTTTCAGAATCCATCCTTTGTTAGATGCTCTATTGAGTAACCCTGTGCTTCTCTTTCTTCTAAAGTTGCCATTGTAGATTCATCCCTTGATTGATGCTTGCAAGGCAGTGGTATTTTCCCTCTTTTCTTCTCTCATTATATCTTTAATCTGGTTGTACATTGCGCTTACTTTTCCCCAAGTTTGCCGACAGAAACTAGCCCCAAATCCATAGCCCAATAGTCCCTTCTCTTGTTGTTTTCAACCCACAATTTTCAACCAAATCATTATTCTTCATAGCTAGCCTAAGATTCAGTTATCACAACAACGTTTTGTTGTAAACGTTAGAGCCCTCTCTGGTTTGGTAGGACTAGATTCCAGACCAAAAGCTTGGTCTGTGGTTACCTTAGAATTGCCTCTTCTCAGCCTTGAGGTTCATTCTGAGTGCTAACGCCTCTGATGCTTCCAACCTTCACACTAGCTCCAGGGTCCACACAATAGGACCGTCAAGTTTCCACCTTCCTTGGCTATTTTCTACCTTCGCTATCCACTCATATAGCTCAATCGGAAATGAGAAGAAAAATACCTCGTGGATCTCTGTATATAGGTACCTATCCAACCACTCTTCCTTTGTTAGTTGCAGGATGCTGTTCTCCTGCGCTGTGAATTCGTGGATATTCCTATCCAACCAGTCTCCAATCTCTTTCTTAGTCTAATTCCAGTGACATGACATCACACATCTCTTATGCAGATTCCGGTCCTGGCAACAGAACCATTTGTTTGCTTGAGGGGGCCTGACCGAGGTTCAACGTTAATTAGCCAAACAAATCCCTACACTACTAGCCCTTTCGGCCTTAGCCCGCGAAGCGCGGGCCGAAGCCTCACTCGAAGTAGTATGGGGGGATGATAGAACCAAGTTTCTGCACCGTGAGATAATCATGATGTCATTTTATTCCCTTTATTCTTGCCTTCACGCAGGTCACTTCGCTCTAGGGCTTGCCAGATGAGCCCTCTATTCCGTTCTTCAATACCTTCGTGAAAGGGTACAACTGACCTTCGCGCAACCCTGTTCTTCGATTCAGATACTTTCGCGTTGCTAAGGCAGTGTATTGCATAGATTGTCAAGTTATCTTAAGAATCTTACTTGTCTTATTAGATACTCACAGTTAGCACCGCGTAAATAGATATTCTTATATGCGTTCAATTATCCAACATAATTATACACATTCGCGCACCATATAAGCATTATAAAGGAAATTCATACATAAAATGACAAGATGCATCAATCGGGACAAAGACACAGAAATTGCAGAATAATTCTCTTTATTGATATCTTCCAAGTGATTACAGACTCTATCCACCCTGCGCACACAGCTGCAGGGATCCGCGCACTCAGTTGCAGACTTTTACCCTAGGCCTCTGTGCACTCAGCTGCAAAGCCTCTACCTACGCTATGACCCGAAACTTAGACTTCTTCTTCAGAGCTACGACTCTCTTACTTGTCTTGATGATTCTAACCACTTAGAGCTTAGCTCTTTCTATACAATCCCATGGTCCTCGTACCATGCGTAGATCTCTTACATCCGACTTTACTTTACAAAACTAAGGGTAGAAAACACTTTATGACTTACGACACCTTTGCACTTCGCGACCACAAAATGTGGAGTCTTTACAAGTTTATTACAAAATTTGACTCAAACATGGGCTTTTTATGCCAAAACTGTCCTTTGGGGGATCTCTTTCCCAACAACTTGTTGAAACATCATTTATCTATCTCTTAGTGACAATAAGAAAAGGTGACATGCTGGGATCACTCCCAAGGAGTTGAGGAGAAGGACCAAGAATACTAAGTGATGGTAAAGGCCAAGACCACATGAAAACTCCGTTGGATGCATGATCATCTCGAGGGTAAGTATGGTAAGTAAATAACACCTTTTGAAGTACATCTCTTAGTTGAGTTTGTAGGACTACTTGTTAGTGTCATATCATCATGCCTTCAGTAACATGCAAGTGCGCAAACAAAAAAGTCATTTCATGTGTTTCCTCTAGATTTCTTCCTTCCTTTTTGCTTGTTTCACCAACTTTCATCTTAAGCATGTTGATTGCTATGTCATGCTTGTGACCTTGTTCTAGTGATGTTCAAGGGTTGTGTATGAGTTGGGTTCACTATGTAAACATCTATCACACTCAAACATGATGTTGTAAGCATTGTCGCACAAGTGTCGTCACGGTCATCCAGAGGTCTATCTGAAGTGTCGCACTTGTCTCTTTTTCCATTAGACAACCCTGCATCCAGTCACACTGAGCAAATGTTGTCTTGTGGTTTGGGGTGTCTTGTCATCGAGTTATGTTGAGTGTGTGTTTGCAAGGTCATGTATACATGATTTCACTTGCTCACACACTTAGGCCTTTTTTTTTACGAAATTCTGTTGACCAGACCACCCTCCATTAGATGGACCTCCACTAAGCTTCATTGTACAGTCTCAACCCTCAGTGACCAAGGACTGTTGCCTAGAACTACACATAGATTGAGGTTTCCCTCTAGGTTATCTACACTATGCAATTCTAGGATCAACCTAGATTTTTGTCACCTAGAACAACGCAAAGGTTGCCCAAGAAGCTATCTCAGTCTGTGCTTCGTAAAAGCCTATCTATCAAGTCTCTCACTGGTCAACCAAAGAATTTGTCTTGGGTAGTGACCCAGGGCTGCACTCCTCCCAAAAATTACAGAGGATCTCCCAGCTTTTGTGCTTTCACTGCCTAAATAAATTTCATAGACAGAAGGGACAAGCACTTGCTGCCTATCACTGCATTGTCTCCAAAAATTTTGTAGTTCTATAAGTTAGTCCCCCTGCTGGCTTGCTTGCTACTCCTTCTGAAAATGGCACATTTTTCATGGAAAATCCACCTATTGCTCGACACCCTACTTAGCCTAGAAACTACGCACACATGTCCTGCATGACTTCCTCCCAGATTTACATAGTTTTGTCTAGTAGGCTCCCGCAGCCCCATCCTGACCTCCTCTGAACATCTATGCATTTTTCACTGCTAGCACCTCCTACTACCCATACTGTATTCCCTAAAAAAATTATGCAGTTCTACCTCCCAGTTGAGCTAGATCCCACAGATTTCACTGTTTTTCCGGATTTCTCAACCCAGCCTCTTAGTAAGCTCTGTGTAGTTTTTCGTGACAGCATCTCGGAGCCTCGCATCCCAACCTGGAATGTGCTCTACATTGTTTTAGAGCCTTGTCCTCTCTCCTGGTCACCTACACCTGGAAACGAAAGGCAATGCATCATAGCAAAATAGGGGATTTCTGGATTTGATGTCATCTCATCATGATTGATTGAAGGGATAGGTACATGGACAAGACGTATCCTGATGTCGAACGGGATGAACAAGGAGTGCATGCTAGAAGACTTTCTCATGGTTGTACGAACACATAATTCATACCAAGTAGCAAGTGAAGCAGACACATGCACATGCATGGACCATCAAGTGAACACCAAGACCATTGAAGACTCTGATCACCCTACCATGCGGAGGTGAAGCTATGGTACACCATAAGTACACTCATCACCGAGAAACACAACATCTTGACAAGAAGAGCATAGCCAACATGTGCATACCAGCAGTGTCATGAGTCGCCTCGGCCACATCACTACTTTGGGTCATAACTGTGTAATCAATTTAATGTAACGTGGAAGTCCAAGAGACCCATGGATGAAGTCAAAGTGTCATGTAAGTCAAAGAGTCAAGTAATTCAAGCAGTCATGAGGGAATTCAAAAAATCACAAGGGTCAGTTTCACCCTTGGCTATATATACTCCTCATTTGTACATGCAAAGGACTTTTGACCTTGGCTCCTCTCACATAGCTTTGAGAGTTTGTTGTCTTTTCTTTGAGGAGCAAGGAGTGGCTCCAATGCCTCGATATCAGGGTTAGTGATGTATGGTGTATGAATGTGTCTTGGAACTTTTTCTTAACTCAAAAGAATGTTAACAAGCCAGCACATTTTCGCACATGTATTGTATTTGTTTGTAAGACTATTCTCTGGATGCTTGTAATTCATGTTTCTTTAACTTGTACTAAGATAGTTGAACTATTTTGGTTGTTTTAGTGCAAATGCTGTTGGAAATGTGTTGTATCAGTTGTTTTCGTTGTCTAACCTATGTGGACTACTCCACTAGGAACTTGACAGAATCATTCTTGTAAACTTGTTATAATGACTTTCGCACTCATGTGGACTATTCTGTTGGGTGTTGTACGCGCTATCTATTCACCTTGTGTTTGAGACTGCCACATCTATGTGGACTACCTTGTCGGAAGCTCCACATGTCCTACTATGTTGTGTGTCTCTAACAGAGTTGGGACTATTCCCTTTTAGCTTGAGACTCACTCTCACCTTCTCCCACTGAAGTGAAAGAACTTAGACACAAATTACACTAAGCACTCACTAGGCACACGAACCTCATTGTTTGAAGACTAAGTATACCACTCTCATGTGCTAACAAGAAAGAGCTAAGACATATCATTAAGATAATGGAAACCAGACCATCATACCGAATGGGACTCCTACACCAAATGGTATGAGGTCTAGTTGGGACTTCATATCAGGGGGGTCCCCTAAATGTTGGTGGGTCTAGCACCATCAACATTTATGGTGCTAGAAGAAGGGCCATATGACAAGCTCAGTCCTCACAATTTGTTTTGAATATTCACACATCTATCATGGAGTTTTTTATAGTCCACCCTCCAAAATGTTTTTCCAATGGACATTACTTTAGTGTTGAGAGGGAGTTCTAGGATTTGTCAGAAATCACGTATGATGGTGAAGATGAAGTGGCCTAGCATGAGCACTTAGATGAATTCCATGCACTAATGGAGAACATGGAAGGTTTTAACGAAATAAAGGTCTGTATGTTGCTTGCACACAGACTTTATGACTACTCATTGCTATGGTGTAGCATACTGCCTCATAAATCGGTGCAATCATTCAAGCAGTTCATTATCTAATAGAATCTGTTTTTCACCATTTTAATCCTGAACCACTTGATAAGAAAATGTTAAAACAACAAAAACCCTGCATGAATCTCTAGAGGAATTTTGGGGGCGCTTCCATCGTCTCTCTTTTGAAGCTCCGAAAAGTCAGATGAAATTCCAATATCTTATTGAAATATATGAGTATGTCTATTACAAATCACTCTATCCAAAAATGAAGAAAAAAATCAAACCCCGCTCAGCATACTTCAGTGATGGAGCTGTGCAATCACAAGCAAACATAGTCACTGTCACAAGTGACTATCCACCTTCCCCTCATCAAACAACTCCACCCCCACAGAGTGATGTGGGAGAGTGTGCACATAAGTTTGTTCAACTGTCACATCCTCCCACCCTCACTACTCTCAATTTCTGTACAGATTTCATTGGGAAGCCCATGGGTTGTCATATGCACTTGTTACCTCAACCTCCATCCCCGTGTTCTGCTGATCCTCCAGATTGTATTGTCTTGTGTTCTTCCATTTTGAACTCTACACTTGTTGTGAATGAGGATCAAGCTATCGACAAAGTTGATGTTTCACAACCAACCTGCACTGTCATTTATGAAGAGTGTGACTGGGAATTTGAGCATGAACCCGCGGTGAAGGATGACCTCCTTCTGTCTGTGCCTCCTCCACTTTTTCCTGACATCTTTGATGATTCTTTTATCTTTAATTTTCCTTGTGTAAATCCATCCATGGATGCATCTACTTCTGATAATTATCCAAACACACCCTATGTCAATCCATCATTTGATAGCACAGAGGAAAAATCTTTCATTGAGAATCCACTTGAATTTTCATCTACATGTTCTGGAAATGCAGAGGATGAACATTCTTGCTTCTCATCTACCCATCTATATGATCCATCAAATCACGAGGATTTTGATGAACATCCTGTATTTTATGATCGTGGTCATCGTGATCTCTGTACTTTTGCATTTGATCATGATGTCGATTCATTCACTGTTAATCTTTCTAGTCCAATAGTATCTGATGATCTATCTATTAACGAAGTGGAAACCCCATAGGCTATCAAGGCACATCATCCTGAGATGATGGTTATGTCAGGCCCTCACTGTCCTGAGGTTAGTTCCACTTCAGATCAGAAAAGTTGTGAAACATCCATGGCTTCTCATCACTCATTTGTATGCACTGAAGATCGATCCAACACATAGATTTAGCTTCCTCCACCAGAATCACATGATCCCATCGCTTATGCACTAGAGGAATCATACACAACAAGCACAGTTGCAAAGCATAAGTTGCCTTTCTTTCCCATGTTTCCTTGTCTATCATAATCAAAATAGTACACATGTTTATCATCTGCATGCAGTGTGTCACAACACCATGTTAAGTCTACAAAATGTTTGTCTTGTGCATTTTCTCTTTTCTTTTATGTGGATGTTTTAGAACTCGGAGCGTGTTTTTCTTCGATGATCAATATTTCTTGTGCACTGGTTTACATGCATATCTTTCTTGTTACCATGCCTTTGCCAAGATGGGCCAGCCAATGCACCAGTGGATGCATTGGAAATATCACTTCACATGAGTAGGCCCAAGCACTGTTTAGCATAGAAGTAGGAGCACTATTTTCTTTCTTTCTTTGTGTTGCTGTTTGGTTCGCATGTTTGTTTTCTTGCTTACTTAGTTTGGTTTTCTTGCTTGCTTGATTTTCTTAC
Source organism: Pinus tabuliformis (assembly GCA_031772625.1). Taxonomy (NCBI): domain Eukaryota; kingdom Viridiplantae; phylum Streptophyta; class Pinopsida; order Pinales; family Pinaceae; genus Pinus; species Pinus tabuliformis. Next base: position 1,139,837,489 of record CM062819.1, on the reverse strand, counting down.
TTGTTCACTTTCGCTTTACCTCTACTTTTTTCCTTTTGATTTCTTTGCTTCCTTGTATTCATAGGTTAGCCTTACATGAAACCGTGTTTATCTCTCCAGAAAAGCTGAGAAAATCTAAGAGGACTTGTACATCTATAAAAATCTAGTTATCTGTTGTCCTCTCTCTTTATGAAGAGCTTATTGTGTTCAGTCGATGATTCCTTGATGCTATTCAGAGTGAGTCTTGGTGAAAACACAACACTTGCGTTGTTAACTAGTACCGCCTACTCTAATCGGTTCTTTTGTGTTAAGCATTGTTAGCTCAGTCAAGTAGAGTAAGGTGAGGGGGGAAACCTTAACAAGTATGTTAGAGGTAGATATAAGATACTTATCTAAAGGAACAACCTATTCTTCTCTCAATAAGTCAGAATCCCTCTTTTGCCTCTAAAATAAATAAGTTCCTATACGAAATTCTTTGAAAAATGAAAAATTAATAAGGCAAAAGAAGAGAAAGGCTTCCTATGTAGAGAGATGATGCAAGTAACTCTGCTGGAGTACTGACCAGGCTCGTTGGAAGCAGAGCGATGCTTGTGTTCCTGCATGACTTCGCCGGGGTATTGTCCAGGCCTACTGGCAGTGGAGAAACACCAGAGGTGAAGCTTAAACTATGACAATTATATTACTTGTGCACCAATATACCCCTTGTCCCCAATCGAAACAACTAAGTTGACTTGGCTTGGAATGTGTGCTAACAAATCAAGAGAATGCTAGGGAGTACATATTTCACACAAGATAGTGCAGAAGCCATCATGATCAAAGAATCGAACAATAATTCCATAAAGGTTAGACTTTCTTTTCACGAAACAAGGTCCATAAAGAGAGCTAGAGTTATACGAGTGTGTCGCCAATGTTGTAGCAATTACAACCACTCTCCAAAATTTTGGCTCACATGCAAATTTCAGAGCCTACCTTGGATCCTGTGATCGATCTTCCTTGGTCACTTGTCAATAAGTTGATGATCTCAATCTTCCCCTCCTTGATCTTAAGAGTTGATCATTTTCTCATATTTATGCAGAATGTGTTATCTTTGGGCATAAGGATTGTTTTTTTTCATGCAAAGGGAATGTTGTTTTGCTTCATGGGAAATCATGTGTGCATGAGTCGACATCATCACATAGACATGTTTCAAACTCACTTCATGCACTCTTGTCATGAAGTTTGTTGCATAAAGAAGAGTATGTTTTATACATTATGGATGGTATATGTTGCATCACTAAGTGTTCATGTGCGATCAAAGTCAAGGCTTATCGATGTTTACATATGTTTCACTAATCTCACACTTAGCCATTTTCTCGAGCAACTCAGCCTCATACAGCTTTCTGAAACTATGCACTTTGCTTATACAACCCTCAAGCTTCCTCCCTTGCCTGTTGAAACCCCACAGTCCACAGAGACCCCAACGTCCGTTGGCATCAAAATCTGTGTAGCGGTTTCCTCTCGTGTCCTTCCCCCAACCTGAACCCACTGTCATCAGAAACTGCACAGTATTGTCCCTCAACTGCTTAGTCTACCTTACAACTTGAAAGTACGCATATGTCTCGTCCCGAAACCCATCCTGCAATAGTGCCTTTGATCTAGAAACTATGCAGTATTTCGTCCTAGCTGCTCATGCTGCACTGCACTCAGAAATTGCACAGAGGTATCCTCCCAGGACCCCCATCCCGCAGTAGTGTCCTATGCCTCAAAACAACGCAGTGTTTTCCAAGTTTCCATGTCTTTCTTGCATACAAAAACTGCATAGATGGGCCTCCCAAGGCCTCATTCCGGTAGTAGTCACTGCCCGCTGAAACATCACTTATCTATCTCTCATTGGAAACAGAAAAAGGTGACATGATGGGATCAATCCAAAGGATTTGAGGAGAAGGACGAAGAATACTAAGTGATGGTAAAGGCCAGGATCACATGCAAACTCTGTCAGATGCATGATCATCTCGAGGGTAAGTATGGTAAGTAAATAACACCTTTCGAAGTACACCTCTTAGTTGAGTTTGTTGTGTTGCTGTTAGTGTCATATCATAATGCCTTCAGTAACATGCATGTGCGCAAACACAAAAGTCATTTGATGTGTTTCCTCTACATTTTTTGCTTCCTTTTTTCTTGTTTGACCAACTGTCATCTTAAGCATGTTGATTGCTATGTCATGCTTGTGACCTTGTTTTGGTGATGTTCAAGGGTTGTGTATGAGTTGGGTTCACTACGTAAACATCTATCACACTCACACATGATGTTGTAAGCACTGTTGTGCAAATATCTTCATGGTCATTCGAAGGTCTAGCCGAAGTGTCGCACTTGTCGATTTCACCATTAGACAGTCACGCAATCAGCCACATTGAGCATATGTTGTCTTGTGGTTTGGGGTGTCTTGTCATCGATTCATGTTGAGTGTGTGCTCACAAGGTAATTTATACATAAGCCCACTCTCTCACACAATTAGAATTTTTTTTCCAAAATTCTGTTGACCGGACCACCCTCAATCAGTGGACCTCCACTGAGTTGCACTGCATCGTCTCAACCCTTAGTGACCAAGCACTGTTGCCCAGAAATGCGTAGAGATTGAGGCTTCCCTCCAAGAAATCTAAACTCCACGATTATGGAATCAACTTGGTTGACTATCACCCAGAACAACGCAAAATCCTCCCAAGAAGATACCTTAGTTTGCACTTCCCTCAAACCTATCTATCAAGCCTCCCACTGGTCAACCAAAGAATTTGACTTGGGTAGTGACCCAGGGTTGCACTCCTCCCAAAAATTGCGTAGAAATATCCAGTCTACCTGCTTGCACTGCATGAAGAAATTGTGTAGACAAGAGGGACAAGAACCCGCTACACCATCACTGCACTATCTTTGGAAATTGCGTAGTTCTATTAGTCAGTTCCCCTGCCGACCTACTTGCTACTCCTCCTGAAAATTGCACAGTTTTCATGGATAGTCCACCTCTGGCCCATCACCCCCACTCAGGCTAGAAAATATGCACACATGTCCTGCATGACTTACTACCAGATCTCCACAGTTTTGGCTATCAAGCTCCCATAGCACGATCCCATCCCCCTCTGAAAATCTAGGCAGTTTTCACTGCCAATGCCTCATACTACCCACACCACCTTCCCCGAAAAAATTGCGCAGTTTTTCCTCCTAGCTCAGCCAGATCCCACAAATGTCAATATTGTCCCAATTTCTCAACCCAGCCTCTCAATGAACTTTGCATAGTTTTTCCTGACAGTGTCCCGAAGCCTCGTCTCCTAGCCTGACATGTGCTCTGCATTATTTCAGAGCCTTGTCCTCTCTCTTGGTCACCTACACCTGGAAATGAAAGGAAATGCATCATGGTAGACTAGGAGATTTATGGATTTGATGTCATCTCGTCATAAGTGATTATAGGGATAGGTACATGAATAAGACATGGCACGATGATGAATGGGATGAATAAGGAGCACATGCCAGAAGACTTTCTCGTAGTTAGACGAACACACGAAGCATACTAGGTATCAAGCGAGGAGACACATACACATGCATGAACAATAAAGTGAACACCAAGACCATTGAAGACTCCGTGCACCTTGCCATGCAGTGGTGAAGCTATGGCACACCATGAACACACTCATCACTGTGCAGCATAATAGCTCAACATGAACAACATAGCCAGCGTGTGCATACCAACATTGTCATGTTGAGTAGTGCCATGAGTTGCCTATGCAACATCACTACTTTGGGTCATAATTGTGTAATAAATGTAATGTAAAATGGAAGTCCAAGATACCCACGGATAAAGTCAAAGAGTTATGTAAGTCGAAGATTCATGTAAGTCGAACAGTCATGAGGGAAGTCAAACAATCACAAGGGTTAGTTTCAACCTTGTCTATATATACCCCTCATTTGTACATGCAAATGACATTTTACCTTGCCTCCTCCCATATATCCTTGAGAGTCTGTTGTCTTTTCTTTGAGGAGCGAGAAGTGAATCCAATGTCCCACTATCAAGGTTAGTAATGTATGGTGTATAGATTTGTCTTGGGATTTTCACTTAATTCAGAAGCCTGTTAAAAGGCCAACACATTTTCGCACATGTTTTGTATTAGTTTGTAAGACTATTCTTTCGACACTTGTAATGCATGTTTCTTTAACTTGTACTAAGATAGTTGAACTATTTTGGTTGTTTATTGCAAATGCTATTGGAAATGTGTTGTATCAGTTGTTATTGTTGTCTCGCCTATGTGGACTGCTTCGCCTAACACTCGACAAACTCATTCTTGTAAACTTGTTATAACGATCGTTGCACTTGTGTGGACTATTCCGTTGGGCGTTGTACATGTTACCTGTCCACCTTGTGTTCATGACTTTCGCATCCACGTGGACTACTTTGATGGAAGCTACGCATGTCTGCTGTATTGTGTGTCTCTAACATATTTGGGACTATTCCCTTTCGACTTGAGACTCACTCTAACCCCCTCCCTCTGTAGTGAAAGAACTTAGACACAAGTTACACTAAGAACTAACTGGTGCACGAATCTCATTATTTGAAGACTAAGTATACCACTCTCATGTGTTGACAAGAAAGAGCTAAGGCATATCTTTAAGATAATGGCAATAGGTCCATCATACCAGATGGGACTCCTACACCGAGAAGTTTGAATTCTAGTTGGGACTTCATATAGGGGAAATCCCATGAATGTTGGCGGGTCTAGCACTGTCAACACAAGGCAGTAAAAATTGTATTCTTGATTTTCTCACTAGAGAAATCTCCTAGAACAGATCCATCTAATGGTTATAGTAACTGAAGAGGATCTTATTATTAGTCATGAAACTCTCAGATAAAGTCAAGACTCCATGAAGTGGAAAGATCATATAAATTCTTGGAAACCAACTTTCCATCTTAGAAACACTTAGGTCTTAGATGCAAATCTCCAATCTCATGGATATTTGTTATCACCAAAAAATTAATCATCTAGCCTATTTACTAGATGGATTGAAGTACATCGTGTAAAGCAAATTTTACCATAGTAAAATCTTTTTCACTCTGAGAAATTACTTAATAAACCACCTTTGTTAAGTAATTTATAGTTAAACCCATGAAGAATAATTAAATAAATCATTATTTATTTGGTTTTCTTCTAGGAATAATTAATTAAACCATTGTTAAATTATTATTCCTTGTCATATTTGATCCAATCATGAAAAATAAACAGATAAATCATTAATTATCTTATTTTTCTTAAGAATAATTAATCACTAATTAATTATTATATATTTGTCAAATTTGACTAAATCCCTTAGGAATAATTAAATAAATCCTTATTTGTTTATTATTCCTTAACTAATTCCTTGAGATAATAAATAAATCATTTATTTATTTATTATTTCTAAATAAAAGTTTAAGTACTTTTTCCGTCCTAAACAATTATAATAAAATATTCCAAGTGGTTATTCCAAGAATGGGATCAATAATATTTTATTATTGCTCATTATTCGAGGATAACTCAATATTTTGGTATAAATAGAAGAGTTTTCCATTCATTATTCACTTTTGTTTATTTTCATTGTTTCACTCACTGTTGTAACTATGACTATTTTCATTGTTTGTAAGGTCCCACCTTACCAACCATCAATAGTATAGAGAAGTAAAGGTCACATTGAATACTATTACTCAATTTTTATTTTTATTTTTTTATTTTTTTTACTCATAATATGACTAACTTAGCTATCTTGTAATCATGTTCCTTCAACTATTTCAATGTAGGAATATAACATAAGAAGTCAGGGATAACATTCCCTTAATACCAATTCCAAAAAACATTTACTCTCAATTTTAAAAGATCATAACATGTGTTTTTTCATATTTATACATGAGCTCTAAGTAAGAGTGGAAATAAATTCTACCATAATTCCATGTGCGAACATTAGGCTAAATCAACCTATTTGATTTCCTAGATTATGCTAAATAAGCTTCATTTATTGACTCTTGATATCATAACCACATAACTATTATACTTCTTTTACAAAAATCACAATAAGTGTATGAGTATTAACGTACCTATAACAAGGTAACTGAGGGAAGAATATGTCTCTCTTCGTCAATAAATCTAATAAATATTATATGTGTTATGAAATAGAATCACAAAATATATTGACCCAACAACATATCCAAATTCATCAATTAAAATATTATTCTCAATTATTAAGGCAATGCTGCAATCATGAGAATTATATAATGCATGTTGAAACAAAAGCAACTACTGTTACTAATTCAGAAGCATGTTATTCTTCAAAAAGTGTCATGAAAACAATGAAACTGCATAAACTGGGTGCAAGTAGTTGTTTCTACAGTCATTGAAGCATAAGAATTCACCCATGAACACATGCAGCTCAGACAAAACTTATTATGCTCACTTGCACAAACTCCTATAGAAAGTCACTATAAAATTGTTTCCAACAACCCCCTTTTTTATGAAAGATTTAGATAATAAAAGTAACAACAATCATATTCTCTATTCAGAGTTCAACATTTTATTAGATTAATTTTCACGTTCATACCAAAAACTTGCAGACATAGGAAGCTACATCCAATAAATAGTATGTTCATAAATTTCTAGTACATAAAAACTACGGTAAGTATGACTTTTACTCTAACAATTTATATGCACAAAAACTACAACTATTCATGTCTTTTGACAAACACTTTGCATGATGGTAAGTAGGACTTTTACTCTAACAATTTATATGCATAAAGACTACAACCATTCATGTCTTTTGACAAACACTTTGCAAACATGCAATCTACAACCATTGAGACGTTTTGACAAACACTTTGCAAGAAAGAAATCTACAACCATTGAGGCATTTTTCCAAACACTTGGCAACAAATGGCTTTGAGATTCTTATTCAACCTATTCAACTCAGAAAATTCAAAAATTGAAACTTCAAAAGTTGGCATCTTAAAACAGGGACTAAACGATCTTATTTTTTCCATCAAAAACTCTAAAACATACGCATATAATTGACATCGACAATCTATAAAATCGCCTTGATTTTCGATCTGGGTTCTGAAAAGTACTTTTTGGGAATCAAATGGGGGTTAAATGGCCAAAAAGCGCAGATACCCCCTGAAGTTGAGTGGAAAAACAACAGAACGTTCCAAAGATGCGATTTATTAAAACAATATAAACAAAAACATTCCTACTATCACATTTATCACTTTGTCAAACACTTAGTGTGAAAATTTCATCTACAGTTGTACATGGAGAAAAAGAACTCAAATTTATGATAATATGGTATTGAAGTCAATTCATGGTAACCTAGCAATGTATTTATACAAATTCAAAAAATATGGGAATATGCTCCAGCTCCAATGAGATTGTGCTTCTGCTCCAATATCCTTCCAACTCATGTGAACCATCTGATTTTCCTCCCAACCATATCCAGGGAGAACGTCTCCCCTAGAACCCCCAACCTATAAGAGCTCACAAACAATACCAAAATATTGCAATAGAGAGATATCCAAGGCAAGTTGAGGAAGATAAGTTTCACTTCCTCCCAACACCACTCATGGTCAGCTCCACCAGGTAGAGCTACATAGTAATTTAGATTAGGAATTTCAAAATAATTTCATAATCAATTGGCTACTCTCCAAGTCTTTCACTCTCATAATATTTTTCAAATCTCTCCGACTCTTGGTATTACAATGCACCTCCCTCCTGTTGTAGACAATTTTGGGCACTGCAAACCCAAGCATAAAATGTCCATAAACCAAGGCTCCTAAGTCCCTAAAGGTGTTGTTCCAACCCCTAAAAGAATAAGGTCAACTAATTACAGCATCTCCCAGAAGTTCTCCCTAAAAAACTACTCAGAATTGGTCAAAACTGGACCATTTCACCTGCTCCATAGGCAAAGTGCGTTGCATCCCACCTAAATACACACAGTAGGTGCGTTGCATTTCAAAAAGCCCTTCTATGGGGTGCGATGGGCGAGAAGGGACAAATGGCAGGGTCAATCTACAAGGTGGAGAAGCATGGAATCTTCCAGAAACTTCTCCAGTGACACTTGCCTATCTAAATTCGACCAGGGATGAGTAAGATATCATCAATCTCCAAGTGGAATCAAGAACTATGAGAGGGAATACACTAATCAAATCACAAGCTGACTCATCTCCCTTGCAGACATCTATATATGGATCCCTCATCCCAGAGATCAAGGGGCTGGAATTTTGCATCTTGTAAGGAATTGTTGTTGGTTTCTTGAGGTAAACATCATAGTGTTGGTGATCTAAAGAGGATGACGCTGGGTCAGAACAATTGGTTGTAATTCTCTTGGCTCTTTCTTGATTATCAATAAAACTATTCTAGTTTCCTCCATACACTTGTGTGATTGATGTTTTATGCATTTGTGTGGTTAATATACATCTCATCCTATATTGCTTATGATAATAGATCCATGTTCTCGTATAGTGTTATGCTGCTTGGTTCTACAGGTACTCTGTGAAGCTGGGTATACAAGAAAGCAAGTAGCAAAGGACTATCAAAGAGAGAGGAATCGAGCAAAGAACCAAGCGCAAGACAGAGGTTGGTCTCTTTTATTCTTCTCTCATCTATCTTTCATAAAGGAAAACGAAAGTAGTTTTACTTTGTTTGCTTCTAAGGTAGCTACCAACCTTAGTGGGATTAGCAGTTCTGCATAGACACTATTCCCAGTAACAAAATGGCGACTCCGCTGGGGAGCGAGTAGATTTTTTGTTCATCTACATTTGTTTACTTTATAAACTTACAGATGGAGCCTGAAGGCAAGCCAACTAGCCTTCGAACTGCATTTTCTATGCAAGTGCAAAGTAGATCAACGTTGCTTTAGTAAATCTCCGGTTTTGTTTATGAATTAAAAAATTGATTTACAAGCTCTCTAATTGCCCTTGTGGTGGCTCTAGTAACCTCCTTAGATCTACCCCTATGATTGATTTACTGATTACCACTTGCTCGGTCCCAAATCCCTGAATTGAACTGCAAACTGTGACCCGAACCTAATCAAAGTCTCGTCCCTGGTCCAGCGCACTATCTGTTATGTGAATCTCAAATTCACCGCACTTC